>JAOYMR010000017.1:754124-774124 GCA_025802075.1 Tenebrosternarchus preto
TATACAGTCCTCTTAAGTATAACAAAAGTGTCTTCTCTAATTTACTAAGGTCGGTTGAATCTTTGTCCAAATGTCTACCCAGGACTCAGAATGCTGCTTGTCAAACTTATAAAAGTTTCTTTTCTATTTTGCCTGGATAACAAACAAAGCTGTAGACTGTATCTGACAGGTCAAATCGAATGAGCTCAAATTCCTCACTTCCAACATGTGTCCTCAGTCTCCACATTTGGAAAGAAGACATAAAAGAGACAGAGTGAGGAGAACTGCGACCACTGTGCCTCTGTGTGAGTGTGTGTGTGTGTGTGTGTGTGTGTGTGTGTGTGTGTGTTTGTGTGTGTGTGTGGTATATGGTGCTGTTTTGTTTGAGTTGGCAGGAAAATTAATCCAAACACAAATGTCAGTGCAGAGCTCGTGCTTTCTGGGGGCTGTCGGGCTACTGTCTGGCTGACTGACAGACGAAGTTTCAGGCTGGGAGAGTTTGGTGAGCTCCAGCGTTGTTTCCTGTAATGGAGCACTACACTTCTGGAGAGGCAAGAGGGTTTCGTCTGATCTCCTCCAACTTCTGAAAGGCTCTTCATGATTAAAGGCCCTTCATGTAATGGACGCTAATGTCAGTGTAAAATAAACTGCTTTTTAAGGTATCGCTTTAATTGATGGGTGAATATTTTCGTGTTTCTTGTTTACAAAAACTTGCAGAATATTGCCAGTTTTTTAGTTTGAGCAAAGTGGATTCTGTAACTCTGTAGCACGAGCCAGAACAGTTAAAAGGATCAAGTGATTTATCATCCCGTTCTGGATGAAATTAACACCAAACCTCGCCTTTAATTGCCTTCTGATGCAGCAGCAGAATGGAGCAACACGCAGACTCGTACTGGGCAGCCAGGCAATTACCCACCGGGAGAGGTGCACAACCTCATCAAAAACACCCCCCCACACACACACACACACTCCCCCTAACCACCTACCCAAACGACAGAGAGAGAGAGAATGAAAAAAGAGGTAGAGCAGTGAGTTACATATTAATATTCATATATGAAAGAAAGCTCTGTATTAGCACCTAAAAAAGGAATTTTTCTGTTACTAATAATTATGATTACATGTACAGATTGCGAGGAAAAATTATGTTTTGTAACAGTATTTCATTTATTATTATTATTATTATTATTATTATTATTGTTATTGTTATTATTATTAATGTTGTTGTTGTTGAATAATAATACTAATAATATGTGAGCTCTGAGTAATGAGACAACATCCCCTGAGCTGAAGTATCCAAACCCTCCACTGAAGGAAAGAGTTCCAAGCATACAAACACACACACACACACACACACACTCTTTCACACCTATTTTGAAGGTCCCAGGAACACAGACGAAGACACTAAGAGGGAATGATGAAAAAAACCAAAATATGAGTTCAGAAGGTTTTAGTCTGTGGACCCCACATGATATGTGTCAGTGGTTATAGCTATGAACTGGAAAAAGACATCCTCTTTCTACCCTGTGTTAATGTTCGAGCACAAGACTCTGCCAAGGAGGATGTTTTATTATTTTTTTTTTTGCTTCTGTGCAGCTTCAGAGTTATGACAGTTATTTTATAGATTCAAGACAGATTCAAAGAAAACTCTGGTTATTTTTTTCCTCTTTCATTTGTGTAAGTCACTTTGCAGATATGTTTTCACCTCCTTCAAACACTGTATTTTTTCTTTCCAGATGTACAGTGTTGTTCAAAGTGGCAGCCACCATTTGAACACTGTAAAATGTTTCCACAAGGAGATGTCATTTTGAAAACTGTCAATTTTCATCAATTTTTTTTTGTCTGCAGCTCAAAGCAGGAGTGTGTGAGACCATCTCTTCTGCACTGTCGACAGTCAGTGTGACACTCTGGGACTCTGATCGAGTCAGGTGGGGATTCTGATGAATTTTGCATGGACTACACTTTGAGAAAAAGCTATTAGGGAATTTGAAAGAGGGAGAGAGAGAAAGTGTATGTGTGTGTGAGTGTGTGTGTGTGTGTGTGTGTGTGTGTGAGGGAGGGGGAGCATAAAAAACGCCAGAGAAAGCCCCCCCTAAAAGGACTTTCTGGGGGCTTTTAATAACATTGAAATGTCAGACATGACTGACAATGGCTTCATTCCACCACACTTATTTTTTTCATGTCAGTACAACAAGGAAGAGCAGAAGATATCTTTAAATGCTCGTGTGTCAGCATGTGTACGCGTGTGTGTGTATGCGTGTGTGTGTGTGCGGACGTGTCTCTGAGATATATTGACACCAGTATATGTGATGTTTGTATTCACATGTACATTTACATTTAGTCATTACACAGAAGCTCTTACCCAAAGTGACTTCCCAAAAAGCAGTAGGTAAAATATTAAAACATGCAGTGAGATTCTATAAGGATTCATAACCTAACAGCAAGAGGTTTATCCTTGCTTGATTGAGTACAAGTATAACTTAGGGCAAAGATAGATTTCAAAGTGCAGTTGTAAAAAAAAGATCCCCCACCTAGACTAATTTACATTTATCAGTATGATGCTGAAAGACCCTTCACACCTCTCAGGGCAACACTCTACAGTACACACTGAATCATTTAGCATCACAGTGCACTAGCATGCAAATCTATTCAGCTTATCAACCACAGAAAGCTTCACCGAAGAAAGCATTCTACTGCACAGAGTGGGATATTTATCTATTTATTTATTTATTTATTTATTTATTTATATGGTAAATTCACCTGAAACCAGTATCTAGCAAAAAGAAATGCAGCAAGAATAACAAATGTTTTTTGTTTTGTTTTGTTTTTTTTGTTTGTTTTTTTTTTTATCTGACAATGGCAGACATTTTCCTATTAGTGTTAATGGAAGGTTAATGGAAGGTATGTGTTTGGTAATTGGGTTTGGTAATTAGGTTTGGTAATTGGGTTTGGTAAATGGGTTTGGGAAGTGGGTTTGGTAAGTGGGATTGTTAAATTGGTTTAATAAGTGGGTTTAGTACAATCTGAGTGTTTCACATCACCATTTTATGTTCCAGAGCCACTAGTCACCCTGTAAGAAAGGATGAACCCAATGGTCTGCAATGGCTGACTCTTTGGATTGAAGTGGAGCAGAGTTGTGACCCACTTCAGAGTCTTGCAGTGTCAGGGCAAAAGTTGAGGACTTTCTCATTTCTCAAGTTTAGTTTTGTGCTTCTTCTGAAGTTTGGGATAAAATAGCACTGACTTCCAAACACACTTTCCCATTCATAGGAATTACCGATCTATTGTTAATATTGTTTTTATTATTATTATTATTATTATTATTATTATTATTATTTATTCTTTGTTTATTATTTTTTTATGAACAGATGACATGGTTAAAACTTCACTGATAAAACCTGTGTCATCATGGTGGTTTCACACTGTCTGTCTTTGGTGAAATCAACCGCGTTGCCATGGAGAATTGCTTCCACTTCGAACCCAAGCACACGACTGGAGGATGATCCGTTGCTCGCTCCACTTCTTCCTGTAACACACAGCAGACGCAGACCCAGCAAAACTTGCTCTCATTTTCTCTGCCCTGACCAGAGTTGTATTCTCATTTTCCTGAACTCTTCGGACTCCAGTGCCTTGTTAACTCCACAAGACAGAACAAGTCCATTCATTACGTGGAAGCCATGATGAACGACTTGGACAGACAGTAAGGGAAAGCCAAGGTGTAAATGTTCAACCTCCCATAAATCATGCAGACGGGGCTAGTCTACACCTTAACCTAAACACACTCGCGAGTGACGATCTGCTGCACACGTTGTATCAGGCCAAAGCCTGAGATCCCCTAGAAGGCCTCTGTTTCACCCCTTTCTTAAGAGCTTCAGGACCATAATCCCAAGCCCGAGAGACAGCATGGACAGGTTGTTCAGAAGAGTGAGTCTTCAATAGCAACTCTTTTGACTGATGATCAAGTATTCCATCTCTGTAACATTAATCAGAGAACAGACCTGGACCTCTGAATCTTCTGGCTACTTACATCTTGCTCACCTCTCTCTTTCTCTCTCACCCTCTTTCTTTCCCTCTCTCTCTCCTTCAAAATTGAGTGCTCAGAGTTGTTTTTTTCTTTTTTTTTTTGCCAGTCACTCTGAGAGCTGTATCCAGTTAACCTTATCAAACAGAAATGTGCTTTAGTAACATCTGTTGACAGATAAGCATCTGCTACTTCCATTTCCTGTCCTCTTGGGCTAAATTCTTTCTCTCTTTTTTTTTTTTTTTTTTCGAGTCAGATCATGCAGCTTCAGCTAATGTCACAGCTGAAACGCTGAGTCTCCACACTTTCCATCAGTCTCCTCTTAGAATATCAGACTGAAATAACGCAGGGGACTTTAACTCTGATGATAAATAATGGAGAGGACCACATCTAATGTGCTAAACTAATGCTACCTGGCTTCCTTGCCTGTTTTTCGCAAGTTGTTCTCTGAGTTTTCTGCCACTCACTGTCCCCATTTTCTTGTCTATTTCTGGCATAGTTACTCTTAGTCCTCAATGACAGGGTTCATCTACCCTTCTGCTGAGCAGGAGGAGGCCATATTGTCATTTCGTAGATGCATTTTTAATGTTACACATCTTCAGCCTGAAGCTCTTGTGAAGATGCTGTGAACTGGGAGGACTGGATAAAAGCCCACCTGAACCCTCTTGGCAATCTCACCCTGGTCTTTATTAGAGTACAAACCAATGCTCATGGGGAGGAAGCCTGGCTTCTTTACTGCCTGTTATCCTCAAAACACCATGCGGCTTAAGGCCAGCTTGTAACAGCGAACACGTTTCAGCAGGATGCAAGTGTGATGGCCAGCCGGTGTTCATTCCAAAATTGTTGTCGTTGTCACAGTCCATGGTTGCTAAGCCAACAGACAGAGATATGACCCCAGATAAAACAAAGAACAAGCACAGAGCTAAGCCAGTAGGGAATATGAACCAAAACAAAGATGTGCAATGCCAGAAAAAGTAAGTAGGTAGCTAAGTAAGTAAAGTCCAAATAACAAGGACAGGAAGACAAAGGGTACATGCAGGTCACTTAGGAGGAAATAAAACACGGGTGAAAACAGTAAAGGGCAGGGAATACAAAACACAAGACTGGGAAAAGACTATATGAAACAGAAACATGGACACATAGCACTAGCGCCATGGGAACCGCAATGTCAGAGTGGGGTACTGTGACACAATTGCTGCGGTTTTGTTGATGGCATAAAATGGACGCCTGTTATAAACACTGTAAATGTAATACTAAACACTCAGGAGTTAGTGCTTGTGTGGAAGACAAAGATTGTATGACTCCATGAAACATGATACACCAATGTGTCCCCACTAATCTAATTTAGTTTCTAAATAACTTCTCAGCTGAATAAAAGACCACAGAAATAAAAACTGCAACACTTTGTTCTAGGACTAATGTGATTTGTTCTTCTTTTTCACAGTATTTGTGTTTTTGCTTGATTGCTTGTTTGCTTTCTTGTTTATCTGTCTATTTATTAATGTATTGGCTTGTAAGGCTCGGTTATTAAAACCTAAATTACGCCACACAATAAACACAAAATTCTCATGTTTCCTCCACAGCTCACATTTGAGTGTTTTAAGGTGTACAGTATTAATTTAAAAAAAAAAAAAAACATTCACTGTGTGTGGAGGGCTGGGCAGGTCTTAATGAGGTCAGACTGGATGATGGAAAGATACCTACAACCCTAGAGAAAGGCAGAGGTCATAACTGTATGTGTGAGTCTTAAATAGTAGTATTTAGATTTCCCCCCCAAGTTTGATCCTTTAGAATGATCACATAGGTCTCCACGAACATGGTGGACATGATAAACCTATAAAACATCTTCCATGCAAAAGAAAATGTGTATTTTTCTGTGCTCTAAAATTTCTTTAGATGCAGTGAATCAAACCTTCTCGCTATGACTCCCACTACAGGAAACCGACAGAGTACCAGGTTTTGGCAGGTTTTCGATATGGATCCTCACTTCCTTTCGAGCTATTTTAAAATGCTATCATATCTGTCAACAAAATATTACGAAAGGGTCACGACCTCAATCTCCCGACCAAGCCAAAAGGCTTCAGACTTCTCTGTAACACAGCTGAAATAGAAAATTGTCACCAGCCTGCCCTGTTCAATGTTCAGTTAGTGACTCTCCTCATCATGGAGTAAACACACAATTCATGTGTGTGGGTGTTGTGTTTATTTTTAGATTAACATTATTAGTGGATACAGCAGAAGTGATATAGTAGTAGTAGTAGTAATAGTATAGTATTAGTATTAGTAGAAACAGAAAGAGCATTTTAATAATAATAATAATATTCATCATCATCATCATCATCATCATCATCATTGTAGTTAGTTGTAGTAGTAAAAGTGGTAGTGGCAGCAGCAGAGCACATGGACTATTTGTTGTTGTTTATTTCCATTAAGTTATGTTGTCCTTGCCTTCCTCAGTTGGTGGGCATTATTCATTAATTATTCATTAATTCACCATTATGTCTATATGTTTCCTTTATTTAAAGGTCCAGTGTTTGTTTAGACCTTGTATGTCTTCGATATCGCTGGGCCTCTTTTGTTACAGTTATGTCTTTTCAGTTCGGTTTTGTTTCATTACGTTCATTAAACATTTCAGTTGAAGACCTGCGTAGAGCTTCCCTTTCATTTTCTTCACCTGTACGTTCTTGTCAGGGAATCCGACCACACCCAGGACCGCCAGAGGGCGCCATCACCGGAATACTAATGCACACCTGTACCCGATTAGCTCATTTACATCACAGTACAAAAGGACTCTCCATGCGACACTTCAGTGCGAAGTAATGCCAACTTTAGTTGTGTACCGAGCGTTCTCTTTGTGATAGCTATTCTGGTGTTTACGGATTGATCTCCTGCCTGTTCCCGTTTTTTTTCGTCTTTTGCCTTGTCCTATTGTACTTCTGCCTGGTCTGACTGTCTTTTTGGTTATCGACTCCTTGCCTGGTTATTGGATACTCTGTTGCCTTTCCCCTGTTTGTACTTCAGCCTCTAATAAACAACTGTGATACTACCTGCACATGGATCCTTCTCTGCCTTCCACGTCACAGTTCTTTGCCTGCGACAGAAAGACTGACCGCTATAGAAGCTGAAGTCCCCCATGGTTTTCTTTTTTCCCCTTTTAGTGTTTGTGCTGTTCTTTCTCTCCTGTGTCTGTGTTGTGCTGCTGTGGGGGGGGGGTCTCTGGACTGCAGGCCCCCAACTGGAGTGTGTTTTCTGTCTTGGTAGGTAGAAGCTGGTGCCAGTCACCCTGTTCGTGAAGGAGCCCTGCCAACGTGCAGGAACTGGGAGCCCTGAAGAGAGTTAGAGGGGGAGAGGGGCTCATAGTGGTGGATGCCCTACTGGACAAGAGCCTTGCCGGCACACAGGGGAAGTCAGCCCTGTGGTGCTGCAGCTTGTGAGATGCTCCAACGGAGTGGGTTCACTGCCTAAGCCCAGCTGACCGTGAGGGCATCCCCTCCTCCAGAGGACTCCTCCAAGAGGTGGTCCTAGTCTCCCGATGGGTGATGTCCCGTGCCCCCGGAGGTCCCCCTGAGCCTGGAGAAGAGCCCCATTGGGAAGACCTAGATGGACCCCGAGGAGGAAGTGATCACCAGCTTCAGGGACATGAGGCTTGAGGTGCCAGGAGCCTGGAGTGGTCTTCAACCCTGGGCAGGAGCACACCCGGGGTGGGGGGGTGTTATTTACTTTATTAGCAAGCATTAATTTTCAAAGTTTTGAGTGTCAAACTGAATATTTATTAAATGTGGCTTTGGGGATTAGTGTTATGTGGCTATAAGGATTTATGTTATGGTCATATGATTATTGTTATGACAGTGAGTATTAGTGTTATATGTCCGCATGGATTAGTGAGATATGATCATGGAGGTTAGTGTGATATGTCTATGTTTGCAGGCCTAAAAGCAGTCCTGCTCCACTGTCGGTTAATCACTAGATCTGGGACAGCTAAAAAGTACTGATTTGTGCTTGCTGAGGTTTCAGATAAGATCTGAGAGTGGAAGTGACAAAACAGGGAAATGTGAAATGAAGAAAACTCATAAATAAATGGAAACTGTTTCACAAGCTTGTGTGTTTGTCATAGGAATGGGCAGTTAGTCATAGTGTGGGGGAGCGAGGGCAACAGCACTCACACCGCTCCTCTCATCAACACAGCAGAGCAGGTCAGATACACACCAGATCACCTAATGCCAGGCCTCTGGAAATCACCTAAATTTCTTGAAAAAGGTCTCTAAAAAGTCTGAGCTTATCCCCTTTTAACTCGTAATACTAAACAAAAACCTGATTTAAACAAACATCACCACCCATTTTGCATTGCTACATCCAAAATATGATTTAAACAGTCACAGATAATTGATATAAATGTTATCAATAAATGTTATTCGTGTTCACATCCACCATGACAAATTCTAAACAAAAAGGGAGTGTAATGCTAGGGCTAAACGCAAGTGCACTAGAGAAAAATCCCAAGAAGAAGGGAACTCAATAGATTTAATAAAGAGAAAACCAGTCAGAATGATTATACAAAGCAAAGCTGGCTCCATGCAAGACAAGACACAAGAAACCAACATGGAATATATAAAAGTTTACCAACAAAACAGGACAAGAATTACTAAAGAACTTAAAGGAACAGGGCTCTCACAACAGAACATAACCGATTAACTTATAATAGAAATGCAAACACTCAGGGAGAGACAAAACTAACAGAGACACATTCATATGTTAACATAGCCTAAACAGAACTAAACATAGGTCAAGGCTAAGACAAAATGGGAACTGGGGAAAGGGTTACACTTATAACAGAGACTAAACCAATAGAGAAGATGACTGAAATGATAACAGATAAAACTACAAGAACCAGAAACCTTCTGGAATACAGTAAAAAGGGGAGTGAGATAAAACTGACACAACAAGGAAAGACAGGGGAAGCAGATAGATACAGAGTGAGGGGATAAGGAGGAAATACAAAGAGTAAAGCTAAACACAAACACAAATCACACTGGAAACCAGAAAGATAAACAACAGCAAAGACTCCTAACCATGAGACCATGGCCACCACAGCCAGCAACAGAGGATAAAACTAAAGGATCTTAAATACTAGAAATAATCAAGGGAAATGGGGAACAGGTGGGTGACAGGATTTTGTAGGTGAAAGTAAAAACCAGGAAGGAAAACAGAATGGATGGAATGGAACAAGAATGGAACAGAAACCAGGAATGGAACAGAATGAGAGCAGTTGGGGAAAACCACGACACTGTGGGAGGGACAATCATGACAAGAAGAGGCATTCTGCAGGTTACTACTGCTCTGCAGATCACTCACAACAGTGTATTATGTTTTGGGTACTATAGGCAAAATTGAACATATTGTTACCAGCAAATAGCACCATGGTAACGTGGTTCCTCATTCATAAATGTGGACTTCTGGTGTATTTTACTTGAATGATAAAGGGTGCTTCAGAATGTTGTCCTCATTTTCATATGACAAATTGTATAGTAATTTATTGAACACAACTCTGCAAAAAATATCACCTTAAACTGTCCAATGGTGAATGTCCTGATAAGAAGCTAGCAGGGATTGGATTACATTTTTTTCAACAATGCTTCATCACACATGCGATTGTCATCAACAATGCTAATTAAGACATTTATTTAAAAGGAACAGATTTCAATCTGTTTAGAGTGAGTGTGATGGCAACTGTGTGAGTTCACAAACAGGAACGTGATGAAGAGGAGGGTGATGAAGAGGAGGGTGATGAAGAGGAAGGCGACTTGCTTGATCAGCATCTCAGAATGTCAAGAACCTTTGTCATAGGAACTAATGGAGGAAGGAACTGTTAACCAATACAGACTGAGGAGAAATACATTGTTGCTCCACTGTTATGATTTAGAAGTACTGAAGTCATCAAATTGTCTTGGTTAAAGTTACAGATGCTGATATGATTATTTAACTGTCAGTGTCAGTGATTACTTAGTTTTCAGTGTTTCTCTAACTGCAAAATTAATTTAATATAGCAATACGTTGGCACTTGCATGCTAGTAATCATAGTAAATTTATAAATATGAATTAAACACAGTCTTATATTTTAAATGATGTAGTGCAGATAAAGTTTTATGAATATGAACTAAATGTGTTCCACCAAACATCAAAGCCTCCTCCAGCTGTGACGGGATGATGAAGGGAGGACGGAGATGTGGGGCTGCCTTACTGTCTCAGGGCCTGGAAGGCTTAGAATCAATGAGAGACTAATGAACCCCAAAGCTGTATGAGGACCTACAGCACAACGCCAGGGGGACGTCTTGGATCTAAACCTGCAAACACCTGCATTGTGTGGCATGGAAACAATCCAAAACACATGAAGGGTTACTAACAAAGTGGCTCAAACTAAAAAAAAAAAAAAAAGTGCTTTGGAATGGTCAAATCAGTACTGACTTCTGGCATGAGATGGACCTTTCAAGCAAAGCATCTCAAAATTCTGCATAAATGGGTCGGTAATGTGCCAAAATACCTCCTAACTGCTGTGCAGAACAGATGAGCATCTGAGTGAAGTTACTGCCAGTAACAGTTATAACAATTTCCTAAATTGGAGGACCGGTATGTGTGTGTGTGTGTGTGTGTGTGTGTGTGTGTGTGTTTAATAATGGCTAGGATTGTTTAAAACTTTAATTCGATAAATATACAGTAGAGTATTGTTGTACACGTTGTTTGTAAAACAAAACAATCAGCCATGCAGAACTAAAAATGGCTGCAGAATATCTGAGTTGATTCAGAGTCCAGTGGGGCCCAGTGTGGGGAGGGGATATACTCAGACACACATTCATCTCATGCTCTGTACACTGGTAGTCTGCATTTCAGCACCACGGACAGCAACAACAATAAACCCATATTGCACAGAGTCGATGGGTCACGTCTAAACTATACATGGAGGCTTGTCTAAACAGCATGTGAAGGCGGGACTAAACCACACTTGAAGGCGTGGCTAAACCCACACAAAGGAGGGGTAAATCCACACAAAGACTGGAGTAAACCTTTGCAAAGATGTTGCTAAACTGCGCATGAAGGCGGGGCCAAACCACACATAAAGGCGGGGCTAAACCACACACAAACATATAATGAAGTACAGGGATGTGGTACTATATAAGGGTACAATGCTGTTGAATGTAATGATATATCCACTGAATTTTCTCCTTTTCATTTTACTCTGTAAAGAGTTAATCAAACATAATTCAGATTCTTAGATTCTTATGTAAAAAATAGTTGTTTCAAAGGATTTTTGCCATTTTATAAATTCCTCTCTGACCTTGGCTGAAGAAGGGCAGGTCTGTTCTACAGAAGCAATTGTGTGTGTGTGTGTGTATGCGTGTATGATATCTATAATGAACACAAGAGCGCTGATCAGGAAGAGAGTGAATGAGTGTGAGCAGGGAGAGTGTGAGGTAGGTACACACCACATGTAATCGGTGGAGTTCCGATTAAATATCATACTGTCATCATAGGACGAGTTGTTCAAGGCCAGAATGAGAATGAGAGATGGCTGAGGCCCAGCAGTGAAGTGGGCGGGAAAAGCTCTTCCGCTTCAGCTGTGTCCGTGCAGCAAAGCTAAAATCTCAAGCTGAACAGATTTATCTCCCTCTGCTGGAGTGCCAGATTCACAGAGGAACTGATCAGTCAGGAAGAGCGAGAGAGGGAAAGAGGGGGAGATAAAGAGAGGAGGAGAAGAGAGATACCGATGTGCTAAGAGACCACTGGGTAAGGAGTTAATTATCCAAGTGTCCAAACGTCTCTCTCGTCTGTGGCTCGTGAGGGTGCATCTTCCGGCGTGCACAGAGCCTCACCGCTGATGTGTTTGTTTCTCCAAAAGTAAAACTAAATGACAACAGATCAGACTGGAGGGAATGTGGCTGAAAAGTGCAGGCAATTTACCCTGCCTCCTCTTACCTGAACACACACACACACACACACACAGACATCCTCTCACACGCACACACATACACACGCAAACAAATACACACACACAAACACACGCAAACGCAAACTATAGCTGAGCATTGACACTTTTCACTGAACTCAACCATAGTTACTCAAGCATAGTTACTTTAAACTAAAGACTTCATTCATTGTTTTCACTCTTTCATTGGTGACAGTAACCATGGCAAAGATTAAAAACAAACCAGAGAGAGAACGGTAGCACTGCATGCTGCTGTCTTTATTTTAGTGGATTAATCCTGTTGCTCTATCCTATTTATTATTTTTGATTGGTCCTGTTGTTCT
Source organism: Tenebrosternarchus preto (assembly GCA_025802075.1). Lineage (NCBI taxonomy): Eukaryota > Metazoa > Chordata > Actinopteri > Gymnotiformes > Apteronotidae > Tenebrosternarchus > Tenebrosternarchus preto. The sequence goes on from JAOYMR010000017.1 coordinate 766,423, forward strand.
GTCCTGTTTATTATGATGGATTAGTCCTGTTGCTCTGTCCTGTTTTTTTTATAGCTTAGTCTTGTTATTCATGACCCAGACTGCTACTCCATGTAAGAACTACTCATATAAAATCTGATTTTGCTCCAAGGCTTTTCTGCAACGTTTTTTTTAATCATCACCCTGTTCCAGGGAGTGCAAGAGGTTTGCAAAGTGAAGGACAGTTGCTGTGCTGCCTGCCAGAGCCCTGGTGTGTGATCACTGGTCTTCTGTTCTATCCCTGCCTATTTCAAAAGTGCTACTACCTTTCAGGTCCACAACAAAGCCCAGCATAACAGGTACAAATGACTGCTGACCAGACGCCCGTAATTCAGTGGTCATTAAGGAACTTCAAGAGACTTGTGCTTGCTCACTGCAGAGCCACCCTTACCAGCTCCACTGTAGTTTAAACTCATCACTGACCTGCTCCACTGCAGTTTAAACTCATCCCTGACCTGCTCCACTGCAGTTTAAACTCATCCCTGACCTGCTCCACTGTAGTTTAAACTCATCACTGACCTGCTCCACTGTAGTTTAAACTCATCACTGACCTGCTCCACTGTAGTTTAAACTCATCCCTGACCTGCTCCACTGCAGTTTCTGCACAGAGCCAACGCTTTCAGCAGATGACGCTGTGAACATCAGCCTGCATGTCATTCTACAGCGTTTCCACTGGACATGCTCCTACATCTGGATTCTGCAGGTAATCCAGCAGCTGTGACTGACAGAGCAGCCCCAAACATCCGTGCCTCACTCCATCCGGAAGATCATAACTGTCCTATAAAGCAGTTCAGGGTAAGCACATCTTTACATCACTCAGAGGTCATTCTTCCCTCTGCCCTGCTCTCTATCTCGCTCTACCACAACTACTGCACTACCCAGAACCCCTCTGCATGGAGCCTTATGTTTACCAAAGAGACAACACTCATTTTTCACACAGCTCCTCTGTCAAGTCTGCTTACAGGCAAGAATAAACAAAATGGCCTGGTGCAGATTCAAAAATTTTGTTGTTTTTTTTTTTTTTGTGTGGAAGTGTACAAATGATTATGGACTTCATAACCCCCCCCCCTACCGTACTGCCTCTTTGGTTTGGTTTTATTCATCTATGGCTGAGCTGTCTCCAGAGTGGATTTTTAAACTCTTCCAGAACCTCAGATTTGAGAACATGAACTCCATCATAAGGAAGATGCTGCCATAAGACATGGATTTACTGTTCCTGTTTGAGTTTGAGTTTGGATCAGGCATGGATGTCACAGTTCTGCATGGTAATAAAAGAGGGTAATGCGATTGACTGAGTCTGATACTTGAAACAGGGACAATCCAAGTACATAGAGTAGAAACAGGCCAGGGTCCATAACAAGCCAACGAAAAAAAAAAAACCAGTAGACACAGGAAGCATAAAGGAGTCTGAGTCAAAAAAGCAGAAGAAGCTAAACAGGTGCAGGTAATCAAATCTAAAAAGGGATAATCCAAATACAGAAAGACGTAAATCATGATAAACAGGTCAGAATCACAATAAGACGAGAATACAGAGAAACTGCCTCGGTTAGTACTTACAAGTATTTCACAGAGTACTAACAAACAGTAAGGATTAAATATAAGGGGAGGTAAACAAAAGCAGGTGACCTCAATAAACTGGTGATGATGAATGGAAGTATGTAAAGGTGATTGGTTGGTCGATCCCTGTCCGGGTTGTGGAATTCTAGGGATTGTAGTGCTGAGATCTGGGGTGGAATTCCTCCATGTCTGGCTTGGGTCAACAACTGCTCAGTAGAAGTTGGAGCTCGAGTGTTTCACCTGGAAGATTATTGCTATGTCTCCAAACTACGACCAGTACAATGGCAGAACGACTGACTCTATCAGTATCCTATCCATTCCTTCCTCCAGGAGAAACCACACCATTGAGACAAAATCAACAAAAGACAGAAGAGTTTCTTTTCCAGAAAAGGAAACAAAACCAGTGCCCTCCACACCAGCCTACGACTGGCTGTGGAGGTTCTTGGGCATTACAATATTACAATAATGCTACTGGTGTATGTTCTGTATGAGCAGCTGGACTGGTTAAATACTGTATGAAGCTGGACTCAGTCATGCTAACATAGCCTGTACTTACATAGGTCTTCCCATTATCATTAAATGTGAACTATCCTTCATGTTTTTAACATTTTAAATTGTATTTTAGATTTTGCTCCTTCAGTGGAGTCAGAAATATGGCACCAAGTATGTGACCATAGCGAAGATTATAGCAGCAACTTCTCCAGATATTACCAGACCCAGACATACTATTAAACCCCATGACAAATGCACACCCAAGAATTGTATTCTTATTCTTTCCAGTGGCTGGTAAATCTCACATCACACACTCATGACTTATCTCAGTTTACTATGATCTAGTGAAGTTAAATGTAAGATATGCAGACAACATTTTCAAACATCCCTACTTTGATTCATGATCAACATGAATCATATATCATCATAAATACCAAAACTTACTTGGTGCAAATGGCCTTATTGACCAAACAGGGAACTTTTACAGGTGCTCAGAGGATGTGAGGTAAATGAAAGGACAAGAGTGATTCAGTGAGGCAGGAAAGTGAGGAGAAAAACCACAAGAGAAAGAACACGCCTCAGTAAAAATAGGCTGAAAAAGGAGGACAAAACAAACAAACCAAAGACTTATACAGCATGGACCACAGCAGCACCTAAAGTGCTTCTCCGACACATTGAACAGGTCCCAAGATTTGCTATCTGGATGGAGGAAGGATATTTGCAGCTGAACCAAAATTAGGAATCGATAACGACACACACTGCCGCTCTCTTGGCCAGTTTATGTACCAGACCCAAGCGACTGCATTAAGTCTCACGGTTAAGTCAGTTAAGTCACAAGCCATCAGACATATCAGTGCAAGCTTTAGAAGAACCAAGCTGTCTCCTCGTCCACAGCAATGATGCCAACATGATATGGTACTAGCACTGCTTAGAAACATTACAAATGGCAACTATCTCCGCCGAACCAAAAATATCTTTTCCAGGTACATGATGTATTAGACTAGGTCTCAACGCAGGGAAAGCGTAAATATAATCTCAAGAACTAGTCCGTCCACATATACATACATTTACACAAAACTTTATTTTATGTATTATAAGAAATGTGATAATTGCTAGTTTCATACCACATATTTGTTTTGTGGTATTAAATATTGTATATGACACATATGACATTGTGCCTTTGGGTGACCAATACAGTTCATACCTTCCACAGAACTGCACTCTAAAGTAAAGAACTAAATACACACAAGTTCTATAAAGTGTAGTAAATTCACAAGTGTGCTATAAATAAGTAAATTCACAAGAGTTCCGTAAAATATAGAAGTAAATTCTATACCAAATACGTAAACGTGCTGAAACAATCCAGCTACTGCAGGGGCAGGTAAAGTTAGCAGTGTACTTGTGTTTTTTTTTTTGTTTGTTTATTTATTTCGTTTTTGTTTTGATGGCCCCAGTAAGTGAGTGAGCAGGATTGTGGGTTTCACGGGTTTTGACTGCATCGGTTTCATTATGGTTCAAACTCCAAGTCGTAGGTCTGTTTTCAGGCACTGACCTGCTGTGCGTAAGTCACACAGCAGTATGCGTTTCTAATCCTCCCTCCGCTGTGGAACAGCCGCCAGCGTGCAGGGAGGGATGTTCCAGTGGAGGCTGCTGTCTGCTCTTGTCTGCGAGAACGACGGCTTCCACGCACTCCTCATCTCACTCATCCGCCACTTCAGCCACAATGCATCTTAATCCGGCTCCAACGTCCAATGGGAAGCCAGCGCTGGAAGGCTTGTTCGCTAGCCTACAATGCCGTTGCCCCGCGTTTGCTCCACGACCAGCGTGTGTCCTATCTCTGGACTGGCACACATCCCAGGATCCACGCGTGCCTTTTCAGGAAGCAGCTCAACGTCATGAATGGCCTGTGTGATCTGAAAAGGTTGCTGTGTGCCCGATTTTTTTTTTAGACTTAACAGACTTCAAGATTTATGGAGGATGTCCAAACAGTAGTTCAACTGTAAACTCTTTTGAGAAAAGATAGTTGCACTTTCTCTTTTTGCTCAGAGAATCTCCTGTCACTCATCTTATCAATGAATGCATGCTGTGTGACACCTGTGACTTAACGCACTGTGATAACAGCTCTGTAAGCCATGAATCAGTTCATAATGAACAAGAAATTGGGGAATATAGTTGCATGGACTGATATAATAATATAAATGTCTGCTTTGGGCACATTTAAGGCACATTTAGGGCACATTTATCTTCCATCGCATGGCTCTGTGTCCCCAGTTGGAGGTATGATACTGTTTCCAGCTGAGGTCAGAGTACACAGAGAGTGTTTGCTAGTTTTTAACAATACGTTGTTGCAATTTTTCCACAAAAGTTCAAGCGCACTGGAACATTCGTGACAAAGGCACGTCCTAGAAAGTGGCTGGGCAGGAGACTTCCTCACTACTGATGGAGGAAGACAAGGAGATGCACCTGATTTGACTCCTTATTTCCTCTCTATAGTCCTACTCATGATCCAGCAGGTGTTGGATTCTGTCCCCAGAATCTATAGATCTCTGGGTCGTTACTGGTGAGACTGACCTGCTCTACCTACTGGTGAGTTTGTAGCAAACCTGCAACATATACTTTTCCTTCCTTTTTTATGCATTAAATTCAAGTTTATTAATAAAAGCTCCTTGACATATATTTACATATGTGTGTGTGTGCGTATTTATAGAATTACACATGAAATATGAATTTTACATAAAGAATAATGGTTGCTAGGGTGTAGTCCCTTTGATGGTACCAGGATAGCACAAGATGGCATGAGAACGTCTGCTTCGGGGGTGCAAATATTTGTGTATGTAGTGCAGTCTCATCCTAGTTTATGCCTTGTAATCTGTTTGTATTTGTTTGTTTGCTTGTTTTCTTAGTTATGCATTTGTTTATTTGTTTGGGTGTCCCTAACATTAGTTGTTATAGTGTTCATATACTAATTAACTGTTGAGAGGTGGAGCTTAATATACATAAAGAACTGAATTTACAGTGATTGGCACGTGTTCTGTTCAACAATGAAACATAGACTTGGGGAACATGAAAGACAGCAGCCCTCTGACCCAGCTGCATCAATCAGGGACCTTCATTTTTCATTGACTTTTCATAAAATGTTCAACAGCAGCAACCATCACCTTCCTTGTTACCGGGCGACTAAAATAAAGTCTGTTTCTGAGCCCGATTCTGATTGGTGATCAGAAAGGAGGTGTGAACAGCACTGACTCGCATTCTGGAGAAAGGCATTCTGGGAGATGTTAGTGTAAATGGTTTTAACCCTATACTTGATAAAGACAATATAACTAAGTAACATTTTCTAATTATGAATTTATTTCTAACGTATTTCTCAGACTTGACTCTAGAATTCATATTTTAAAATATGAAACAATCTCTCTGCAGTTTCAGGCTAATGAATGGCTTCCTGCTGGTGTTCATGATTCACAGCTGTGCTTCACCTCCTCCATTCTTTATGTTCATTATTTTCTCTTTTCTTGAGTCACTTCATCATTCCTCTTTTTTTGTTGTTTTTTTGGGGTTTTTTGCATTTTTTTTTTTTTGGTTGGGGGGTGGGGTTTGTCTGTATCACATATTTGCTACTTGTTTTACAGTTTTCTTCCCCAACTGTTAACACTGTTTATAATACATCAGCTCCAGCAACCACAGGAAGGCAACTAAAGAACCAAAGGAAGTGCTGATCTCCATGGAAACCAGAGTTTGAGCTGGTGCTCGTTGTCTGTGCAGTACGGCCAGGGTGTGTGGTGATGCCGTAGTTTTAAATGCCTCGTTTAGAGTGGAGTCCTTCCACCGTAACGTGCTTTTAAAGAGAGACCACTGTGCAGGGCTGTCAGCTAATGAGTCATGGTGTGTACACATTTACTTAAAGCTCCACTCCCCCAAACAGCCAGGAGTCATTCCCTCCCGGATCCTGCGGGCTGCAAATCAAACAGCACTTTACTTGGCCGCGCCAAAAACCACAGTGCACTGCAAACCACAGTGCAGTGCCACAGTTCTAACCAGTGGGCATTTCCCCATTCATTTCCCTTATGCAACATTATATCCATGGTAATTCTGTTTTCTTCAAGTTTCAGCGGTGCTGTTTTCTGTACCACAAGCGGTGGACCTTTGTGGACTTTGTCTGGGGGAAAAAGGAGAGCACAGCTGCTGATCTCACTGGCGCTGGTGTCCCGGACCAGGACAGTTGTGGTGAGGTTCGGCCAGAGAAGATCAGCGGTGGTGTCAGGCCCGCGAGAAGGACTGGCACGGTCCAGTACGCCCCCGGGCGTTCGCACAGACGCTGTCCAACCACGTCCCGCCAGCACGGACCTGTCGACTCAACGCTCACAGCATGCAAGTTCCTTCTTTCACTGGAACAAATACGGGAAAGATTTATTGGTCTCTGAGGAGAGTAAATATAAGGTTAGGTAAGAAATCCTGTAATTGCACTGTCAAGAACTGTAGCAAGGGAACACCCAGTAGACAACAGCACTGAGTGAGAGGACTTTGTACCCACCCCACCCCCTCTTTCTCTATCCTTCCCCTCTCTTTATCTCTTTCTCTCCCCTTTCTCTCTCTCTCTTTCTCTCACCCTCTCTCTTTATCTCTCTCTCTCTCCCCCCATCTCTACCTCTCTCTCTGTCCTATCTCCCTCTTCCTCTCTCTCTCTCTTCCTCTCTCTCTATCTCTCCTCTATGTCTGGTCTTCCCTTCTCTCCCCTTTTTTGCTCTGCTCTTCCTCTGTTGCTCCTGACATTCTCCTCTTCTTCCTTTTTTTTTCCCTCTAGCTGTGTCCTCCACACCCTCTACTTGTGCTCTGGGATGATCTGATATCTTGTCAAGCTTCGCTTTCTTCATAACGTTGGTGTTACCTTTCTATAGGGGAGTCTCTGCTCCTCACGGTAAAAAAAGAATGTAAAAAGTCAATAGCACCAGTCTCCTCTCCTGCGCCATGCCCTTGCACAGCTCTGACACGAGCAAGTGAGGTTTGTGCTATAGAGATCAATTAGACCAGCCCTGTCAGGTCTTAACACGTTGCTCTTTTTTTTTTAATCCAATGACATTTGTGTACCCTTGACTGTGAGCTTCCATTTACAGTGTTGCACAATTCTACGAAGTCACTTTATCATGATAATGTTTGTATCAAAGTGCCATTTACCAAACCCGTATGACACATTCACAAGGAGAAAGCCTGGAATGTAATCAATGGGGTCTCTGCTTTGATCAATACTTCAATTACAGTGTGTGGGACACTGGCTGACAGCATCTGGGCTTCTCTCTTCAGGCACTGCAGACGAGGGTGTAAGGCTTGACCTCAGACTGGAGCCATCAGGCAATGAACCACGTGAGCTGGTCCACAGAAGCCCAGTCTCTCTCCAGCAGGACAGCATGACGTCTACGGCAATTAAGAATTTAAAAGCCATTTATTGTACATTGTATACTTTGTCAGCAAAACTGAAAAGCTAATGTAAAAGACAACAAACTTTTGTTTGAACAAAGAATAACAATTTAGGTGCTCAGGCCACTGTAGAGTGACGAGTCACTTCCTGGGGACCAATATAGATACGAGGTAAGGACTTCCTGTTGAACGCACAACTCTAAAATTGATGTCTCATCCCGCA
>JAOYMR010000017.1:814234-829985 GCA_025802075.1 Tenebrosternarchus preto
AACTGCAGGGGTGCAACTACATACTTTCTGAGGTGTATGCAAACATACTATCAGCGCCCCCCTCCCGGCAGCTCTTACAGAAAATGCCGACTAGAAATAATTTTCCGGCATCAATTTGGCGCCCCCTCTAGTGCAGCGCCCCATGCGTCGTATACGCTGCATACCCCCTTTTTGCGCCACTGTATAACTGTAATGACATCATCCTCATGGTGGGTAATGGTCTTTGATAACTAATGACATCGTCCTCACGGTGGGTATTGCGCCTTTATAACTGTATAACTGTAATGACATCATCCTCACAGTGGGTATTGTTCCTTTATAACTGTATAACTGAAATGACCTCATACAGTGGATATTATTCCTCTATAACTGTATAACTGAAATGACATCATCCGCACAGTGGGTATTGCACCTTTATAACTGTATAACTGAAATGACCTCATACAGTGGATATTATTCCTCTATAACTGTATAACTGAAATGACATCATCCGCACAGTGGGTATTGCACCTTTATAACTGTAATGACATCATCCACACAGTGGATATTGCTCCTTTATATGAATATGCACTTCTCCCTCTTTCTCTCTCTCTCCCTCACACACACACACACACACACACACACACACACACATACACACACACACAAATGCTGCCCTGTCCTTATCCACAGGCATGTAGAATTTAAAGCCAGTTTGTTAACTTTTGGGTTCTGGGAGAATGAGCTGGATTACTCTGAGACCTCAGCATGGCTTCTGTTCACGTCTGACGCTGCTTCGTTCTGACAGTGGCCACTCTCTCGAACAAATGGAGCAAACGCTTGTGCAACTCGCTGGCCGAGTGCCTGCCTGTCTGGACTCTCTGTGCAGGCTCCTCTTGTAGTTTGCTTTATAAAGTCACAATGCAGAGGATCAACACAAGTGCAGTGAATTACAGAGTGGAAGTTCGGTCAATGCACAGAACTGAATGGCCTTTATTCATCAATGAAAACCAATAGAAATTACATCTCATTTAACTCACTGTCTCTCGTTTACTTTGCCAGCGTGACACATGTCAAGTTTATGTGCTATTTTATATATATATAATGTGTTTGTTCTGCAGTGTGTTGTCATTTTAAATGACCTTGTTCAGAAGTCAGCTTTGGTATTTGGTTTAAGACTCTATCATTCTCCTCTTACATCAGTCTTTTTTTTCCCTCTATGTCTCTCTCTTCCACTCGTTTTCCTTCGCTGACACACACACACACACACTGGATGAGGCTTAGGGTCTGATGGTGTTGCAGTGTGTAGCTGGGTCAGTATGGTGTGAAAGAGGCTTCAGAGTGTTACACGCTTTATTCTGCTGCTCTTTCATGGATAATCATCCCTCTGTTTTTCTCATTCACTGAAGAAATAAAAGATCTGTTCAGGCGACAGTAAAAATAGCCTCTCTGAGCACGGAGGCGACCTCCAAGTGTGTTTTACACAAAGCCTGTGTGCTGTGGGTACAATGTCCGTGTGTGCTGTGTTCACACTGTGGTTGTGTGGGTACAATGCCCCTGTGTGCTGTGTAAACACTGTGGTTGTGTGGGTACTGGGTCCCTGTGTGCTGTGGTCACACTGTGGTTGTGTGGGTACTGGGTCCCTGTGTGCTGTGTAAACACTGTGGTGGTGTGGGTACAATGCCCCTGTGTGCTGTGTAAACACTGTGGTTGTGTGGGTACAGCGTCTCTGTGTGTTAGGACAGTTAAAGCTCCATTTATATAAACATTACACTCTCAAACATCCTGTCCACCGGGTGGCACCAGCTTGCCTCAGGTAACTTGTTACTGAAATTTAAGGAGTGGAGAAGAACATGAGGTAGATGGTGAGAGTAACTTGTTCTTTCTTCTGCATCGTCTGTATGTTTGATGCTGTTTTATTTGGATTTTGCCATAGAGTAAAAAAAAAACAAAGCTGTGAACCCTGATATGTTTGTTTGAGCTTGGTGGTTTGGGTGGGCAAAAGTTCCAGAGCAAAGCCAAGATCCTCTCAGTGTCACGGTTGTTTGTTAGTCTAACACATAATGACATACACACAGTCTACACACACTGAAGTGAGGGACTTCTGCTAGTTAGACTGGAATATTTAAGAGCCCAGACCATAGTTACTGAGACTGGAGTTACTGAGGTTAGTGGGCGTGTGTTAAATAGACCACTGGCAAACACTGTGGATGTGTGGTTACAGTGTCCCTGTGTCGCTATGTGCTTTAAATGCTGTAGTTGTGGGGTTACAGCATCGCTGTGTTATGCAGTTACAGTGTCCCTGTCTGATGGGGTTACAGTGTCCCTCTGTGATGTGTAAATATAGTGATTGTGCAGACAATGAAGACATAAAACTGAGACTTAATATATTTGGATATGTACTGATTGTATATATTCAGATAATTAATCTGAATGACTGAAGTATTAGACATCTCTGCTCATACTGTTTAGTGTGCAGATTGTTCGTCAGTGTGATTGCAAATTTGCAGGTGTCCACAACTATAAATGAAAACTGACAAGCAGTTAAGAATCACATTTGTAGGTGTGTGTGTGTGTGTGTGTGTGTGTGTGTGTGTGTGTGTGTGTGTGCCTTGTGAAGAATGTTGGGCCAAATGTGAAGAAAAAGTCTTTGAATTGAGCTCCTTGCTCCCATACCTCTACACTGGATGAAACACGTTCTGCTGTTTAGACAGGTGTTGAGGCAGGAGCTGAGGTAGGTGTTTAGACAGGTGTTGAGGCAGGAACTGATGTAGGTGTTTAGACAGGAGCTGAGGCAGGTGTTTAGACAGGTGTTGAGGCAGGAACTGAGGTAGGTGTTTAGACAGGTGAGCTGTTCTTCATAGTTAGTGCTCTGTTCTCCTGCTCGATAAAGAAAAGAGATTGTACTAAGAGATAAAGAAAAGAGAATATGTGTGTGTGTGTGTGTGTGTGTAAGTTCAAGCAATTGAGCTATCCAATCAAAATGAAATAAATTGTTCAGCATCTCAGGTAAAGTGTGTGAGGTAGGGCTGGGCTAATTTCACAGCCATAAAATCAGAGTATAAATCAGAATAATTTACACACACACACACACACACACACACACACACACACACACACACACACACACGTTCCAGTCTTAGCCATTATTACATTGGTCTTCATAACACAACACTCGGCATTCTCTTTCAAACCAGATCAATAGAGAGCCTGTTATGAAGCGTTTGGACTGTCATCGCTCTGCTTCTGTTGGACTCAACACACGTGTGCTGATGAAGCCCAAGTCATGAAAGAGAAAACATCAGCGTCAGGCTCCAGTTCAAAAGACGAATGGAACAGCGTGGTCCAGCCCATAACATGCTCTGACCTATTGGTCTTCCCAGAAGCTCAAACCATTACATGGCAGGTTGGCATTCAAGACATTTATCAAGACACATGTCAGCTAAAGGACATGCGTGGTAGCTGGGCTTCCACTGTACACCGAGGGTGAGACAGCAGACCGAGGGTGAGACAGCTGTCCAAATGCGCTGGCCAAGGGTGAGACAAGCAGGACCGAATGAACTCCGCGTGACTGCAGGCGGAGAGAGGAATGATTGATCTCTGGTTCTCACTCTCTCACTCTCGTTTTCTCTTTTCTGTGCGCTTTCTCCCTGTCTCTCTCTCCATCTCAGACGATGACTGTGAGGAAAAATCCCTTCATCCACATGAACGCTCCGCCCGTTCTCCACCCGTCCTGCTCCATCGCTCTGTGTACTCGCAGCAGCAGGGTGTGCTTGGCAGGTGTGGTCATAATGAACGGCCTTTTATTAGGCTTCTACAAATCAGCACCGGGGACTCGCCCAGCCAGTTACGATAAATATATTCTGAGTCCTTAAAATGATTTCACTCTTGATTGGGCCCAAACGCACCTTTTCCTTCTTTCAGGCTCATATTTGCACGTTAAAAGGGGGCATTTCTGCACAGTACACACAGCGGCAGCCCAGTTCATCACTTCCTGAACATTTTAATGGCAATTTCCTTGAATGTGATCATATATCCACATAATGGTTTATGAAAGTGTCTCTGAGTGCTTGCCTCTCCTGGCAACTATGATGGATGAGCCCTTGTTGAAATGAGCTGATCTCACACACACACACACACAGCATCTCTCTTACAGCTCTATCTTTGCGCCAAAAACAGAACAGCCCATTTTGTTGTTTTGCTGTGCGAATACATTGTCTGTATGAACTGCAAAATGTCTCCTAACAGAAGGTATTACAAAAGGATAAACTTCTCATCAGTCTTTGTCTGCCTTTCACAAAAGGGAAGAGAGGTCTATGTCTGGTTAGAGAGCCAGTATGTGCCAGGAAAGATGAAGAGATGCCTTCTGGAACTTTCTATATGACTGCAGGAACTGCTGGCTTATGGGAGTGAAGGTGATGGTTAAAGCTGCATTTAAGGTCAGTCATGGACGTGCAGGTGGAGAGTGGAGGGTCGGAGACTAGTGCACTGCAACAAACTAAGAGCTGGACTTTGGTTGACAAAAATTCTGAATGAACATCACACGGTCTGGTAGTTTGAATGAATCCGTAGAGATATTATAGTATTTACCAGAAACACCAGAGCTGGTTTAGTCTTCTGAGCTTGTTGATCTTTCTGCGATGCTCGGATGAACGAAACGTCAACACTGAAACTCTTCTGTGCACAAATGTGTGCCACACACTGCAATGCACTAAAAACAACACCATCTTATTTACCTGGCAGAAATAACTTTAGAATATGCAAACATGTGCTATTGTGAGTGAGTGAGTGAGTGTGTGTTAGCGTGAGCCTGGGTGTGAGACTGTTTGTGCATGCATGAGTGTGTGTGTGAGTGTGCATGCATGAGTGTGTGTGTGTCAGTGTGCATGCATGAGTGTGTGTGCGTGAATGTGCATGCATGAGTGTGTGCATATTAGATAAATACAGTTTATTACAACCAGTCAGGACCCCAACAACCGTCCCGTACTCATAACCCCCCCCAAACCATCCCATACTCATAACCACCCAAACCATCCCGTACTCGTCACTGCCCCCCACAACCGTCCCGTACTCGTAACCTCCCCCAAACCATCCCGTACTCGGAACCACCCAAACCATCCCATACTCGTCACCGCCCCCCAACCGTCCTGTACTTGTCACCACCCCCCCCAACCGTCTCATACTTGTCACCGCCCCCAGTCGTCTTGTACTCGTCACCCTCGCCCCTAACCGTCTCGCACTCATCACTGCCTTCACTCTACAGGGTTTTCAACACCAGGATGCTCTGATTCACCAGGTCTTAATTATGCTAAGTTTCAACCTGTCCACTTTTAGAGTGCATCTAACTAAACGTGTTTACCTCGTTTGTACTTAATTGACTAATTGTCGAATATAAATAAAACTCGACATGAATAAGAGAACATATTCAAATGAGAGAACACATTCAAATGAGCACCCTGCAATGCTCTCTGGTAGCTCAGGGTGCGTGTTGTGCAGATTAATATCCAGTCTGCAGAGCCACAATCACAAACACATTTAGTGATTACACATACTTTAACTACATCACTGCACAACACCAGAACCGGGTCTCTGAATCTGTTTATGTTTGGAGATAATCAGGGCACTAATGATAATCACCCCTGAATTACAGACAGGTTCAGACACATGGATCACTGTGATTCTTGTATATTCATTTATTTGAGGAGTTCACCTTTTCTTATCCACCAGCAGCGCAGCCGAAAAACACATCATCCATCTCTCAGACGTCTGTAGCATCGCACGGTTGCCTTTCTATGCATCTCCCCTACAGGAAGTTCAAAGTCTCTCAGTCAAATGCTGATTGCGGCTTTTAGCAAGCATTTGCTTTGATGTTTGTGGATCAAGTGCTTTTCTTTTATGTGTCAGTAACACTGAAAGAGAGTCTGCTGCTCCAGAACCATTCATGCCACATCTCACGCAGAAGCCTCAGGATAATGAAACCCTATCAGTAGAGTAGGAGCAAAAACTGCATAAGTGTTTAAAACCTCGCAAATTAATGAAAAGATACTGCAGCTTCCAGAGGAAAGCTGTGGTTTGGTTGTTCCAGGTTTACAAAAACCACAGCCAGGTTTTATATGGCACCGGGATCAAGGATGTTTTTAATATGGCTTTGATTGGAACTAGAGAAGAGGGCAGGAACAGCGGAACAACTGTGTAGACACCAGATACGCAATTAATGCATGTGCACAAAATTATAAAAACAAAACAGAAAAGCTTTTAAAACATAAAAAAGCCAGCAAAACATGAGTTTAGTGCATTCACACACACATACACACACACACACACACACCCACCTATACACACACAAAAGAAACACTGACAAAATGTGTTCCCTAATTTATGTTTATTTATTTTAGTAATATGCCAGTTTTTTTGTCTGTTTTCTATCTGTGAGTTACAGTGAGTCCCGAGAGTGGATCAGTGAAAGAGACTGTGGGAGTGAGTCGGGAACAGGGTCCTAGACACCCTGGCCATCTGATCATAAGATATTTAGGCCACTTCTCCATATTCCTTTTTGATCTGTTATAAAATACGAGAAGCTTCCCTAATCTTTAAGAGGACGGGTGAATCCTGTTTGAGCACATTGCAGTAGCACACGTGGGTATCTTGGAAAACAAGAATGGAGTGTGTCTGTGAAAGGATTTGAGTAGAACATGTAATCCACAGAATGATGTATGCAAGCTTACAAACAGGGTGAGACAGAGCTGAAATTAAATTTAGCACATTTTAGTGTTGCTGAATCCGTGCAGAGCTATATGAAGTGGTAAAGGCCCCAGTAATGAATAAGTGAATCACACAAGAACATAGCAGGTGAATCACCGTGAAGAAAGTTTAATGAAACATGACCCGGATCTAAATTTAAAAAAAAACAAAAACATTGCTTTTGAACACTGAAGCATACTCTCTACTATATCCAGGTTTGTTAAACTTTTATTTTTTCCCCAAATGTGTTTTATAAAAATATAGCTTTTATAATGAGGTTTTTTTTTTATCTTTTTTTTTTTCATGTTCATTCCACTTCCTGTCAGTCAACAAGTTGAGGTGGCCAATCCTGTGCCTGCACACTCAGCCCTGTGGGCGTGGCCATGAAGAGAGCATTGTCTGCTTCTCCCTTTAGCTGTTTCCTGTTCTATTTACCCCATTCAGCCCCTGATCAATAATCTGCTCATTTGCTTGTGTAATAAGGCAGTAATAGACAGACAGAGTGGACCCATCCATACAATCCCTGCGTAAATCCCTCTAACGGCTTAATCGATTACTTAAACCATTCCTATCAGGCTGCAATTGGCCTGGAGGTGAAAGGGCATCTGGTAAACTGGATATTTTCCCTTAAGGTGCTGATGTAAGTGCTGAGTACTGCAGGCTGCCATGGACTGGATACTGGGGCCAAACAAACAAGGGGAGGTTCAAACAGCTGCTGCTCCAGAGCCTCTGGAAAAGTAGCTGAGTGTTGTTTCCAGCAGTTCTCAGGGCAACGTACCCCACACCGATTAACACTCAGTTCACAGGGTAACACTCGGTTCACAGGGTAACACTCAGTTCACAGGTTTGCACCAGGCTCTCATGACTGCAAAAAAAACAAAAAAAAACAAATAGAAGAAGCTAGTTTCAATTCTACTTTTTTTTCTGCACTTTTTCTTATGGCTTCATTTCAACAGAAAACAACAACAACATTTCTTACTCATATTAACAGTATGGATTTTTTATAAACATGTCTAGCACTGGATAGCAGTTTACACGCTAACAATCACCACTCAGACTATTCCTATCAGCAGATTAACACTCATTACACAGACAAATTCTACTTGATGCACAGGCTAGCATTCATCTCACACGCACTAACGCTCAAACTAACACTCCATACACAGGCCAACCTTCAGTACACAGGCTAACGCTTGGCTAAACGAATCAAGCCAGAATAGGTCATTCTGTGTAGTGACAGAGAACAGGAAGCCTCTAATTAAAGCACGCACCAAAGAGGGTTAGGGCGTAATGCAGTGATTGGCTAAAAAAGACTCACGTGTGTGTTGAATCAAGTGTCTGATTAGAATCATGCCTTGGAAGCGTAAAAGTAAATAAATAAATAAATCGAACTTTCATAACTATGTGAGATGGCTGCTACAGAATTGTTTTGAAGTTTTGTTTATTTATTTCTTTCTTTTTTTAAAATATAAGCTTTAGAGCAAGGAAATTGGTTCTTTTAGTGAGCAGATTTAAGATTTGCTCCTCTACTTCTCTCCCTCTAGATTTTTCAATCCTGGACGGATTTGCCCCTTCTTAGCCTTTAACGTGTTCACAGATTTAGTGACATCCTTCGTTTTGTCAAAGCTGGTAGTCAACACTTCTGTCCTGCTGTGAGTCCTGCAGAACACTCGCTCTACAGAAGCCACGTCAGCAGGTTGGAGAGTGGACCGGGTGTCCCTTCAGAACCAGATAAGGGAGAAAAAGCTGTCTTAACCTCATAGACCAAAGTTAGTAAACTCCTCTGCACAGTTCCTTCTTCGTAGAAATCATAATTTCTTGAAGCTCAAGTTTCTGTTTGTGTGTGTTTTTTTTTACTATTAATTATTCAGTAACACTCATACCTCTGCTGCTCTCTGATGAACCTCATCTCTAACTGTAAGCTTTTTCTATCCCCTTTTTTAAAGTCAACTGGATCTTACCTGGTGTGGTGTGTAGAGGTGAAAACCCATGTGCTTATAACAAACCCCATCAGCACTTCCGATGCTGTCTGCTTATCAGTCTTTGTAATACGTTTCTTCAGAATTTTCAACATTTTCTACCATCCTAGCAACTACCATCCTGTCATCTTCCCTGTTCTGTACCTGCCCCAGTACTGTATCTACTTACCAACCTGCCCCAACACTGTATCTAACTACCTATCTGCCCCAACACTGTATCTACCTACCAACCTGCCCCAATATTGTATCCACTTACCAACCTGCACCAACACTGTATCTAACTACCTACCTGCCCCCGTACTGTATCTACCTACCAACCTGCCCCAATACTGTATCTGCCTATCTACCTGCCCCAACACTGCATCCAGTTCTGTACCTGCCCCAACACTGTATCTACCTACCAACCTGACCCAACACTGTGTCCAGTTTTGTACCTGCTCCAACACTGTATTCAGTTCCCCACACACTAACTACCTGCCCCAACACTGTATTCAGTTCCCCATACACTACTTACCTGCCCCAACACTGTATCCAGTTCCCCACACACTACCTACCTGCCCCAACACTGTATCCAGTTCCCCACACACTACCTACCTGCCCCAACACTGCTACTGCTACTAGTCACCACTTCAGTGCTTTTATTCATGAACAACTTGTGGAGTACAGCACCTCCACCTGTCCTGCACGCCTGTTTCCCCTGGATGTCAGTCCCAATCTTTTACCAATAAACTCTTCTCTTACCTCAGGTCTTGTACCACTATCACTCCAAATCTCCATAATTCCAACTTTGATTCTACCCTGTAATTACAGGTCAATTTCTACCCTTATCTTTTTTTGCCAAGGTCTGATCTTCTTGGTTACAGGCACATATTTCTAATAACTGTACAATCCTTTGTAGTGAGGTTTTCACATTCACCATATCAGAAATCAGTCATTTTCAATAGTCAGTTATCTCCTCTATTCAGGTGATTCTAGATATATTAATATTTGACTTATTCTACTTTTAAATCTAAGTACTACTAGTTATGCAGTTAATGACAGCATTCTTTCTTCAGCACTTTTATCTGGGAATGTGTTATATTTCTATAGCATGGTTTGAGCTCACTGACAGTGATGTTTCTTTTAGTAAATTCTCAATCTTCCAAACATATATTGTTTCCAGAGCTAAATGTGTATCCCTAACATTGTTCTTGCTGGAGTTGTAGTTCACGCATTCATTAACTCTGTGTTTTACCGAAAGTCATTATTTTCTGGTTTTCCTGCGGGAGTGAGCAGCTGTACTGACATTAGCAGTCTGCTACTTATCACACAGAGAAATCACATGGCTCCTGTTATATTTACAATTATGCTGGTGTCCCACCACTGTCTGTACTGTAAAACTCCTCATGATCAAACCCCCAGCTCTGAATCGTCCCATCTCAACTCACATAAACGCTGCACAAGTCTTTAGATAACAGAGCGGATACTCTCAGCATTCCCACACAGCGTACACTACAAAGCATCTAAAACTCCTACATCTCTCTAACTCTCAATAGTCCCTCTGTGCTTTCTTTCTACATATTACTGTCTACTATCTTATCATTCTCAGATATTTTATGTCATACTTTTACAGCATTTGGCAGACACTCTTATCCAGAGCAACTTGCTCATTTATCAGTGTGACAGCATATGTGCTCCCTGGGAATCAAATCCGTGGTCTTAGCATTACCAGCTTGATCTACCTTCTACACCAGGTGAGCTGCAGAATCCTGGGTGACCTAGTGTGACATTTGGTTCGAGAAATGCTGTACATGAATTAAGGGGAAACACACACACCACAGTGAGCAACTTCAGGACATAAAGAGTGTCAGGACTATAGAACTGAACCACCTCCGTAAGAACAGGAACAAGTAGGAAAAAAATGTAATAGACGAAGGACAGACTCAGCTAGAACCAGAGAAAGTAACAATATCACATGAAGAACAGCCAACTGGGGAAGTAAATTCTATCATATATAGAACCAGAGACTGAAAAACAAAGTACCTAAAAGAGCAACAATCTAAACTAACGAAGGCAATACAGAGACTAAACCCAAGAGACGAAGAAAGAAGAGGAACTAACAAAATGGAAGGCAGCTTCAGCTTATAGATGTTTACCACAGTAGAACAAGAAATTGAAAGGGAAGACTTTCATAGACAGAAAAAACCTAGACAAACTCTAATAGAGAACAAGGGGAACTAAAGCTAAGAATGAACGCTGTGAATATATATTTGTATATAAACATACAAAGACAATTAGACAGGACTAAGCAAGAGGAACAAATGACAGAGTATGGATTAAGGATCAGCAAAGAAAACAGAGAAACACGTAATTTAAATACAGGATTAATCAACCCTCCCCCCAAAAACAAGAAACATGTGCATTAAAAGAATACAAAGTAAAACATCAAAAAACAGGACATAATCTAGAATTAACTTAAACTAGGAAACAGGAAGTCCGGAAAGCCTAGAGCCAGGGGAGAAAAAAAACATAACAATCACTATGAAGAAAGTACTGACAGATTTGAACAGTGATAGATTTTAATGCCACAAATGCCTACAAACAAAAAAGACGCATATAATTGTTATTTCAATTTATAATTGCCCTTTGAAATATTTCCTAGATTGCAAACCGTCAGAATCTGATCAAAAAATAAATAAATCACAACCAGGTTTGTGGTGCATGTGGCAATGCAGCATTGAAAGGGACAGACCAGGCAAATAAATGTATGAAACGGCAGTCCAAGCAAATTAGACCAGCTCCACACAGGCTTGAACAGCTTGGGTTTCTCTTGCCTCATAGCCTATGTGTTATACAAGCTTATCGATCATAATACCGTCAACACACAAGAGTTTCCCCATCCACTCTCTCTTACATCATCTCTCTCTCTCTCTCTCTCTCTCTCTCTCTCTCTCTCTCTCTCTCTCTCTCTCTCTCTCTGTCTGTCTCTCTCTCCCTCTCTTTTACTGAAGCAAGAAACACATTATAACCAATGACTATCAGTGTGTTTTCAATTCTAAAAAAAATTATCCTGAATGCTAATTTATCAATATGTTGTGAAAGAAACCTTTTAGTTATCTTTGTAATTTATATACATTCCTCTACCTTTTACATATACTTCCTAAAAAGAGTAGTGAAGTTTCTGTAATCCTGTTAGTTATTGCCTGAGGGTGTACAAAAATACACAAGAGAAGTTCTTTGTTGCTCAGAGATATGTGCAGGCAGTTCCTAGCTAAGAGTGTGGCTTGAGTTGGTGTGTGCAGTGTAAATGTTAAAGACCGTCGCTAGCCGCATGCTAAGATGAACTGTGTGTCTGAATGTGATGGGTGAAGCCTAAGGGCTTTCATATCACCCAGAATTCCACAGGGGCTCCACTCCTGCAATATTCCCACTTTAAGGTCTGCCAAACACCCACGATGTCACAGGTGCTGGCCAAATGGAATCCAGTCTCCAGGCAATTTAGCTTATTTCAGTGTCTCAGAGAGGCATCCTTCTCACCTCTGTGAACACACACACACACACAGACACACATACACACACAAGACTGGATGACAAGAAAAGAGCGTGTGTGAGTGAGGTGCAGCCTCTCATTCCTAGTGCACGCACACACACACACACACACACACACACACACTCAAATAAACACACTCACATAACCATACTTTCCTTATAATGACTGAACTATCTTAGTTCCAGTGCACTTAGACTCCAGTTCTGTATATCCAGAGGACAGGAGAGGAGGGGAGAAGATAAGAGAGAAGAAGATTGAAGAGGAGATGGAGATGAGATGGAGAGGAGTTGGAGAAGAGATGGAGATGGAGAGGAGATGGAGATAGAGATGGAGAGGAGATGGAGATGAAGATGGAGAGGATATAGGAGACTGACTATGGAATAAATCAGATAAGAAGAATGCAGAGTGTTTTTAGGTACAAAACAGCATAAACTACAATCCTCAGCCTGCGATTAGACAACAGGTTACAATGGCTCACTTCTAAACACAAACTGCAGTCCTGACCACCCTATGTTATCCTAAACATAAACTGCTTCCTTACCACTGTGTGTTATGCGGGAATTCTGCAGTGTACCTCAGCAATAGTGAATTCTATTAAAAATCACTTTCTTTCTGTTCCACCCACTCCTCCTAAAAACAGTGTGCCTCTCTGGAAACTCTAAACTCTATACTCTAAACTCTAGTCTAATTTAGGCCACATAAATCAGTCAAAGAGAAGAAGCAAAAAAGGAAAAACGTGAGTGTGTAGAGAAGAGAGGGCTCCCTGTGTGAGCTGTCCGTGTGCTCCTTGGAGGGTAAATATGTGTTTTGCTGGAGCAGCAGTCTGTACTGAGTTGGCAGAGGAGAGAGAAGGAGCATGTTCAGGGCAATACAGCGGGCTTGGAAGCAGTCAGGCATCATTCGTGCAAAGAATAATTGCCTCTTTACAGATTCCACTGCTGTAGCCTGGGCTGGTGCTCAAACAGTAAAATATGTGCCTGGTGTGCTCCAGCCTCTCACCTACTGTTTTAGTGATGTCTGAAGTGTGTGTTTAAAATATTTACTCTGTATGTGCATGCATATTTGTGCATGCATGCGTGTGAGTGTGTGTGTGTGTGTGTGCATGAGTGTGTGTGTGTGTGTGTGTGTGTGTGTGTGCATGTGCAAGTGAGTGTGGGTGGATGTGTGCACTGTGACTGTGCATACATCCATGTTAATGTCTTTCTGAATAAATTAGCAAAGTTAACGTTAAAAAAAGCACATTAGCAAATCAGTTGCTTGTTCTTCTACAAATGTGATGATGTTTCAATTATGAAAGTAGTTTCCCAAGAACATTACAAGAACACTTTTAGATCAAATTTGAATTTCACATATTCTGCAGTTAAGGCTGCTGGAATAAGTTGTTTATCACTAAGCCCTGAATTCAGTCTGGGCAGGTGTAGAGCAGCAGTGAGCATGCTCAATGCCCTAAGGGTAAAACAATGGAAGAGCCTAAAGGAATCTCAGCCCCTCAGGATAACGCTGCCCCTCAGGCTGCAAACCGAAAAAAAAAACCTACACTGTCAAGGCTGAACACTTTAACTAAATTTTACAAAAACAAAACAAAACAAAACAAATAATGTATGTTGGTGTGTTCATTTTTTGACATATCAGTAAATAATGCAATACATGTTATTCTGAAACAGACATGAGCATTTTATATTTATAAATTTCACAATATTGTAAAAACATGAAGGTATAGTTGTACTCCATCCAGATAACCAAGCTGATATCCATCTTTTGAATGCAGTAATTGCAGAACAATAAAAAATAAACCTCTGAATATGTGTTCGGTAATTTAAGTCCTACAAACCACTATATTTACATCGGCTTGTAGGTATAAGCTGAGTTCAACGTGCAGAAGACAGAGGCCATGTTTAACTGAACCGTCCTACAGGCTACAGGCAGAGACCAGTCCAGGCAGTAAGTATGATAGGATTGTACCCATAACTATAACTATCATAACTATAACTATCATAACTATAATGATTAGCAAGGTGCAGTGGCCTCACCTTTGACCTTTTCATTCCTCTCCTAAAAGGCTCAGCTGTTTGCACTTTTATCTGTGTTTTTGTATTTCATTAAAACCTGCTCACTAAGGTATAAAGCAGAAACTCACTGCTAGTTCTTAAAAGACAAAGTTCTTCAAATGAATGAACCCATACCAAACCCATACAAATTAAATCACAGCATCTACAGATGGGCCCCTCTAATAATAGACCTGTAAAGTTACTCACCCAGACCCCACAGAAATAGATGTGTGTGTGTGTATGTGTGTGCCAGGCCTCTGGCACTCTCTCGTGGGTATAGCAATGGAACTCTTGAGTGATGTGGGTCTGTAGGATGTGTGAGTTGGTAGACTAATTTTCACCATGTCATTGTGGTGTACGGCAATTCCTTACTGTGTTTATTGACCTACTGAACCCATGTGCAGGAGTGTTAAAAAGCTCAACAGATGCAGGGAATGTCTGATCCTCAGAGGATCTGGTCCATGGGTCAGACTCACACCCACATAAAAACAGACTGTTAAGACTGTAATTCTCTCTCTCTCTCTCTCTCTCTCTCTCTCTCTCACTCTCTCTCTGTCTCTATCTCTCTCTCCGACTCAATATGCATCCTGTAAAAATCTGCCCCAGTTGGATAGTACAAACTGCCAGGGTTTGCTTTAATTTACTGCCTATGTTTATGATGCGTTTAAATCCGCTGCTGATCAAGCCCAGTGACTCCCATAAAACATCTTAACTAAAGAAATCTCATTTTACATCACGCTCTAACTTTGATTCAGCAATAAAGCCTCGGGAAGGAAACATATAGAACATCTCATGCATCTGTCATTTTACAATCATCTCTGTACAATCAGAATCCAACAAAGCAGCATAGAAATGAACGAATAGCAAAACTAAATCCTGATTCTGCAGCTAAATCGAACTCTAGAATGGACTCCAGCAACTAATCGATTACATCAATAACAATAAATTGCACTTAGTTAGGTTGCTAAATAGCTGGGAGTACTGCATATATTACACTGATAGAGGTTGGCTTGGCTCATGAGCTCCAATGTGAAATTACAATGCTGTAATTTCACACTGCTGTAATTTCACATTGCTGTAATGAATTTCACACTTCTGTAATTTCATGCTGCTGTCATTTCACACTGACGTAACGAATTTCACACTACTGTAATTTCACAATGCTGTAATTTCACACTGACACAATAAATGTCACACTGCTGTTATTTCACATTACTATAATTAATTTAATTTGCTGTAATTTCACCCTGCTGTAATAATTTCATACTGCTCTAATTTCACACTGACATAATGAATTTCATACTGCTGTAATTTCACACTGCTGTAATAATTTCACACTGCTGTAATAATTTCACACTGCTGTAATTTCAAACTACTGTAATGAATTTCATACTGCTGTAATTTCACACTGCTGTAATAATTTCACACTGCTGTAATTTCAAACTACTGTAATGAATTTCATACTGCTGTAATTT
>JAOYMR010000017.1:834216-844768 GCA_025802075.1 Tenebrosternarchus preto
CTGAGAGGCAATCGGGCAGACGTGGCTTCAATGTGCAGCGTTGTGGCTGCGTGAGGTGTGAGCTTATATCAGTCTGTGTTGAATGAGCGCCAGGTGCGCTCAATACGTGGGTGGTTGGGAACGCGGCAGTGATTGGCTGGTAGGCGTGGCTTGGGAGGTGGACTCCCGGCGAGACGTGACAAAAATATGATTATGTGCATTATTCCCTAAATATAATTTTATGGATGATGTTTAACATAGTATACAGCAGACTATACTTACTTAAGTATATAATACACCTTTCATTTTCCTCCAAACACAGCAACTAAAAAATCCCATAAATAAATAATAATCTGAAAAAGATATTTAGCAAAATGTGAATTTCTCAATGAAATATTCTAATTAATCCATTCCCTTTTAGAAGAGATTCATTGTAATATATACTACTATGTTTCGATAAGAAAAGATAATGTCCTTAAGCCAAAGATTTTTGTCACAAACGGCACTGTGGGCAAACAAAAGCGTAGGAATACACATCACACTTCATACTGATACTCTGACTGAATCAATGTTTCCAGTATCGACACTGATCCACTGAGCGTCTGATCCCACAGCCTCTGCCAGCCGCATGCAGCTGCTTGTTCACGCTACGCTGCTAAACGTTTCCCATCTCTGTATGGCGTCATCCTACACTCACGCTTCGTCTGAGCCTTTCCTAAGACTGCAGCACATCTTCCCACCTGAAAAAATAGTTTTTTTTTCCTCTCTCTCTCTCTCTCTCTCTCTCTCTTCTGTTTGAAGACACCTTCCTGTTGGCCCTGAGCAATGAATAGCTGACCACAGCAAACTGGCGACAAAGTCACCAGAGACCCTCTCCACCACATCTGTGCCATCTGTGTGTGTGTCTGGGTCTGTTCGTCTGCATGTGCTCCACCGCATATAGTGTATCATCTTGGGACTAAAAAAATGGAACAAAATAGCACTAGAGATTTAATAAGGCATTACTAATTGCTGCCTAGGCAGCCTATGTCCATCAGCTCTGGGGACTCTGCTGTGAAAACACGAGACGTGTGGAGGAGAGGTGGCTGTGGATACGGCGAAAGTTACACCAACTTGTCAAGAGCGGAAGTTCTTCCAGTGGCGTTAGCAAGAACGCTTGTAGAGCTGCAGGTTTTGGTTCAGCTGGCAACCTCATGTTTGTCGCTGTAGTTGTAGCGACTGCTCCAGTAGGGGGAGCGGGGTGGGGGGCTGGTTATACTGGGATTCTGGTCTGAGAGTTGTATGTAGACAAAGGGAAAGCAGGCGCTTTTTTGAATGGTTTATGCTTTGTTTAGGGGCTATTAATAAATAACCCCTAATGAGGTGACTGATGCATCAGTCTAATGCTATGTAAGGGAACAGTGCTAGACTGAATTGTTAACAGAGTAAACATGCAGGGAATTCTGACCTTGAGGTTTTGAGAATAGATTAATTTCATGTACACATTATCCATCATGTGTTAGAATTAGGACAAAAATGCACGAAATGCTGTTATTTCAAGTAGATTCAGGTAATATAACTGCCCTGTGTTTCTCCTTCTGTTCTTCAGCCTTTTGGTGATGAATCAGATGTATCAGATGTTTATTTGTCAGTAATTCTTGCTTTTAGCAACCAAATATTTTAACCTTACCATGGAACAGTTAAAAATACAAGAATGCCACAAGGGACTCCCATGTAGGCTTCCAGACCGAAATGTTCAACCCTTCAGGATGTATATATCTAACATATACATGGAGCCCTTCAGGATGTATACATCTAACATACATGGAGCTCTTCAGGATGTATATGACTAACTTGTACATGCAAATCAGAGACACCAGCCCTCAAGAACACATTTGGATGGCAGCAAACCTCGATGGCAGTGTGGAGCTTCTGGGTGTGGGCGGGGCCCGCACTGAGGCCTGGGGCAGCTCTGGATGGCACGGTGGCCATGGACTCTGAAGGGGGTCCCCCAGATGCTATGCTGTATTCATTAGGAAGAAAGAGCAACACCTTTGCTCCAATGGCAGGGAGGGCTCTCGTGCGAAATGCATCGTTATGCAAATGCTCTACATGCTATGAATATGCAATTAAGGAAAACTGGTTAATATGCATCACATCACAAATTAACGATATAGCGCTGCATGCTAATCTGTAGCACAACAAAAGCGCTGAAACAGGTTGAGTTATGGTGGGAATTTGGGCTGGATTGTTTCAGGACAATTTAAAAGAGAATACAAATGATATTGGAGAGAAGAAGTGGTATCTTTCTGAAGCATAATTACATTTTTGTTTCAAGATATTTGTGGCATTTGTGAAAGGTTGATACGAAAGGTTTATGCAGTGACACTTCAGCGTATAAATCATTTAAGGAAATGCTTCCTGCTTCTTCAGAGGAAGCATAAAATGGCAGAAATCCCATTAAAAATAGATGCAAAAATGCATTAATTTGCTGATGTTCAATTCTGAACTAAAGGTAAAAAATCTGGATCAATCTCCCTTCACCATTAAAACTTACAGCAGTAACTGTACATTTTCCATTGTAACATTAAAACAAAACATGAGAAACTGTATTAGAGATGTTTTCACTCTACAATGGGGCAGGAAAGACTGAAAATAAGACCAATCAGGCTGATCCTACATTCTGTACAGCTGTGGTACTATAAGAACCGCGGTCTCCTGGAAGCCTATGGTCTTATAGCCAAAGAGCTTAGAAGCTCAGTGCTTTAGAAGCAGCAAAATAAAGGGATAGAGACTCACCTTTTTGCATCTTCTAATCTTCTAATCCTGCCATGGGTTTGGGTTAAATTTTCATAAGCCATTCACCTTTCAGCAGGCGCTACTTGAGACACAAGGGGAGAAAATCTCACAAAGGTCTCTCAAAGGTCTTGCAGAGGTCTCACAAAGGAGTTCTCTTATTATAACACACACCTTCACAACTAAGAACAGGTTTTACATTTATTGATCTCACTTACACATTTTACATTTCTCTGTTCTCTCTCACTCTCTCTCTCTCTGTGCTGTAACACTCCCAAAGGAACAGAAATGTACACCTGCATTTGCGCATTACTTCACCAAATCTCATTTACTCACTTTAACAACAAACATATTTGTGAATACACACACACACACACACACACACACACACACACACACACACACACACAGAACACATGTTAATACAGGCATGTAATGTCATCCAAGGGGGACCTGAGGCTTCACTGGAAGACGTGAAATCCCAAAGCTAATTACCAGCTAGCTACTTTACCCTTTTCAGCAAAGCTGTTCTGTCTACCCCCAACACCTGCACAGTATCAGTTCACAGGCAGTTTCTACACATAATGGAGTGCAACTACACCTGGCTTCTTTAATAGAATCTCCTCATCTCTCTCCAGCTGGACATTTGAAGTGATCAGTAACACGATACAAATGGTCTGAGTGTGTAATATCGAGACACACCACACATAAACGCACATCACATGTCTCTGTCTCTGTGTTTTGACTCATAGTCTGAATCACAGTGAGCTGGAAATACTTTACTGTTTCTACTGTAAATGTGAAAGAAAAAGGCAATTTAGTGCTCAGACTAGACACAATCGGGAGCTCTGTACTGTGTCCAAAAGTGCATTAGAAGTTCGGTATGTTTGCGAAGCCCGTCTCTGTGAACCTGATAAAAGCACATGTGATTGCACCTGTTCCTTAATCAGTTTGCTCGTACAGATGGCGTACCCTGACAGCGAATGCAGCAAGATATCAACTGCTTACTGCTAATTAAGGCTCTGCTATGAATAGCACACAAAAAAAGCATTAAAGAGAAAGAAACTCAAAGAATGTTTTTGTTTGTCCTCTTCCAGAACTGATTATTTGTTTACTATTGAGCAATTAACATATACTGTGGTTGTTTTTTTTTTTTCTTACGTTGATAGAATTTTGTGCATTTCCTCTGGTCTCGTCCTCATCTCTCTGTCCGCACACCTTTGACCCTCATACCTGTTCTCCTGGTTCTCTTTAATGAGATCAGGTTTTATCAGCATGTGGTTGTTTATGCCTCACTGAGCTACACCCTGATAAGGTCGCCATTGGCAGATTGGCTGGGCAGTTAGACAGAGAGAGATAGTGGAAAAAAGAAGGTGAGAGAGGGAGAGAGAAAGAGAATGTGAGAGAGAGCGAGACAGAGGAAGAAACAGAGAGGGTGTGAGAGACAGCAACATCAAGAGAGAGATGACAAGAGAGAGAGAGAGAAAACACAGTTTGTCACATCATTTAAGCCAGTTACCTAGTCTCAGCACAGCATAGTGATGCACTGTGCTCCACACAAACTTCTCCAAACTAGTCTAATAATGTTTGATCTCGATCATATCTACAAGCTGATGGTCTTTCTGCAGGATCTGACCGAACCCCTCCGTCACTCGAAGAGTCGAACACAATCTCATCCCGTGAGCTTGCTCCGCCTTTGCACTGTGTGTTAGTGGCAGGGAAGGAGAAAGCAGATGCAGTGCTCCAGCTGGGTTTCATCAACGCTGATTCCACACGTGCGGCCCTGACAAACCACAGAAGAGCCGTTTACTCAAAGGCTTGTGGAGGAGGAACCGTCACATGTAACCACCAAAGGAAATAACAGGTACCACGGGCTAAAGCTGTAGTCCTGCTACATTTGGCTGTGGAGGAATGAATGACAGCCTGTGGAGGAGTGGATGAGAGTTTGTTGGAAGAGTGGATGAGAAGTTGTGGAGGAGTGGATGGGAGGGTATGGATGAGTGGACAGGAGCTGTCGAGGAGTGGATGAGGGCCTGTGGAGGAGTGGACGAGGGCCTGTGGAGGAGTGGACGAGGGCCTGTGGAGGAGTGGACGAGGGGCTGTGGAGGAGTGGATGAGGGGCTGTGGAGGAGTGGACGAGGGGCTGTGGAGGAGTGGACGAGGGGCTGTGGAGGAGTGGACGAGGGGCTGTGGAGGAGTGGACGAGGGCCTGTGGAGGAGTGGACGAGGGGCTGTGGAGGAGTGGATGAGGGCCTGTGGAGGAGTGGACGAGGGGCTGTGGAGGAGTGGATGAGGGCCTGTGGAGGAGAGGATGAGGGGCTGTGGAGGAGTGGACGAGGGGCTGTGGAGGAGTGGATGAGAGCCTGTGGAGAAGTACCCAGGGGATGGGTTTTGAACCCGCTATTCTTGAATTAGAAGCATCGAATTTGAATTAGAAGAATTATCAGTGGTTTTATCGGGGTGGGGGGTGTGTGAGTGCTACCAGGGTGTGTTGATAATCTGGTTAACTGAGAATGATATACTTTAGAGCAGAAGTGCTGAACCACTGCCATGCTTCTGCCCCAGATACCAAACTGTCAATCACAGTGATTACAGCAGAAGCTTCTGCAGCAGCTCTGAGCACTGGGTGCACAAACATCCCCCTTTTGATTACTTATAAATGAATCTACTTGGGATATCCAAGCTAAGCTGCTTCATAAAACCAAAGGACTGAGAAAAAAAAAACCAAAAATGACTCAACCGGCCGTCTGATTGGCTGCCACTTCTTGTCTTTCTTCCCTCATCTTTATTTTTTAATTTCTCCATCCAGTCTCCTTATTAGTAGAGGAAGAGCAGGAAATTCTTCTCCTTATGTAACTATACAGCTATGTCTGAGATGGCTCACGGTTCATGGCAGTTCCTGAGGGTGGGGTCCTGGATCAGACTGTCAGAGACATCGTTGGTAGCAGGGCCTCCCCTGCTCCCTCCCACCAATGCAGGAACAGCCCTCGTTGCCGGGGGCGCTGGCCAGTGTAAACTCCTGGTAATGAAGAGTAGGGAGAGAAGATACTGGTGTCACTTAAATCTTCCCTCTGGGAAATCTCCTCTCCCACTCTCAGCCGTAACTCTCCCAGCCTAAAATACTGCCAAAGAGTCTGGTGCTGGTGATAAATTAAACTCCTAGTAAAATGAGGCTAGGTGAGAGTGGAGGTGAGGGAGAGAAACTCACTGAGGTGAAAAGCAGAATAGTGTGGGTCTACGTGTCAGTACAAATCTCACCAGCCCTACACTGAAGTGGATATAAAGCGGTGGCAGGTTAGAGAACTGGCTTTTTATTTCCTAAAGAGCGAAAATGTAAAAATTTGCTTGGCCATTTTAGCTCTGTGTGTCTCAGAGGAAGGTCACAGCTGTGCCAGTCGCTCCTTCAGCGTGCCAGTCTGTCTCCCTGCTGCCGTTAAGACAACCAGCCTCTACTGAAAGACAAATGAACCTTGAAGATGTTTCATTAGCAGTAGTGTTGGCTCCCATGAGCTAAGACACATGTGGGAGAGCTAAAAGCTTATGGTTGCAATGCTGGACTTTTTTGGGGGAATAATTCCAGATTGCACTTCAGTGTACATGTTCCAATAAAGGCTGTCTTATTCTGACAAAATAAATACATCTCATTGTGAATGGCAAAGATTAGCCGTCTCTCTAGTGCACGTAGGCAAACTGTGGCAGAAATGCCAGCATATCCCATCTCTACTTAGAGCGCCACCATGAGGTCCTGATCACAGCAAAGCAGCATATGGCCAGAGATCCGCTCAGACTGAACAGGGAACCTCTCCACATGCTCTCAGCACACAGGAAAGAGCGAGGCCACCACAGAGCTCCTCTCCGTATTCTGTGTTACCACGGAAATACGAAACAACAAATGTAGTTCATTTGCAGAAGTTACTCGTGGAACTCTCATCCATGAGTTCTTCTCAATTTAGACATTGACTAAATCTAACGAATCGTGTGCCCAGACTCGGCTATGTGCCTGCATCTTCATCCTCCTGGTCTCTCCGGTTTCCATCCTGTCTCCAACACACCACTTCAGATTGGGATTTGGGACAATGTTGCTGTCCAACAGCCCTGTTCTTTTTTTGAAAAATAATGAGCAAAAAATATTTCAAACCGCTTTCCAAAAGCATCACGGCACAGATTCAGCCAAACTGGAAAATGACCTATTTGCCAGCCTCGGATTATGACTGTGTTTCTGTTTTTTGCAGCTGTAGTGGAGTGCAGAATTTTTATAAGCAATATGCTTGAAACAAAACCCAGTGAGTTTAGACAGGCATGTGCCTCTACCTCTCTTCACCCTCTTGGACTTGTAATTCATAATGACTTTCATCTGTATTCGGTTCAACCAGATTCAGCAACACATTTACACAAAATGGAACGCTGTGTTAGACAAAGAAGCCTGGGTGACCACAGTCTGCTTTGTTTAACCCCCTGACCAATCACAGTGTCAAACCTTAAGCTTCTAACCAGCATTTTGTGCACTACA
This sequence comes from Tenebrosternarchus preto, assembly GCA_025802075.1. Taxonomy (NCBI): domain Eukaryota; kingdom Metazoa; phylum Chordata; class Actinopteri; order Gymnotiformes; family Apteronotidae; genus Tenebrosternarchus; species Tenebrosternarchus preto. The sequence continues at coordinate 841,481 of JAOYMR010000017.1, forward strand.
TTCCCCAGAATCCCCCAGTTTAATCCAGATTCCCTGAATAGCAGTTAATTTGTCTTGTTTCTCCCAATGTCTACGATCATATATTCCCTTCCCTTTCTTATTGTTCTGAAGCCTTGCAGAACGTTTCCAAGCATTTTCTGTTTATAAGACTGTGCTTTCACCTACGCCTGGGTGGGTTTTTTTTTTTTTTTCACTTTATGACTTTTAGTCTATTCAGGATTCCATGTTTGTTTGCCTGTATGACTGTTTATTCTCTTCCTGATCAAGTTCAAAGCTGATGTTTCTCAGCTTTGAACTTGAACTAGCCTTTGTGTATCACATTTATTACACTTAACCTGCAGGTGCCTCCATTCCTACCACGTGTGATACACAGATATCACCGTTGAGTGTTCTGTCTCAGTAGTACTAAGGTTTGATTTGTCCTAGATGGTCTTTTTTGACTGACCAGAACCTCTACTGCAGGTGTAACTCTACACACCCTTTTACCTGAAATAAGATAAATGCCCAGCACAGAAAAACTGGTTCATGCTTTAATGTTTTTTTCTCATTCTCCATGCCTCAGCCCACCACCACCTTTACTGGAATAGAGCATATTCCTTATGAACTTCATTTAATCTTCATTCATAATCACTCTATACTCAGTCCTGTAAATGACTACGCATCTTAATTCTCATGTCTAAAGCTGATAACAGCCAGTCCCAAAATACAGGGGGGGGGGGTGTTGGAGCACTGAGGCCCATGACGAGTGCTGATCTCGGCAGTGAAGTGATTAATCCCAGATGAATAAAAACAAGCTTGTTTAGTCTGCATCCTGCTTGGATTGTTGGGTCTTTTATCATTTTACTTTTAGTTTTGATTTTTGTATTAATGTGTAGTGTTCTGATATCTCATTAATTTCCCTAATTCCCTTCACACAACATTAATCTTTCCTGTGTAATGTTCATTTCCACCTGTATAATGTACTTTAGTATTGTGAAAATGAAGAGTTGCACCTACGTAAATAATGGTTATCATGTTCATTAGGTGTAGTAGTGGTGATATTTCATGGATAAAGTCTAGCCATCCCCATCCTCTCAGGGGGAGGGGTTTATCCAGTCTGCAAGATGTTCTTTTAACAGGAAACCGGCATCTTGTTAAGCCTACTAACCTCACTGAGGTTCTGACTGCATTAAGAGGCAGGGCCGTGTATCTCAAACAATGACAACAAAGCAGCTAGGCATGACATGCCCTTCTCCTACTGCTGCCTCCACATTATCACTCCTACTGCTGCCTCCACATTATCACTCCTACTGCTGCCTCCACATTATCTCTCCTACTGCTGCCTCCACATTATCACTCCTACTGCTGCCTCCACATTATCTCTCCTACTGCTGCCTCGTTATTACTCCTACTGCTGCCTCCACATTATCACTCCTACTGCTGCCTCCACATTATCACTCCTACTGCTGCCTTCACATTATCACTCCTACTGCTGCCTCCACGTTATCACCCTTACTTCTGCCATAATGTTATCAGTCCTACTGCTGCCATAACAATGTTATTCCACCAAACAGACCTCCATTAAAGGGGAACGAGTACAATGGAGCTGATATCTGTGCACAGTCAGATTCCCTTCAAAAACTGGATCAACGGTGCACACGTAAATTATTGGAAAGATTACAAGCTCTTTTATTTAATAGGCACTATTAGGGATTATGCATCTCACAGGGAACGTCTGCTCTCTAAATTCTTTTATAATTATCCAATTTCGTAAATCAGCAGGTGTCTGTGGAAAAAAATGCCTATCTGACTGTAATCGGTAAAAGACAATAAAATAAAGGTGTGTGTGTGCATGTGTGTTTGTAGGTATGTGCATGTATATGTGGGTGTGTGTATATGGGTGTGTGTAAGTGTGTACATGTATCTGAGTGTGTGTGTGTGTGTATGGGTGTGTGTAAGTGTGTACATGTATCTGAGTGTGTGTGTGTGTGTGTGTATGGGTGTGTGTAAATGTACATGTATCTGAGTGTGTGTGTGTGTGTGTGTATGGGTGTGTGTAAGTGTGTACATGTATCTGAGTGTGTGTGTGTGTATGAGTGTGTGTAAGTGTGTACATGTATCTGAGTGTGTGTGTGTGTATGGGTGTGTGTGTGTACATGTATCTGAGTGTGTGTGTATGGGTGTGTGTAAGTGTGTACATGTATCTGAATGTGTGTGTGTGTGTGTGTGTGTTTGTGGGTGTGTGTAAGTGTATACATGTATCTGAGTGTGTGTGTGTGTGTGTGTGTATGGGTGTGTGTAAGTGCACAGCACTCTCTCCACCCTCATTATAATGTCTCTATCAGGGAATGTAGCTGTAGAAAATCATAGACACACATTGCAAACATAAGAAATGCAAGACCAGCAGCAGTAACTTTAACAGCAGCACTTCACTTTAACTACAGCTTAGTTTCAACGACTGTTCATGTTAACACACAGCAAACGGCGGGTTATAGCGACTGTTCATGTTAACGCACAGCAAACGGCGGGTTATAGCGACTGTTCATGTTAACGCACAGCAAACGGCGGGTTATAGCAACTGTTCATGTTAACACACAGCAAACGGTAGGTTATAGCGACTGGTTATATTAACAGCCAAGTGTGGCAGCTTTTTCTCCATCTCCCAAGGCATTTTGCTTTTTGGGCACTTGCTGTGGGTGCTAATTGCTAATTGCTAAGGCAGACACTGATGTAAACTCTCACTGAGGTAAATTATATTTTTATTTCAATCAATTAAGCAGTGAATTACAAAGAATAATATGTAAAAAAAAATAATTGTAGTATAATTATAATTGCATAAAACATAATAACTTACTTACTTAGAAATACAATTTTGACCCTGTCAGATACAGGATGGGAGAGAAGCTGAGATGGCATAAGGTTGCATAAAAATCCTGAAAGTGTGTGTGTGTGTGTGAGAGAGAGAGAGAGAGGTTTATTTAAGTAATAGTGGTAATATCATATTATTTTATGTACAACTCGTAGCCCTGTAAACAGGGAAAATAAGGTAATGGTGATTTCCATGTATGTGTGATTACACAGGTCCCATTGTTCTGGGCTGCACATAGATCTTATGTAGTGTACAACTGGCACTGTAAGCTATAACAACATCCTGAAAAAAAAAACAATGACTTAGAGAATCAACATTGTTGCCTACCACTGTAGACCAAGGCACAGTATCGGTAGTTGGTTAGCACTATCACTGCGATCTATCTATCGCATATATATATATATATATATATATGCGATAGATAGATCGCAGTGATAGTG
>JAOYMR010000017.1:849966-860299 GCA_025802075.1 Tenebrosternarchus preto
TCTCTCACTCTCTCTCTCTCTCTCTCTCTCTCTCTCTCTCTCTCTCTCTCTCTCTCTCTCTCTCTCTCTCTCTCTCAGCAGTGAGTGGACAATAACCCTAGTGTGTACAATCATGGAGATAAATGCTCTGTAATTGCTGGAGCCTCTGGAAGCATAACAGGCTTCACTGCCATGCGTGAGTCTGTTGACCACTAATTATGCCTGGACGTGGTATCTATTATCCACACTAGCCATTCCGCTGCTGGTGACGTCATTTTAATTTGGTCTCCAGCATAGTGCAGACAGAAATAGCTGCATTTACACGGATGCATAGAGAACTACTAAACAGTACAAAATACCAAATAAGTCGGTGAAAGTTTTTGAAGAATGGGCAAGCACATCTCTACAAGTGTGCATGTGCGTTGTGCATTTGTGTGTGTGTGTGTGTGTGTGTGTTTGTGTGTGAGAGAGAGAAAGAGAGAGAGAGAGAGAGGGAGGGAGGGAATGAGAGTGTCTGTGTGTTCCAACCAGTGATTATCTCTAAATGGTGCAGAGTCTAAATGTCCCGCCCACAGGCTGGGTTGCCCACACGTACACAGTACTGTAGAAGTGTGTGTGTGTGTGTGTGTGTGTGTGGAGCGGGGGAGGGGTCCATGCTACAGTTCATCACACTGATAGCAGGTATGTCTTTATTTTCCAGGAATGGCAGCAGTTAGCCATCCCACCTGCCTCTGCTGGGTAGTACGTAGCGCATGGATTGACCTTGAACAAACAGAGACACACACACACACACACAAACACACATGCTGTCAATCTACTTTTACAACAGGGCTATTATGGATCAGGAGCAAATGACAGGGAAATCAAAGTGGAGGGGGAGGAGGGCTCTTGGACACCATGGTTGATCCAAATCCAAATGCATGAGAGACTTCTGCAGTTCTGTGGTGATGGTGTGTGATCTGGCTGGGTGATGGCAGTTTAGACTCTAAACACGGATTCCTTCCAGTTCCCAAACCTTAGACACCACTTACTGTGACAAATGTTTCAACTAGGAATTAGCAAACAAACATTTCAGTTTCATTAGCTGTGATTTCTAGCAACAGTTGGAGTATAAACATTAGATATTGTAAACATTAGATACTGTAGGCAGATTTGCAAATAATCATAATGTGGTCAGGAAGCTGCAGAATGTTTTACTGAGTCTTTGCTTATCGAACTGCGCCCCTCCTTACTGTTACTGGGGAAATTCAATAAAATGTGCAGAAATGTTGAATCACAGAACTTTTATTTCCCATGTTCTGCAATGTAAGCCTATTAATTTTCTCCAAGAAAAAAAAAATCACATTTTTCCATATCTATTCAAATGTGTGTGTGTGTGTATGTGTGTGTGCCTGTTCATGTGTGTGTGTGTGTGTGTGTGTGTGTGTGTGTGTGTGTGTGTGTGTGTGTGTGTGTCTGTGTGTCTGTTTTTATGTGTCTGGCTGTCTGGCTGTCAACCAGGAGATATAAGTGTCAATTCCAGACAGTAAGAAAAGATTTAGATTGAGGGTGACCTAGAGAGAGGAGAGAGGGAAAGAGAAAGAGAGAGAGAAAGATAAAGAGAGAAAGACAGAAAGCGAGAGAACACCTGCGTCTCTTGCAGTTGTTGTCATTGTAGTTGCTTCTGTAAGGCATGTTTTCTTGGGTTGAAAATTATAGGAATGGGCTCTGCAGAAAAACAACTTGCCATAAGTGTGCGGGTGAGGGTGATAGCATGATGAATTGTCACTCTGTGTGTGTGTGTGTGTGTGTGTGTGTGTGTGTGTGTGTGTGTATGTGTGTGTGTGAGGATGAGGATGTGAGTGTTTGTGTGCCTGTGTGTGTATGTGTGTGTGTGTGAGGGTGATGATGAATTGTCACCTTGGACACCTTGATCATCAGCTCTATCTCACAAAGCACAGTGGATCACTGTCAGTGTCCCCCGGAGAAGAGACTCAGAAAAAAAGAAAAGAAAGAGAGAGACAACCCAGAACATCTCAGAAAAGAGAGAGACAACCCTGAACATCTCAGAAAAGAGAGACAGCAAACCATATGTAGGGGAAAGGTATAACTAGAAGTCTCACATCAGAGTGTCCATAGTCAGGAACCTGTGATGTGCATCTACCTGCTGGTGTTGTGGACTGGCTCAGACAGTTCTGGCTAAATTGGAAACCAGTTCTTCTGCCTTCAATGATCTACCAAATTGACCACCTGTCACCAATCAGAATCTGGGTAATCTCTGGAGTACCGTGACATCGCTGCGGTGGTTCAGAGAAGAGCTGGACTCGTGCAGGGCATCCACAGTGCAGTGTCTGTTACTAAATAATTCCCCCCAAATAAAACCCAGGGGATGAAGCGAGCGCGGCCGCCCCGGGCACCTCACAGCGGGGACAAAGTGTTCCTCGTCTGGCTCCGACGCTCAGGCAGATGTTTCAGACCCAGGAGAAATGGGCCTAACAAGCTGTGTGTGCACTGCCCTGATCTGAGAGCCTAGGCTTGCAGCCGGGAGTGCTGTTCCAGCGAAGCTCAGCTCCGACACGCAGGCGAGGGTGAGTCAGGAAACGGGGAAGGTAGTCACACACTAAGAAAGGCTGTGACAGAGTTACAGCTCCCTCCAGCTTTACACCAAGCTTCAGTGAAGAACAATTACACACTGATACAGGATCAGTTTTTTTTTTTTTTTTTTCTGTCAGTGTGCAAGAAGTATCTGTGTACATGGTTAAGGTTAGGGTTAGAGTTAGGATTAACACTGGACTTGGGTTAGGGTTATCACTGGGGTAGGGTTAGAGTTTGTGTGTTTTGGTTAGGGTTAGGGTTTTTCTACTTTGCAGTAATTCTGGAGAAAATGGACAAATGATCATGATGAATGGGAGATTTTGCGTTTGTCTTTTTGGTTTCCTCAGTGCCAGTGACTTGACAATGAAACCCACTGGTTTAAACTCAAACACCATGGTGAGGAGGAGGGAGGGGCCTCCTGCTGCAGGCATGATGCTGCAGAAAGCAGCGGGTCACATGATCGGAAATTAAACACAAACAGGGATTAGTGTGTCCGAGCTCGATCGGCAGCTCTGGTAGGACCTGCAGTGCAACACCTGCATGGAGAAAACGAGAGAGAGAGGACAGACAGAAGCTGGAACAAACATCGGGAAGGAGAACACCAGAGACAGAGAACGACAGAGAGAGAGAGAGAGATGGAGAGAGTGGAAGAGAGACAATAGGAGACAGAGTCACACCACGAGGGAGTGAAGCGGAACCCTGACAGGCTACCTTTATGCATATTGATGACAGCTTTCAGAGTACAGCTCCTGATTGACCAGTAGCACAATGGAGAGAGGCAGGCAAGTCTTCATGTTGCCCCATCAATCAACGGCCAGTGCACACAGCAAAGGCCTCTTTTCAACTGTCAATTAAAGCACGTGGTCTGAAAGGCTAAAATGGTGTTTATAGTACGATTCCGTTTTAGAGAAGGAGAAGCTGTTATATAGGAATTCAGAATTTTAAAGAAAGTGAAGCACAAATAAATATAAAACAAGTATCGTATTTTGGTGGAAAGTCTTCATATGCTTTTATAAATGTATTACACACGGATGTAAGAGCATTGGCTTCTGTTTTATGAGACTTCGTTCCACTCTTCATAGAAAACAAAATTGTGGGGTAAAAAAGGTAAAAATTGTTTCACCTTTCCTAGAAAACCTACAAACCAGAGAGCAATGCTTTTGGATGTGTAATTAAATGTATTAAATATCATGAGTTGCATTTTAAATATTGGTAATATTGCTTTTGAACACACACATCAATCTTTTTATGTGATGGACCAATTTTGGTGATGTTCCAATATACTGGAAATATTTTGTAAAATTAGATATAAAAGAATTGTCTATAAACCATTTAATCTGCTCTGGATGCAGTCGGATGATTTTCTGAAGGTCGAACTTGAAATAACAAGCATCCGTAAAACCCTCACCGCTTCAAGCTCGGTACGCAGTGCACTTATTAAGTCTTTGAAATGTGAAGAGATTGTGGAGTGGCCTGACATTGTGTGCATAGCTGAGACTGTGAAGTACTGACCGCAATAGCAGGAGAGTACAGGACCTGGATCCTGTCTGTCTGTCCGTCTGTCCAACAGTCTGTCTGTCATCACAGGGAGATAGATGGAGTAAATGTAATCTGAAGTTGAGTAACTAACTGTACCAGAGTCCACTACCCTCTGTTTGCTGTATCAGCCTTTACTAGTCTGTTTCATGAACTTACAGGTCTTTGGCAACATAGTATTATGGTACACAGAACAAGAGAAGAGACCTTCTACACAACTATGGAGGATGTGCAGCTTATTAACTAGCACCTTGGTGTGCACATGCCCACTAATGATAGAAACAATGCAGATGGGTTGATCATGGCGGGGTGGGGGTGGGGCTGGTCCATCTAATGCTGTGGTCATGGCAACCGTGACACAAAGTGCAATCTGACCTTTTTGCTCCTGTCAGAAATTTGAAGATCAGGCTCAAATATTCAAGGCCACGTGCTCAATTAAATTCAGACATCTGTGTGTGTGTGTGTGTATGTGTGTGTGTGTGTATGTGCGTCCGTGGGTGTGCATGTTTGTGTGTGTGTGTGCGGTGATTCAACCAGTCGCATGTTCATGCATGCCTGCTTAAAACAATTCCATATCTTCAAAGGATTTCCTGAACTGAAGATCTACTAAAGATGTAAAGTTTCATTCAGTCTTCATGCATATTAAAGGAAGTTGCTTTCACGAGCGTGTTCCTGGTTTAGCGTTCTCTCATAATCAAACGGAATCGGTTGGTGCTGAGCTTGTATCACAGCCCCGTTGCCTCCGCTCACGTAGCCTCCTGAACGTTCCAGGTCCACACATACTGCTGACTCTCAGCAGGTCCTCGTGGGCTACAGGCTCTTATCTTCTTCCAGAATCATCCATCTCTCAGTTTCTGCCAATTCACATTGCAGTCTATTAGGATCAAGCTGAAGCACAGAAATGAGGGTAAGGTGGTAGGAAAGGTGCTCTCTCTCTCTCTCTCTCTCTCTCTCTCTCTCTCTCTCTCTCTCTCTCTCTCTCTCTCTCCCTCTCTCTTTCTACTTCTCTCTTTCTCTTTTATTTTCATTCCTGTCTTTTCCAATGTCTCTTTCCCTTTCTCCCCCTTGATTTTCCTCTCTCTCTCTCTCTCTCTCTCTCTCTCTCTCTCTCTCTCTTTCTCTCTCCCTCACTTCGGCTGTAAATGATAAAGTGCATCTTTATGCGTGTGAGATGTCAGGTATAAGAGGTGGGGATTCATTAATATGTATCTGAGTGCTCTGATGAACAGCAGGGGTCCACAGAAAGAGAACGTTCGCAGGACAACTGTCAAAACCACTTAGTCTGACCGACAAAGACAGACAGACCAGTCTAGTCTAGGAGACTCCCATGTCCTGCCTCTGTATTAGCCATGCTTGTACACATAAGCTTTGTTTTGGGGAGGGGATCTCTTCAGAAACACAGTTTGGTTTGCAAAGAATTTATTTTCAATGTGGCATTTCACTGAATAGGGCATGCATATTTTCTGATAATAGTGCATTTTGTTGTTTTTTTGAAAATTAATTGATTTGAGAATTGATTGATTAATTATGATAAAGCAGTTTTTATCATAATTGCCAGAACTGGGGCATGTGATGTGCTTCTCTGAGATGGTTGATTCTCAGACGTTTCCACACATTCTCTCGTCTGTCTCACACTACAGAGAGCCACAATAAAATGACCCGTGAACTCAGGAGAGAATGACTTGGTCTCGTCTGACTGGGCCGTAAGCACTGATTACACTGCAGGCAGGACGGAGCTGACAGACTTGCGGGACCCTGGTGCCCCTGACGCTGTGGAGTGGCTGCAGAGAAACAAACATCTTCCTCAGACTGGATCCCACTGACCTTCCTACAGGCTATCTGTGACACGGCTCCAGAGAGGATGTGATGTGGGCTTCTCGCATCAGGAGAGGGTCATAGCCCTGCTCCCACAGTTGGAGTTTGGCTTTGTTTCCTCTGACAAAAACCTAATTCATCTCAGGGTCAGTGTGCGAGCCACTGCGAATGGATGGTTCGACGTATCTCACAGCCACGGCTTTAAACGGGACAGAGGAGGCTTCCTGAGGACTGCTGTCTGAGGGAGGATTACGGATCCAACCTGTCAGTCAGCAGAGGCCCCAGCCTCCACACAGCTGTTCCTCCACCATCATCACACAGTCGTTCTCCACCTACACACAACATTACCTCACACCCTCTCCATTACATCTGCTCCTCTCAGCCTGGAAATTGTAACTCTGAGTAACTACATAAGAGAAGTCCCCCATAAGTCATCTGTCAGTCATGTCATTAGCTCCTCCCACTCCTCCTTGTAGCTGCATGAATTTAAAAGATAGAGATTTTCGAATGTACACTGTTCTCAATGACTGTACCGCAGCTAGAATCTGTAATAATGTCTCAGCTATGGTGCAGATGTCACTGTTTTAGCTCTCATTCCTGTCTGATGCGATATAAGATGAGGGCCATAAGGATTTAATTCATCGTTGTCATGACGAGATCATAAAACATATTCATGCAAAGTGAGTGTTGGGGCTCTTATAAGTGCTCTGGAAAAGATTGCTAATGAATCTTTAAATGTTAATCTTAAAAAAAAACACCAGCCTGGTCCCATCTGCAAATGCAGGCCAGCAGGAAGCGAGAGGGAGATAATTAATTGTTGAGAGATTTTCAGAGAACAGATCGGCCTTCTGAGTCCCATCTCAGAGATTATGCAGCTGTTAACTTTTGAGTTAATTCAGTTTATTTCTGTAATTTTTACGGCTGCTCGCTCCAAAAGCTCGTCTACCTGTGTGCTAGGGGGTCCTCTATGGGTGTGGCTGCATGTGGACAGATGTTACACAACATAATGTCACTATTCTCACCAGGTGACTCTTCATAAGTTTATGAACCACTTCTTCAAACACCCAGACCAGGGATACGGGTGTTTAGCTTTAGTTTTTTGTGCATTGTCTAGGAATGTGCAATCATTTTGTTCTCATGTAACATGTCCAGTTCTTAGACTGCACTCCCCGTCAGACGGCTCTGTGTCATCTCTATTTACCTTAAATCATTTTTCTACCTTTGATTTTTTCTCTCTCTCTCTGTCTATTTTAAGGCAGATTTAGCTTTTTTTTCCGAAAATAACCTCTTATCTTTAAACTGAACAAATCCAGCTATAGCTTCATCTAGAGCAAACAGTGATCAGTAAGCACAATGGAGATTAAACACAAACACAAACATTTCCAAAATCTTCATTTCAGACTGATGAACAAAGCAGCAAACGTGTGTCCTCATTATCTGCCACTGATCGTGTGTTCTTAAGTGCAGTGTGTTAAGGGCTCCTGTTCTCCACCACTCTCATAATTAACCTCAGCTGAGACAGAGCCGGACAAGTTAATGAAGCTGAATTCTCTGTTTTGGGGGATTAATTAGAACTCAGATAGGACTTAAGAGAGGAGAGTTGGTTAATAGCGTATGTAACAAATGGTGCGATGCATGGTTTTTAATGCACAATTAAATGGGGTGGAGTGTGTGTGTGTGTGTGTGTGTGTGTGTGTGTGGGTGTGTATGGAGGGGGCTATCTTGGGAAGGGGAAATACACACAGAAGTTACTTTCCAAAGACTCCATACATCATCCTTTCAGTGCTAATGGTTTGTAGGCAGCCTGGAGTCACCTCAGAGTGCCTCTCAAAAACGCTGGTAAACAAGCGAATCCAGCCCCACCTCGTTAGTTCTCCATCTTAAAGTGTCCAGCTGAGCCATGATGTATATTATAGAATGCTACACATCGTCATGCCCACTGTGCAGGGCCATTTTACATGACATATCTCGTTAAGAGAAGTAATTGCTAGAGCTACACTGTGCCACGCGAAACAATTGACAGTCTCAAAGTGCACAGCGAATTGTTGTAACCAAAACCACCAGCTTACATCACTGAAGCATTTCAACGGTTCAACACAGAAAGGTGAGACAGCAAGAGGAAAGTGGCCAGGAAGCTTGTCTTACACTCACTGCAGGTGCATTAGTGGAGTGCCAGCACAATTTGTGGCCGATAGCATTAACCGGGCATGTAGACGGGGGGGGGGGGGGGGGGGGAGAGGTGACATGGGCTGTTCTGCCCAGGGGCCTCTGGGGCTCACTAGGGTCCAAGACCTCTGCTTCTTCCAGTTCAGTGGGATTTGTTGTTTTGTGTATTTTATGCTTGATTGCACCAGAAAATTTGTGGAGGCATAACTATGGCAGTCTTATTGCATTAAAGTCAGTCTTCCCTCTCTCCCTTTTCCTCTCCCTCTCTTTTTCCCTCTTCCTCTCTCTCTCCTTCTCTCTCGCTTTCCCTTTCCTTCTCTCTTTCTCTCCCTCTCTTTTTCTCTCCCTCTCCTTCTCTGCATCTCTCTCTCCTTCTCTCTCTCCCTCTCTTTCTCTCTCTCTTTCAGTCTCTCACAGCTCTTCCCTATGCTCTGTGCAGAGCAGTTGCAAACAATACTCATTTTCCTTCTCTCTTGTGCATGTGTATGTGTCTGTGTGTATCATCTGTATGTGTATAATGTGTGTGTTTTGTGATAACATGAGAACATAATTATATAAATCTATTCACTCTTTGTTTCCGTTAAATTGGCTGGTTCAATAACTGCAGTACAACTTATTCCAGATACTGATAAAGAGACCCGTTCTTAGAAAACATGATAAAACTCTTCGTAAAGACTTGCTCATTTGTGAGTGAATTACATTGATAAGCCTAAAAAACACATGCCAGTTATCTGCATTAGAGCTTAAAACGTCACTGTTTACCCAGAAGCCAACAATTCACAGCATCAGACTTCTTAAATACTCTGATTTATTGTTTTAACTCCATAATCTAGGTCTGGAATCTAGTATCTTTCTGTGGAGAATTGTTACTTGCTAAAATACTTCTTTTATGGTCTCCTCTTCAAAAGATTGACTGTTTACCACCTACTAGAAGCACAGGAGACCGGCGAGGAGCTGCTGCTGCTCCCTGGACTGATCGAAGAAGGTGCAACTGATGTTCATTAGTCTGCTGTGTGAAACACTCGACTTCCTGTGGCACCGTAGACTCCGAGCTCAGGATGGGCAAGTGGAGGCAATAAGTGCCAACATGTCAAACTTTCCGGCGTGTTCCGGAATGGATGACATGGGGCAGGGCACGTTCACAGAGGAGCTTTGGGGAGTTCTGACGCCATGATCCGTGTCCGACCGGTTTCCGTGGCAATCGCAGGACCAGTCTGGACATCTCTGGGTCTCTCATGCACTCTCACACAAACTCTCACTGTATCGATCATTAAGTCCAAAGCTTGTGCAGGAAGATTGTTTGTTGCTTTGTCATTTATTTATTTAGTTGGCATATAACAAAATAAATAAGCAAAATAGAAACTAGAGACAAAAGGACACATAAGATACCTGATACGAGAAAATAAATTGATGTAAACAATTACAGATGTAATATATAATATACATTATATTCATTACATTCAGTAAAGGCAAGAATTCACCAAAGGGGCAGTTAAGTGATGTAATGTTGATTTTTTTTGAAAGAATAAATGCTATCACAAAGTTTAATGAAAATGGAAAATAGTTCTAAAATGAAGGAGAATAATAATATTCTGAAAAAACAGTGCACAGAACAGTCATAACAGAGCCTGGAAAATGAATGAAAATCATTTAAAGGAACTATCCAAGACACAACTGTAATAGGAAATAAATTAACTAAATTAAAGTGCATGTTGACCAAAATGTTTTCTTCTGTCTAATTCTTCTGACTAAAACAGTATTTGATGTGGTTGTGATGTAAAATATATAAATAGCTCATTATACATTTTACTTGATTTATGAACAAGCTGTTCTCACCAACGCCTCTTTTTTGGACTAGCCTACCTTTGTATAAGCTGAGTCAGGATCTCCAGTCCTTTGTCCAACTCTGAGTTGAAATGGTTCATTTTAAGATAACACTAGAACCTAAAAAATAAAGCCTAAACAATCAAACCTATGTGAGAGTTCAATCTCTAGTAGAAAACAAACAAAGTGATTTGTTTCTGGTGATATACAAAAAAAATATTTGCATGCAAGTGAAGGATGGAGAGAGAGAAAGGATAGGAGCAGTAGAAGGGAGAGGAGGAGTAGAAGGATGGAGGGAGAGGAGAGAGAGGAGGAGTAGAAAGATGGAGGGAGAGGAGGAGCAGAAGGATGGAGGGAGAGGAGAGAGAGGAGGAGTAGAAGGATGGAAGGAGAGGAGGAGTAGAAGAATGGAGGGAGAGGAGAGAGAGGAGGAGTAGAA
>JAOYMR010000017.1:885461-921680 GCA_025802075.1 Tenebrosternarchus preto
TCAGGAGTGTAGTACCACTCTGAGAGGGTCGGGTTCTTCAGGAGTGTAGTACCACTCTGAGAGGGTCGGGTTCTTCAGGAGTGTAGTACCACTCTGAGAGGGTCGGGTTCTTCATGAGTGTAGTACCACTCTGAGAGGGTCGGGTTCTTCATGAGTGTAGTACTACTCTGAGAGGGTTGGGTTCTTCATGAGTTTGTACTTCCAGCGCTCTGGCTGCTCATCTAGCCATCTGGACCAGTGGAGCCTGGCATAGCCAGTCTGATGGCAACACAGGGCCTTAACTCCCATACCCCTACCCACGATGCTTTGTAGTTAAATATGTAGAACTCCATGAACCCTTTGAGGAAAGGCCAGTGCTGCCTGCATGTGTAGTGTAATATATTCTCTGTCTTAAAACACACAGCTACAAGGAAGTCCTCTCCATCATTAATGAGGGCATCATTTGAAGAGGACGACATAGAGAATTTGCGAGGGATTTTTTTTTTTTTTCAGTACAGAGAGGCTGTTTGAGTTTTTTTCAAAAGAACCATTCAGAAGTGGAGCATCTTTACTAAGGCCTCAGTGTGTGTGTGTGTGTGTGTGTGCGTGCGTGTGTGTGTGTGTGTGTGTGTGTGTGCATGCATCTGTGTGTCAGTAGAGCTTAAGAGCTAGACAAACTCCTGCCTCTCTGATACAGTGCAGGATTAGAACAGCCCCAGTGCTTAAGAAAGGGCAGTAAGTGGGAGAGGTGGAGGCTGTGGAGATGGGGGTGCCTCCTCCAGCTCCTTAAACTTCATAAGAGAGGAGCAATGGGAGCAAGAGCAAGACAGAGCAGAGGAGAGGAGAGGAGAGGACCATGTGGTTCTAGAGCGGAGGTTCTTGAGAAGCGTGGCACGCTCATGTCTGTCTGCAGGCGGAGAAGAAACAGATGAAGTTATGAGCAGTGATGCTCGCATGGCTCGCATGGCCTTTCTGAAACCAGCAAGGAGCTCAGAGGCTTAAAATTCACACAGTGTCCACAGCTGAGCTGATCTCTCTCCACAGCAGAGCTGATCTCTCTCCACAGCAGAGCTGATCCATCTCCAGAGCTGAGCTGATCCATCAGCATAGCCGAGCTGATCCCTCTCCAGAGCCGAGCTGATCCATCAGCACAGCTGAGCTGATCCCTCGCCACAGCCGAGCTGATCCATCTCCAGAGCTGAGCTGATCCATCAGCATAGCCGAGCTGATCCCTCTCCAGAGCTGATGAAAGGTGAAGGCGAATAATTCCACCTAAAAGAAAAAAATTACTTTTGAAGAATAAAGGACACTGCACTACAGCGATAAAGATGAAGAATTTGAAGCTGATTTAAAAGCAGAACAATACATTTTACAGAATACAAACCCAAAGTCATCACCAAGTCTAAAATCTACCTAACAAAATATATGTACCATAAATTGCATATTGGTAACCTCACCCACAGTGGACAGAACATGTCTCCATATATGGCCTAAGTGTTGGACTTGCACTGACTATAACTCAGACACACCTGCACGTGACTCCTCTTATCTCTTCTTGTACATATGGAACTGTTATGAATAAATCAGCGTTTAACTTTCTGCTCTACAGGCACATTTGTACTGTGAATCTCGCGCTTCTGCCTTCCTAATACCAACACTTCCCAAAGGCAGTCCCACTACCAGGTCTCTGTTCCCAAGCTCTACACATTCCATCCCTGTTTTCCAGATAATAGAGCATTCAGAGAGGGCGTGGTCACTACAGCAGGACGTGGTGAGAGTGTGTGAGAGCCCATTTCAAGTGTCACTTCTATTTTCCAACTTGAGACATACACAGGTCAGGTGGTTTGATACCTTTATTTGTTTGTTTTTTTGTTGTTGTTGTTGACAGATATAGAGGTCTAAGACACATGAAGATACAGCGACAACTCTTATACAAGGATTAAACTAAATAATAATCAGGTTATTTCAGCTAATCTCATCTCCAGAGCTGAGCTGATCCATCTTCAGACTTGATCTTCTCTGTCTCCCCAGCTTAGCTGATGAGTTGCATTTGTCTTTCTTTCTTTCTTTTTTTTGTCAGAATGAGTGTGGGTTTCTAAACTGAGTCTTTTTTTAGGCCGTGTGACAGGCGTGGTTTTAGCATGTCTTTACACACAGCAGAGAAGTGTGTGTTGAGAAGTGTGTGTGTGTGACTGTGAAGCGTGTGAAGGGGGTGTGGTGTAGCTGTATTGTCACAGGTCAATCCTCAGGTGTAGTCCTCCGTGGACCAGTGCCTCTGGCTGGGGCTCTGGCTCTCTTTTCTTTCAACAGCTTCCCAATGGCAGATGGAACCAAGGTAGGAAAAAAACAAACCCTCTGCACAAAGGAAGCAGCTCTTTGATATTACTCCAGTGTGTGCTGGAAACACTTGGGGTGGAAAACCTTGTGTTCTCTCTGCCTTCTCTCTCTCTCTCTCTCTCTCTCTCTCTCTCTCTCTCTCTCTCTCTCACTCTCTCTCTCTGTGTATATGTGTGTGTGTGTGTGTGTGTGTGTGTCAGCCAATTTTTCCCTTTCTCTCCCCCCTGAAAAATTATTCCCAACTGGTATATTCAGACAAAGCCACAACACAATGTAAGACTGTCCATTGATCACCTCACAATGTGCATAGAGAAGGAAACACGAGGCACCGTATACAACCCCCCCACCCCACCCCACCCCCCGCCATACACACACACACACACACACACACACACACACACACCACAGACCATGGACCATGTGCCAAGTCTCTCAGTTCTGTCAAGGGGTGATAACTCAAAGGCCAGTCTTACCGTGGGAACAGAACAGGCATAAGAAGAGGGGAGAAGAGGGAAGGAGTTCAGAAAACAGAAGGGAGCAGGGAAGAAGTGTAGGTAGCAAGGAAGGAATGTAGTGAGCATAGAAAAAATATAGGGAATATGGAGGGACTTTTTAAAGAACAGAGAATGAGGGAAAGCAACATGGAGAGAATGTAGTGAGCAAGAAAGGACTGAAGGCAGAATGGGAATGGGAGACCATCAAGAGAAGGGAAGAAGTGTAGGGAGTGTAGAGGAACCACAGAGAGAAGGGAAGGAGTGTAGGGAGCATACAGCCACCATCTAGAGAAAGGAAGGAGTGTAGGGAACATGAAGGGACCATAGAGAGAAGGGAAGGAGTGTAGGGAGCATGGACAGACCATAGAGAGAAGGTAAGGAGTGTAGGGAGTGTGGACAGACCATAGAGAGAAGGTAAGGAGTGTAGGGAGTGTGGAGACACCATAGAGAGTAGGGAAGAAGTGTAGGGACCATATAGAGAAGGGAAGGAGTGTAGGGACCATACAGAGAAGGGAAGCAGTTTAGGTGTAGCAGGAGATGAAGGGTGAGGTAACAGGGAGCACAAGGATGAAATGTAACAAGAGCAAAATACAGGGAAAAAAAACAAAAAAACATTTAGGGGTAAAGGCCCAGTTCTAGAGCTCCCATCAGGCCCTGGGGCAGCTGGTTGTCATAGTCACCAGATTCAGGGGCCAATGGGGCAGGTCCATCAGAGAGATGGCTTTGAAATCACACACGACAGAGGTGAATGAAGCTGGTTTTCCCTCTTAATTTTATTTAATTTGCCGTAACAGTTCCCCTCATCTCACATTATAGTCCAGGGGTGACTGCAAGAGAGCAGGAGAATGAGAAATGCCTGCAGCCAACAATCCACCAGCACCACCAAGTGGTTAATGAAATGTTATCAGAGAAGGTGGATAATAATGACAACAACAAGAACAACAACAATAATGATGCTAACAACACTAAGAACAACAACAATAATGATGCTAACAACACTAAGAACAACAATAATGATGCTAACAACACTAAGAACAACAATAATGATGCTAACAACACTAAGAACAACAACAATAATGATGCTAACAACACTAAGAACAACAACAATAATGATGCTAACAAGAAGAAGAAGAAGAACAACAACAACAACAACAACAACAACAATAACAATAATAACATTGTTATTATTGTTGTTGTTCTTGTTGTTATTATTATTATTTCATTTGGATCTCATCAGTTGCAGTTCTGCAAATGTTCCCCTTAGGTGTGTCAGTAAGGAAGGTGTTTTTTGTGGGTGTTACATTCACTGTGGGTTTCAGCATGACATATCCAGCAATTAAAGAAAATAAAACATTTTCATAATTGATTCTTATTCAATTTTTGTTTGTTTGGTAACTTTTTGGATGATATGACCTTTCACTTATCACATGTTGTCATTCAATTATAAGAATGTGTCATAAAGTAATAACAATTCCCGTTTATTCTGTATTTGTCTGTGAATATAATCTTTTAACCCAGTGGGCTACTTCATCATATTCAGTTATGTATTTTATGCAGGACATATGATTTTTGTGGGAAAAACTGAGACCTTACTGGAAATGTAAAGGCTTTTAGTCAAGCAAAAAAACCTGACTACTCACAACAGATTTTCATTTTCAAATGTCCCTTCTTGCCATCTGTATATGGGAAGTACGATGCAACCCATTTAACTAGTTAGACTGAAACTGTAAGGTAGAAAAAACTAATAATAGCTTCCAGCAGAAATATATACACAAGCTTCTGTCATCTTGTGCGTTTCATTTATATGCTTCTAGTCTGTTGTCCGTATATGTCCTCCTGGGTCGGTAATGAAGAAAGATGGGATTGTGTAACCAGATAATACCTGTAAAATGGGGGAGAGCCAGGAACGAAAGCTCCCTGCTCATCCAGAGAAACGATTAAGCTGCTTGAGGAATACAGGTTCCTCAGGGCAGGAGTTCTGCTCAAACCAGCGTTCCCAACCCTTTTCCTCACAGTGCCTGCGGGCATCTCTTTCCACTGCAGAATGCTGTGGAACAACTCAATTACATTACCTTAAGTAAACACGGGAGTCAAATGACCCCGCCCTCTTCTGTTAGCTCCAGGCCCCACTGGGGGTGCTGGTGCCCCTGTGAGTGTGGGAGGGGGTGAATTAACATTTGCTCGCGGTGTCTGCAAATGGCAGCTTGTGCTTGCAGTGGGAAATAAAAATGCGTAGAGCCCAGGTGCAATGGATTGCGTGAGGTGAAATATTTGAGTGGTTTTGATTAGCAATTCCATGCAGGCTGAGGTAACATTTGCTTTAGGGAGAACACACGTGAGAGGGCTGTCCCTTCTTAAGCCCTGCCCTCATGCTACCTCAACATGCTACATTCAGTCCAGCTCACCCACAGGTCAGTGGACACTTTTTCTGTCTCACAAAAAGAAGTCTTTGTTCATACAGATATAACATTGAACTTACATTGACTGAAAGTGCTTAACCCAGCACAGGTGTTAGGTGTACAAGTTTAGCTTGGCCAGAGAACATCAGCATATTGAGTAAATCTAGAATCATCTCTGAAGTGCCATATAAAGGCTGGTCAAGATCCACATGCGTTGCTGACTGAAGACAGAGGGTTCAGCTACTGCAAACTATAGATATGACATTGAGTTTATAGACAGAGAAGAAATCTCCCCTTAACACCCAGTATTTTCTGCTTCTTGACATTTTTTCACAGACTTACTTATAAACAAACACACAAACATTTGGTTCAGGTTTGGATGTTTACATTTTTCACAGACTTGCTTATAAACAAACATACATTTGGTTCAGGTTTGGATGTTTACATTTTGATTGGTTTGAAAGAATAGTCTTCCAGTAGCAGAATTACCCACATAAAATACTGTATCTTACGCACATACATACAATTTACATCAGTTACACGGCAATAGTCAGTTACACATTAACAGTCAGTTACATAGTAACAGTCAGTTGTGGCTGTTACTGTGACCTCTTACAGAGTTTACTGATTTGGTTACTGGTAAGAGCAGCCTCTTAAGCTCTGTTAAGGTTTGTCTGAATCATTAAAAACACAGCAGCATCATTTAAATTGATCAACTCTGTCAGAAATACCACCCTGGAGAGACCTTCCTAATCGGAAAAAAAACGCTGTTACTGAAGGTGTACACAAACAGACATATTCAGACTCTTTGTCGGTGAAGATCCACAACACTGATCTGACATACGGCAAGATTCTTTTACTCTCACAAGCATTAAAACTTTAACATATGATGCATTTCCTCTGATAGAGTTGCCAGATGCTACACCTTCAGTTCAGGAGTTGAATGACATCCTGTTCTTTGTGATCAAAGCTACGTGCTCCAGCTTTTTCCTTAGGGAAGACCTCGCAGCCGAATCAACTATGTTGTTCAGGCCAGGAGAGGGACCTGATGAAATGACCTATGGCCAGACCCAAAGGAGTGGTAAGTATGAGTCATAAGAGAGGTCAAAGAAACTCATTAGTTTTGCAATGTTTTTTTTTTTTTTTTTTTTCCCCACCGGCTTCACACAGGTGGACTCGAGTCTCGCATTGAGACAGCTATGGATTTCTTTGTTTGTACATTTGCTATATTCCATCTCCTACACTGGCAGAGAGATATCAATGTTGAATTAAAGGTAAACTTCATGCCGACCCCAACACTGAATAATGGAAGACAGTACTGAGTGCATCTGGGCTTGTTTGGGGGTTCGGTAGGATGCAAGCAGTCCGGGTCTCTCGTTAGGATGTGTAGTAAACTGGTGAGGCTTCACGCTTCTCTTTGTTCCCCGTCTTCTCGCTGTCATTCACGGCATCGTTACTGAATTTACAACGAGTGAAGAGGAGAGAGAGGAAACCATCAGAGCGTCCCACAGAGACCCAGCCCTCATCTCTGATGGTGTCCTAGAAACATCAGTCTCATTAGAATTTAGAACATCAGACAATCAACTATACAGCTACACAAAAAATTGATTAAAGATAAAAACAGATTTAAAAATAAACAAACTCAAACAACTTCAGTCCATACATATGCATTGAAGGCGCTAGGAGACAGGCTGTGAGGGGGAGGGTGGAAGAATCTAGACTTTTCCACTGTTGCAAACTTCACAGAAATAATTATAAATAATTATTAATGTTTTCCTGTCACAAACTGAGGAAGAGCTAAGAAACTCTAAGAAAGAATACTGTTGTGCTGTGTTTGTGTGTGTGTGTGTGTGTTTGTGTGTGTTTGTGGGGGGGGGGGGTGATTAATGTTGTTATTAATACTCACAGTTGTTATTAAGCATATTGAGACACACAAAAACAAGACACACAAAAAATAAGAAAAACATATAAATTTGAAAACACATTAACACTCAGAATTTATTATCTTGTGAATTAAATGAACCAAAACAAAGTTAAAGGTTCAGTCTCAACATGCCATAATCCATTGAATCATTTTTGCTTTTGATCTGCAGTCAAGCCGGTTTGTGTTGGAAGAACATCAGTAAAATGATATTGTGCAGTTGGAGTGCTGTATGTACAGACACTGCCACTGAAAATGCAAAACAGCTCCTCTGCACTCCAAATCTCCACTCTCAGCCTGACTCCCCTGCAGAGATTACTGCAGATAGAGTCTGCACCAGTGGATTACCTACTGCTCCTACATTATATCCTTAACAGGCACGAGCAGCTGGTTTATCCATGAGTGTACAGATGCAAGCATCAGTACACCTGACTGTTGCACTTCACCCAGATGTGGGGTTGTGATTTAGTAACTCAAGTCGCGCTTAAATGCTAAAGGATCAAACCTGAGGCTTGAATGTGGTCTGAGTTTAGACACGCCCACAGATGAACACACCTTCATCTGGATTCGCCCCTCAGTTTAGACACGCCCACAGATGAACACACCTTCATCTGGATCCGCCCCTCAGTTTAGACACGCCCACAGATGAACACACCTTCAGATGGATCCACCCCTCAGTTTAGACACGCCCACAGATGAACACACCTTCATCTGGATCCACCCCTCAGTTTAGACATGACCTCAGTTGATTATATTATGGCCTCATAAATAATGCAAAAGTCAGTTGTCCATTTAATATTAATAATAATAATAACATTATTATTATTATTATTATTATACCAATAATAATAATAATAATAATAATAATAACAATTTTATCCTAGCTTGCAGTGTGCACAAGCTTCGTGGAATAGAGTTAATACGATTAGCTGCATGTAAGCTATCTCCCAGCTTTCAGTGAAGACTTGATGTTAGATGACCTGCTTTCTAGAACAAGATTTTGCTACAAAAAACGGAAACAGCTAGTTGCCTGAAAGAGAACATTCATTAAAAAGAATGTAAAAATATAGAGTGTCTTTTTGACCCCATTTCACCACAGATCTAGGAAAGGTCAGGTCAGAATGATCCATTTTTGTTTTCTTACCTCTCACCTCGGCTTGGTAAGTTGAACCATGAGTTCAGCACACTTCTGCTTTGGCTCTCTTAGTTCAGGCTTGTCTTGGTAAATTAGTCCTTGTTGCCAAATGTTTTATCTCTTTGTTGTGTATCTGTGCCTCAGCACTAAGTCTTGTATCTGAGCTCAAGAGTATTTTTAGACTCTAACCTATTTGTACTACTTAAGGACAATTTGTCTGTGCAGACAACAAAGCACATTTGTAAGCCGTCCTGGATAAGAGTGTCTGCTAAATTCCAAAAGTGTAAATGTCAGAAAATGTTGTGTGGCTAACCGGTATGGCATGGTAGTGAGCTCCTCTGTGTTAGATACTTTTCTATTGCTCCTCACCAGCTTCTTGCCAGCTCCTACCAGCCTATCAGCTCCTCACCTGCTCCTACCAGTCCTATCAGCTCCTCACCTGCTCTTACCAGCCTATCAGCTCCTACCTTCTATCAGCTCCTCACCAGCTGCAGTTCTAGCCCTGAACCAGATCTCAAGCCCTGAACCATTTTTCAAGTCCTGAACCAGATCTCTAGTCCTGACCCAGGTCTCTCACAACACTTGTAGGTCAGTCACTGTTCTAGTTCTGCTGTTCTTTTTAGTGCTGGAACACAGCAGGGTCACTGTGCTGTCCTCTCCCATCAGCCCCTCTCCACCCCTCTCCGCCCATCTCCAACCTAATTACCCAGACCAGGTGGATGAATTCCCCCAGTGGGCGAATTACTCTCAGTTTTCCATCACTCTTCGTGCATCCACCAGAGCAAAACCACCTCTTCCCACTAGCTCTCTGAAAGCAGCTCACACTGGGGAACAGAGACAGACCCAGTAATGTTAACAGAACACATTCAACATCTTCACCACAAAGTGAGGGAGAGAGTGGTGCACATAAAGTTCAATGGGAAAAGATGTAAAACTGATTCTATTAATATTCAGTGTAATAAATGTTACTTAATGCAGAAATATAGTGGGCAATTCTGTAATCGTTAGTTTTTTTTTTTTAATTCTCTATGATTTTGCATCACAAATGTGTTGCACGTTAGGCTGCATTACTGTGTAAAGCACTCGACCACACAGCTAAAAGCAGAATGGTTTGGGCAGGACAGATGTGCCTGTCCAGCCTGTTAGAGAAACACATGACTTCAAATGACTGAACACTTTCTTCATTCAGTCAGAATCATGCATTTTCATCTGGAGTGAGTCCTCTTTCTCCTTCCCCAGTGCCCTTAGGACGAGCAGATGTGTGTGTTTGTTGGCTGTTTTTATTTTTTTTTTATTTTTTTGAGGGCAGGTGTTTGAAGCTTTATCAGTAATGCTTTATTTTCTGATTTCTTTTGTCTTCTCACATACAAACAAAAATTCACTTTCATAAGACATCGTCACTCTCTCTCTCTCTCTCTAGCTCCCTCCCTCTATCTTGAGCTCCCACTCTCTCTCTCTCTCTCTCTCTCTCTCTCTCTCTCTCTCTCTCTCTCTCTCCCACTTTCTCTCTCTCTCTCTGTGTGGAAAAGCCATGCTCTAGACACACCCTACAACAACAGCAGTTTAGTGCATCTTAGAGTCATAAGCTTGGCTAAGAGCTATGTGTCACTTCGCTTCATAATCTAATCGCATGCGCGCACACACACGCGCACACACACACACACATGCACTTATTCGCTGACTCCATGAGTACATGGTCTACAATAGGAAGTTTGGTTAGGGGAAAGTCCTGGGTGAAGTTTGGTGTACTATGGGATGCACCTAACAGAAATCAACAATACATTTAATTGTACCAAATACATAGATTATTTAAACAGCTAAATTTTGTGCACGTGTACATCATAATTGTTCATTATTTGTCTTTATTTAACTATTTGTATTGTGTTTTTATGATAAAATATTATTACATTTACAAATGTATTACACATTTATGAAAAGTATTCAACAAACTCATGCTCACTGAGGATAATGCAATTATCTGTTTACTTACTATTAAGAATTTAAACATTTATTTATTCTTTATAATCATTTATATATTTTTATAGTAATTTATAATATTTTTCCTCATGAGTATCAAGTACATAACCTGTCCCAACAGTACATAACCAGTGCATAACATGTCCCAACAGTACATAACCAGCACATAAACTGTCCCAACAGGACATGACCAGTACATAACCAGTACATAACCAGCACATAACCTGTTCCAACAGTACATGACCAGCACATAACCAGCACATAACCTTTCCCAACAGCAACATAACCAATACATAACCAGTGCATACATAGTAATCTGTCCCAACAGGCTGTGCTGCAGCATCCTGTCCTACAGCTGTGGTGTTTTCTTTACTAGAAAATGACAAACAGAGCCACATCCTGCTGGTTTGAGAAGCTAAGAAACAGGGCAGAGGTCGGTACTCAATCTAGACAGTGTTCCACAGACACAAGCCTCTGCTGCTCCTCACAAACAGGGATCAGGCTGGCCATCCACGGCCTGAAGCAGGCCAAACGTTCGCTCTGTCGTCAGCTTTCTGAGGCCACATGCTCTTTTGCTTCTCTGTCTTGATATTGATAGGCCAGCAGTCTCTGTCTCCTAGAACTCCACAGAGTAATATAGTCTATCCTTGTTCATTAACACTTCATATTGATATGCCTCTGCTCTAATATTCACACTGGTATCAGTCTTTATTGCAGTTTCACTGTATTGATTTCAAAGTGCACAAGGTCCTAAATAAAATGCTAAATGTTGTTTAGCCTGTAATAGCATGTGATACAGGCTCCAGCTTTAGAAAATTGCCCATCATATACCTCTCAATATTAAAACTTAGTGATTTTGTGTGAGTGTTGTTTTGTTTTGGTTTGGTTTGGGAGGGGGTGTTGTTGGGGGGTATTCTAACCATTAGAGTGTTTGATTGGCTAATCTAAGTAATGCAGCATGAGGGCTCAGCCATTTAGATCAGTTTGTGACGTCTATGCAGTCTATCATAGAATTTCCAGAAAGAAAGACTCCAGATCACCTGGAGTGGTCTAGTGCTCTCCTGTCCCGTAGTTAATCCACCGAACAACTGGCAGCTCTAACATGAGGACTCTTCCTCTTACCCTCTGTGTCTTGCAGGTTCCTGTACTCGTAGAAACACTGCTGAGGCCTTCAGCTCCCCCAAACACTGCTGAGGTCTTCAGCTCCCCCAAACACTGCTGAGTCCTTCAGCTCCCCCAAACACTGCTGAGGTCTTCAGCTCCCCCAAACACTGCTGAGGCCTTCAGCTCCCCCAAACACTGCTGTGGTCTTCAGCTCCCCCAAAACACTGCTGAGTCCTTCAGCTCCCCCAAAACACTGCTGAGGTCTTCAGCTGAGGTCCCCCAAACACTGCTGAGACGTCCCCTCAAAAAGCTCTAAGTCCAGTTCACTACTAGTGCTTATGTTTGATTAGCTTTCTAAGTTCCAGGTAAGTTTATGTTGAAGTCTAACAGCAAGTACACTTTCCGTAGTTCACGCTGTGCTTTCTTTGACTCGTGTTGGCTCCAAAACACACAGTATAGTTCATGTTTGAACTAGTTTACTTCTTTATAAACAGACAACAACAGATTTGCCAGTATGGGAGCTGTGTTTTTGATTTGCAGAAAAAAACCTACTGGTTTCTTCAAAACTCTCTGAAAGCCTTAAGACTCGTCAATGTCAGTGGATCGGCCAGCCCTGCTTGCGCACACCACGAGTAGGACAGTTAGTTGTGGTGCTTTAGTTTAATTAGCGTGTTAGGAAGGCATCTACCGTTGTCTTTTGTGCTGTACGTTCCTTTTGGTTAGCCTCCCTCCATCTGCCTTGTTAGTTAGATCTTCCTCGTTATGCTTCCATGGTGGCATTTATTCTGTTACTGATAAAGAGCCCAACAGTGATGTTCTCTGCAGCCATGCTACAATCACATTATATTTCAATACTGGATGGCAAATATAACATTTTCTAATGTCCTTGTGGCTCCATAAAGAGGTCCCTTTTCTCCTATCTTCCAGTACTGCAAGCTATATAGTTCAGTATGTCATTATACTAGTACAAATAAAACTTTGAATACTCTGGAACATGCATGATAATGAAGAACTGAGGAGTCAGTACTCTGTCTGATCTGCTGATCTGAGGTCTGTGTCAGTAGTTACTGTAGACAGTAAAGCTGACTGTGTTCCAGTACAGTGTTCTCTTGACCAGTCTGTAAGACTCAGTGTTAACCCCAGTCTGCTGGGTTAGAACCAGTCTGATATGCCTGTTACAAACTGAACGCAATTTAAAGAGGCAAAAAAGCTAAATATTTCTTGGCAGTTTTTTTTTTTGTTTTGTTTTGTTTTTTTAGCATAAAAGCTAGTCACACCAATTTTTTTTTTAAAGTTCGAAGTTTTTTTGCAATAGCTGTAGTAGCTAAAGTTACTAGCAATAAACCCTGTACCAGGTAGATCGATGATGCTTTCAGGAAAAATTATTTTTCAGAGCTCTGCACTCTGTGTAGTTCTTATATAGACAATCAGTCAGCTAAGACGTCGACAGTGGCTGTTATTTCCTATGCTTCTGTGACTCCTCCACTTTCATAAATGTCCATTTCTTCTGGCTGCTTCATGTCCAAATCTTGTTCTTTTCCCTTGTACATGTGTTTCTAGGTTTTTTTTTTTTCCACAATCATTTTCCTTTATCAGCTGCAAAATAACAAATTCACTGAGAAAAAAAGTATGTCAGGTACATTTAATTTTTTTTTTTCTTTAATCGATGTGTTCATTGGAACATGGTGATCTGCCTCTAATCTCGAAATCTTCTAAACACAAAATTTTGTTTTATATATTTATTTATTTCATTTTATTGCCCATGGTGGGTTATGATATATATTTGTGATATAGGTTTGCATTGCCAGTTTCCTTATGGAGCATGTGAAGCATTTTGCCACTGAACACAGCCATGATCCACCCACTATTAGTTAAAGGAAATCTGACTGACACACAAAATAACCAATCAGAAGCTTTGCTATTCTCACCCACATGCAATGTCAGCATCAGTCTATTTTGTGCTCTGTAAGCCACAGCTATGCTTTTGCCTGCGAGTTATTTCACTTGATTTTCTGTAATTTTCAGAACAGGACACGACCAACTCAATAGGAGAACTTGGAATCGCCACTAGCTTTTCACAGAGAGCTGGCCATGTTTGAAATGGGGCTGGCTATGCCTACAGTCCATCGGCAAGTGAGCAGCGAGCTCTCTCTTACTTATTCCTAATTGCACAACTCTTGAATTACTTTTAACGATGAGATACCATGGACTTCACAAACCTGTTCCAGTCCCGCGGGTATATTTGGCTCTGTGCGACTGTTCGCTAAGGCTGAATTTAGCTGGAACAACAAAACTTTGATTCCCGTCAGACCAGTACGAGCCGATGCACAGCAGTGCGTAGATGCAGAAGCGTGGACAACCACTCAGAACACAACTGTCAGAGTCCCGACAGTGTGACCAGGTTATCGCGCTACAGATATCAGACTGTCACTTGAGGGCGGAGCATATTTGGCTGAGAAGATACACGAAATCAGTCATTTTAGGAAAATTATGAAGCTAACAGCTGAATCACGGAGCTACAAGAGATGCCAAAAGTGTAAAGTGTTTCCCTGATATCCCCGCAGAGTCCCATTCCAGGGTTGTATATATATATATATATATAGCTTGTACATTTTCTCTCAGTATCTTTCTCTCCTTTCTCTCTACCTTTCTTTCTTTATATTCAGAGTGGCCTTTTTTCTGAGTTTCTCTGACTCCGGGAAAAAAATAAAATAAAATAAAACTCTCACATCCTGTTCTTAACCTCTCACTCTTAATCCGCCCAGCTCTATCATGCCAGAACAGATGACACTGGCTAAAACACAGTCATCGCAAACAAAACCAGTTCAAAGCAAACCACTCTGGTGTAAATTCAGGCACTGTTTCCAAGGCCTTCAAAAATGAAATACGCTGCCAAAATTACTGCTTACTTTGTTTTCTCTCAGTCCCTCCCGCTGACATCCTCTTCAGGTATTTTGGCCGTATCACTTTTTGTTACATTTAATCTAATCTTTGTGCTTGCTTGCTTCTCCTCACTGGAGGAGGAAATGTAATCTTTTCATAGCAATTACAATGAGTGTCAGAACCATAGCTCCATCTTGAGTTTTAGCTGTAGTAAGATCTGTATAGTCAGGCAAGAATTTTAAGTCCTTCTAGACCAGAGACCTGGTGCATGTTTGCATTCAGTTTATGTACTGGGTTTCACATTTCTCCTGACCTCCACACACTGCATGTAATTAGATTATTTTTGCATCACCATACCTCCACCGTGTTCTCATTCCACTTTAATTTGAATTTAATTTTGAATGGCCAAAGGAAAGAATCCAACACTACATTGACTGAAAATGCAAGTGTTGTAATCCAGTATGAAAGTGTTGTGATCCGGTATGAAAGTGTTGTGATCTGGTATGAAAAAGCAAAAAAGACATTGATTGCAGTTCTTGACCACACAGAGTCCTGGGGTTCAGGGCACACAGCGGCAGAGTCCTGGGGTTCAGAGTTCACTGCAGAAGCTCTCTCATTTATCTATAGCTCTTCATTACAGATCAGTAACTTCTGCTGTAATAAGTAACATCTTTAAAGAGAGGTTCAGCTAAATAACATATATTTCTAAAATAAAATTACATAAAAGATTATTATAAATTAATTTCTTAATTTTGTTGTGAATGTGAATGTGTGCCTATTGTAGCATGTTGCAGGCTCAGAGCAAGACGCCGGTGAATGGAACAGGGAACCGATTTTAATGAAAAGAACCAGAGACACCAGCAGTCGAACTAGGACAAAGCGCATTGTAAACAGCTCAGCCGACAGCTGCACAGGCATGACTTCCAAGATGGAGATGGACACCTAGAGGACTTCAACAGGAATACTGGAAGGAGGGACAAGTACAGGTGATTACTAATGAACGGAGGAGTGGTTGTGATGAAGTGTGATTGGTGGTTCATTGTCACGTGTGCCAGTGACGTGACACCTACAAGCAAAATTTGAGGGAACACAATGGTCTATTATGTATGGTATATTGTAGAGTTATGGGCATTGTGTAATTGTGCAGAGATTTGAGCACCAGTAAGTGATGTAGGTGAGGTTATAAATGGACAGTGTTCACTGTGGTTAATGAGTGCTACAGCTCAGGGGAACATTGTCTGGTCGTGCTAGCTTTGATGGCTTTGAGTCTTCTACCCGAAGGAAGCTGCTGGAAGAGATGGTGTCCGGAGTGAGAGGGGTCGGCTGTAATCTTGTCAGCGCACTTTGTAATCCTGCAGTTGTAAACGTCCTGAAGCGCTGGCAGCGGGCAGCCCATGTTTCTCTCCGTTGCCCTGACAACGTGCTGGGGTTTGGCTCGCTCCTGTGAGGTGAAGGATCCAAACCAGATGGTTATTGATGAGGAGGGGATGGAATCAATGATCGTAGTGTAGAACCGGATCTTCAGAGCCTGTAGCAGGTTGACTTTCTTCAGCTACTGCAGAAAGAATATCTTCTGCTGCCCTTGAGACCATGTTCCTCTCCCAATTCAGTCCCTGGAGGGAGCTTGAGAGACTCCATGGTGGAAACCACTGAGCTGCTAAAGTTGAGGGGGTAGGGAGGGGAGGGTGGAGTTGGAAGTTCACCACTATCTCCACAGTCTTTTGTGCAGTTATCAACAGGTGGTTGTAATTGTACCGGGATGCCAGCTGTTCAATTTCCTTTCTGTAGGCAGATTTATCACCATTGGTAATAAAACCATCCATGGTGGTGGTAAATTCAAACATCAGGATTTTTACATGTATAAGCACCAAAAAAAAAAAAAAACTCTCAAACATGTCCCCAAACATCTATTCAAAGTAGAAAAAGCACCCCCTAGTGGTGGCAACAGAGGAGAACTGTCATTCCTTTGGATACTCTGGCCTTAGCCCAACTTCACCAGATCTGAAGCATTGATTCTGGACACACGAGCAGTGCTGTGTCTGCACAAACAAAGCTATCGGTTTCTGTAAAGTATAAATAATGTGTTGGGTGAGGTGGTTTTGAGGTTAACAGCAAACCTTTCCACCTCTAGCATACTTAAGATGCTATGTGAGAAGCACAGACGTAGCAGGTGCCAGATATGCAGGTGCTTCTCACTCTGTCATGTCATTAATCAGGATGGAAGCCTGTTTGTTTTTTTTAAATGCTCCTTGGCTCCTTTTAGTAAGGAAGAATGTCAGATTTATTTACACGGCACATTTAATCAACGTGACCAAAGTGCCATACACAGCATGAAATAAGCGGATAAAATACAGCAGACAGATACAATCACAAGCAATAAATGCTAATTACATAACATTACAGCGCTCTAATCA
This sequence comes from Tenebrosternarchus preto, assembly GCA_025802075.1. Taxonomy (NCBI): domain Eukaryota; kingdom Metazoa; phylum Chordata; class Actinopteri; order Gymnotiformes; family Apteronotidae; genus Tenebrosternarchus; species Tenebrosternarchus preto. The sequence continues at coordinate 902,105 of JAOYMR010000017.1, forward strand.
TCTATTCAAAAGCAAGTTTGTAAAAGAATTAAAAGCAGAAACAGAAGAGGCTTGGCAAATAGCAGATGGGGAGGTGTCCCAAGATCTTTGGGCATCTTTAGATGTTTTTTACTTTTTTTGTTGTTGTTGACAGTCAGTAGATTGTTGGCATAGCCTCAGTTGAAGCTAATGATACAGTATGGTAATCATCAGTTGATCCACTCCCCCTTTTCAGTCGTTCATAGTACTTGATTGCCAGCACTATTTTGAACAAGTACTGTATATGCACTCTCTACCGATTGGTGTGTGTGTGTGTGTGTGTGTGTGTGTGTGTGTGTGTATGGCTACCTTTTAGTACATAATTTGACTGAAGCAACACAAAAATATCAGAGACGTGACCAGCCTCATGTGGGTATAAGTTTCAAAGCACTTTATACATTGTACCACATAAAAAATCATTAATAACATTGCAAGATTGTTCTAAATGAAGCCTTCTTTGGTTTCTTTGGTTTCTATTAGTTGAAATTGTCAAACTGTAAACTCTTGACATCAGAAGGCTTCCTATTGACTGCCATTTTCCACAGTCTGGCATTGAGTTAGTGTGCATTTGCTGTGGATTGTTAAGCTGCTGCCCAGATTCTCTGAACTACAGATCATACAGATCATCACTCTAAGACCTCCAGGCATGTGCAGATTAGCATGAATTTGACTTACTCACAAGCACTCTAGTTCGACTAACAGGACAGCCAGGTGGTAGTCATGCAGTAGCCCAGCTGTCTGGCAACCTTGAAACACCAGCGAAGGGTGAATGTGTTCAACCAAAAGATCAGCAAAAGGGCAGAAAGTGAACTGACATCCATCAATGTCAGTGTTTAATGAGTGGCACCAGCCATTCAGAAATGGCAGGCTACGCCTCCCCAAAGTGACATGTCCTGGCATCTGCATTGAGTGGCACTGGGTCTTTACAGCTGCCAGCACAAATGACGCCAACCGTCAACATCATATCACGCAGGAAGGAAGTGTCATAGACTCTGCATGATTGCCATGTGTCATTCACCGGTGGCAGCTGTCTCCGTCACACAGGTGACCAAATGCAATAGTGATCTTAAATCTAGACACTAGCGTAACCTAGTTTCATTTGTGATCTTTGTGATCTTTTTATTGCAGGCTTTTCCTGGATATTATGGATATAGCATATATATAATTCTTTTCCATTTATGCATTGTTTTAATAATTAAATAATTTATTTTTGAGGAAATTATTTAAATTTAGTTATTCATATAAAAGTGTGTGAGCCTGTAGGAAAATGATTTATTTAAAAGATGGTGATCAGAGTATTCCAATCAGTTCAGCTGTGGGTTGTCAAAATATCACGGATTCACTAAACCCAACCTTACCTGATAGACTTTAGTGGTGCTTTGGAGGCAGACAGGAATTTCCTAAGTGAACACAGGCTTTAGAAAGTTTTATTCAATGAGAGGTTGCCATGGGAAACAAACACTGATCTCTAAAGGTGCTCCCAGCCTCAGGTTTGCAAAAGAATCTCTTAAATATTCAAGGTTGCTACTGTTACAATATTCTGTGCGCTCATGAGACGAAAGTGGATTTTTTGGGTAAATGTACACAGCATTGTGTTTGCAGACATTGCATATATAAAACGTTTCGCAGCACCAAACATCAAAGCCCCCTCCAGCTGTGACGGGATGATGAAGGGAGGATGGAGATGTGGGGCTGCCTTACTGTCTCAGGGCCTGGATGGCTTAGAATCAATGAGAGACTAATGAACCCCAAAGCTGTATGAGCACAACGCCAGGGGGACGTCTTGGATCTAAACCTCAGAAGAGGCTGGGTCATGCAGCTTTACAATAATTCAACACACAGGAGAATGTCTACAACAATGCAACTCAAACAGGAGGAAGTCTACAATAAAATGGCACAAACAGAGAAACGTCTGTTCCTTAGAATGGTCCAATCAGAGGCGTCATGAGCTGTAACAAGTTTCTAAAGAGGAATGTGCTCAAATAACTCTTTACTGGGCAGGACTGGTCATCACTTACAACAATCAACTGGTTATAGCAGTAAAAGAAGTAACATTGTCACCTGAATATAAGATTCACATGAATATTTAATATGAAAAATTAATGTGTATGAATATTAATTAGACAGTGCCATGATTACATTTTGGTTGCCATTCGAGCAGAAATTCCAGCATTTCTAATTCAAATATGGGTTGATCATCCATGTGTCTGTGTAACACTTAGGCAGGTTGAATCCTAAAGCAGGTTTATTTTTAAAAAACCCACAAAAGGCAAGGCACATTTATTTATATAGCACTTTTCATATACAGTGGCAATTCAAAGTGCTTCACGCAAGATGCAAAAGAATAATAAAATCTTATTACATCCCAAGATCCATCACCCAAGAAGGTATTTGCCAAAATGTACAAATAAACCTTTATATTAATAAATTGTATTTGTAAAGTTAAAATTAACTTAAAGTTCATTTAAATAGATAAGGAAAGATTTTAAATGAAACCTAAATTAATAGAAATATAGTTAATAAAAAATATAAAATGTATAAAATCAAATTAAGCATCTAAAAAATAAAATAAGAATAAATTACAAATTAAGAATGAAAAGAAATAAAAAATGCACTGAGGGAAGTGTTTACACTGAGCCAAATAAGGACTAAAGTTTTAGTTTCGATTTTAAAACCATTTAGTGTCAGAGTTCTTCTAATGTCCTCTGACAGCTGTTTCCATTTGGTTCCAAAACCATGAAGCAAACAGAGTACAAAGAACAAATGCATTGCTCAAAAAAAAAAAAAAAAAGATTCAAGTACGGTCAAGAAATGCTAGTAACATTCATCACTCAGAAATGAAGGTGAAGCCAAAACGACTTCACACTGAGGATTCACTGCGAAGTCCTTAAGTAAATAGGATAATGAGTGCAAACTAGAAACAGGTGTCTCAGCTCTAATCAGACCTGGAGAGAGTGCGACCTCCTCGGGTGAGGAGGCCATCTGGGCTAGTACAGCACAGGTGCAAATGCTCCCCCAGAACTCCATACGTGACATGCTGATGCAGAGCTGGAGGCTTTATCGGCAGAGGGAGGGTGGTCCAAGGGAGACCCTAGATATGCAGCTAATATATACAGCTAAACTGAAGCTAAGCCACCTGGTTTTATTCACTTGTTAAATATAGACTTAAATATAAATATACAAATGTACATAAATACACATTTATGGCTCAGTTAAAAAAACACTGTAGTGCAAATATTCCTTTAAGACTCAACAAAAGGGAAGCTTAAGTCACAGTTATATGTTATTTATATTAAACCTGTAAACCGATCTCTGATACTGCAATAGCAGTACAAATGAATACCTTAATAAATAATGTAAACCAGTTAAAAAATGCGACTATTACACACACACACCCCCTTTGCTCGATCTCCCTTGTTCTTATGGGGAGGGATGAAATAATCAAATCAACAAAACAAAAGCTGCTTTATGATTCATTGGATAATAAATAAATGATTTGATTTATTGTCTTTGCATGGGCAAATGGTGGTGAGAGTTATAAGTAAATACATGAAACATTAACAGACTAAATGAGAATAAATGTGTTGTTATGCACCAAGTTCAGATACTGTTACCCATTCAGTGAGTCTCGTGCAATAAACACACATACGAACAGATTTCTTCCTAAATTGCCCATTAGGCTATGAGCTAATCATTTGACTGTTCTACTCTCCCTTCACTTTGAATTGTGAGAATAACTGTTTATATGTTCTGCTAAAGCATGATGACGTGCTGGTGTTACACACGGTCTCTCCGCTCACTGACTTCACGTACAGGAATCAATTAAAATGTATTTACGCTACTAAACAGTTTGTGTTGTGATACTGATATGTGCTCTCCAGGGAAACATCCTTCATTTATAGCACCTGACAGAGAAGCATTAGTGGTTATAATACTTGTCCTCCACTCCCACCACCACGTACTTCGCCTTCGGCTAGACAGGTGTATTGTTCTCCAGTTTCATACAGTGCAAACCTTGTCACAGTGTGTAACAACACAGGAAAAGTTTGGTTAGTTATTTCTTAACTTTAGCACCACTTAATCTCACATCTGATGTTGTAAAGATATTGTAGGTGATGTGTAGTTGTTTACAGATCTCTGAAAACAGGAAACTTTTCCTTTTTCCTTAGACTGCATGTTTATTAATGACCCTACCGGACAATTTGGGTTGAGTGCTTAGCTTTCTAAGACCTGTATGAACCATCAAATATGCTAATTGCTCAAGTATGCTAATTCTTCAAGAATGCTAATTCAAATACTCATGAACGCAAATGTTTGTGAAAACGGAGCTGCTTGTGTGCGCATTTACGACATTTTGGGAAATCTATCAATGTTTGCTATAATCGATTTGACACAGTCATGTAAACTAACTTTACAACAAAAGCACAACAAGTTTACAAATGTGACGCTCTTGCACGAGACGCTTAACAGTCTGTTTTTTTTATGGTTAGCATGAACACACTACAGTGGAAGTGCAAAATACATACAAGAGGAACCCAGCTCTAGAACACCAGTTTTAAAATCTAAGGACACTCCAGGTAACACTCCACACACACACACACACACACAAACATGCACCCACAAACAGTAGCAATCAGAGATATGCTCAGAATAGACTAAGTGCAGTAGGATTATTATGTGACTTGCAAATATAGAATTCATTCTAGACACGAGCTGCAAAGAGCTGAAAATTGGACACTACAACACAGCAGATTCTAAAGAGCTGTAAACTCAACACTACAAACAAACTAGATTCTAAAGTGCTATAAACTCAACACTACAAACAAACTAGATTCTAAAGTGCTGTCACCTGGATAGTATACACAAAGCACACCAGATTATAAACTATGAATAAAAAACATTGACACGTTCTATTGCAAAGTCCAAAATAAAAATTCCACACCAGCTCACAGGAATCAGCAGACAGCAAGAGGAGGTTCTCTGAAAAGACAAAAAGAAATAAAACTAACAAAGCAAATGCTGTGGGAAAAGCCCAGCGGGCCACGATTCCCAGGCCTGGACCCGCTTTTATAGCCTTCTGCTGTTCCAGCTGTGCTCACCAGGTACACGATACAACCCAAGAGACTCACAGATGAACTCATAGTGTAATCTGCACAACAGGGTCGAAGGAAATAACAGTGGAGTAACTGCAAAAGGGAAATCTTAACACGCTGTTAGAAGCAGTTTCCACTGTTTCTACTATTCCACTGTTTTAGGAATACAGCCAAGAGAATTTGTGCGCATTGCATTTGTAAAAGAAAGTGACGGCTGTAAGAAGCTGGTAAACGTCTACAAGACCAACTAGTGGAAATACTTAGGGGTTTAGAAACACAAAGTCTGTTGTTCCCATAGAGACAACAGCTTACCAAGCTCTTCAGCAAATTCAAGAGTTTCATCCTTAAACACTCGGCATACATTAGTGAGATTGGGCACTCGCTTTGGTCAGTCCTATTATAAAAGGCTGAAAATAGTACACAAACACTTCACAGCCATTGAAATCCATTGCGCTCACCTGTTGTTCTGACTCATGAAGCATGTCACATTTGGTTGTGTTTAGTCAGAATCTCATAATGTGGAATTCATGTCTGTGGTTGTGTGATGTCTACCCCACTGTTAATGTATCGATTCCATGTGGCCTGTATCTTCACCAGAGAATCTTCTTACTGCAAGAGAGAAAAGTAAGAGGAAAACATGACAGTTCTTCATGAGAAAGAAATGTATTGCGCATGTGTTCCCTAAGCCTTTCTCCTGAATCGGGAAACGTTTAAGCACTTCCAGAATGTTCTCCTGATGTTTGACCAACATGCCATCAAGCAAGATGATAAACAGCAGCTACTCCAACCAGTTTTAATATCGTTTTGTACATTGGCTTGAAAGTTCATCAGTGTGATAATCTGGTAAGTGAGGAGCCGTCGCAGAATTTCATGCTGGAGCTGAGTGAGATTATTAGGCCCTGATCATTCTGCTCTCAGTGCTGACTCACCATCACTGACAGTCACTGTAGCCTCTGCAGGCACCATTAAAAAAGAAGCACAAGAATCCACGATCAATCTTAATATTCACAGACAGTGCTCTCTCCTTTTCTACCCACTGCATGTCCTCTTCGAAGTCATTTTCCTTTTTTGGAATGAGTGGTGGATGCTGGAGCTGGTAGTAATCCTTGTACCTTGTGGGAACAGCAAGGCAGAAGTGATGATTCTTGTAGTGTCCCAGAATATCAGCTGTAAAGGGTAACCCATCATAACTCCTATTTTTTACCTTTTAATCTTTTAATTGCTCTCAGTGCTTAATCTTTATAAATAGTAGAATAGTGGTGCTGAATAAAACATTTAAGAATTTGTGCTAGTATTACTAAGATTATAATCTCTGCACATCCACATGGACATGCTAGAATATAAAGAATGGCAAATCTCCTAAATGTGGGTTGGTGAGTGTCATTGTTGTACTTCAGGACCTTGGACAGCAGCTCTCTGTAGGCCTTAGTGCAGGCAAAGGACACTGACGTAAATAGAGACTGTCAGGAAAACTAACAATTCTGCTCTGACCGGGTATCACAGACCACACCCACACAATACAAGTCAGCTATCAGGGAGCTAATGAGATGCTGCTAACCAGAACCTCTCGCTCTGTGCTCTCTGCAGACTCACTGAGGATCGTTGCTTTGTCTGAGGCCTCTCTGTCTCCCTGCGCTTTTTCTACCAAAGATAAACACTGCCGCTAAGTGTAAACAACATTCCAGAGTTTAACCCTGACCACTGCCTCCAAGTGTAAACAATGTTCCAGCGTTTAACCCTGACCACATTCCAGAGTAACAGTATACACTAAAGCAGCACCAGATCTTGATATCAACTGACACCATTGCTGTTTGTTCTGTACATAGACTCTTTTTCAAGTATGATCAGACAATATAACCTAATTATATTAGCCAATGCACTGTTAAAGTGTCTTAGCTTTATATAATTCATTATTATATAAATTCAGATCATCTCCTAGTTCCTAAAACTATCTTGGATGAGCTTAACAGATTGAATAAATGACCATCTTCCTTTGATGGACTGTATTCCTTTGGTAAGAACATTAGTTCTCTCTAGGATTAAACATTTTTTGTCATGACCTAGTTCTGGTCTCAAGTTTTCTTAGCATATTATTAATACATTTTACTGGAAAGGAAAAACATCAAATCAAACTGCAAACACTGAAAAAGGTTGAGTCTGGTAGATGATCTTAAATTTGCAGAGTTACTGATGTAGAGTGCCAATACATTTTAAAGTATCACATTTCTTTATTTCCATATCACAACTGGTAAAAAAAGTCATTATTTGAGTCCTAGTACAAGAAAATATGTCATTCAAACATTTCTTTGTAATGTTTTCATCAAATTGCAGAGCTATTTTTCTCAAACACAATAATGTTTGTATTTTAAATTACGCCAATCTATTAAAACCTGTTTGACTTTTTTTTTTACTCAATATCTGCACATCTCCTCTGGTAGAAAAGATACTCATAAATCTAAAGATAAAAACCATAAAACTTCAAACCTTTATAATTAGGTTCAAACATCCAGCTAACTTGAATGTAAATGGGATCAGCATTAACTGGGCCACTGACTGAAGATAGAGGGGCTGGAGAATATATCATCCTACAGTTCTAACTTTGGACTTGAGCATTTTCAGAACAAATTCTACATCACTAACATTTTCCACGAAAGCATAAATAGGCCTAGCCAGCACACAACAATGTCAGCACTGTTCCCCAGCATGTTACTATATTGATTCACTCTGGCTCCATCCACTGGTTTAATTTATACATTCTGGAAAAATGTTGTTCTCACCAAGTCTTAGATCCTGGACCACAGTATCCCTCTCACTCCTCTCACTGCCTCCTGGATAACTTGGACAGCTTTGATCTGCCACCCCATCAAAAGAAAAACTACTCAAGGCCTCTTTTATAAGATGCAGACAACAGAACCAAAAGAAGAAATCTAATGTTGGTAGAAGTGGTTTCACTGTCTGATTATTGGAAAAAAAAAATTCACAAAGAGCACACTTTAATGTCAACAACAGCTTTTTGTGTGTATGTGTGTGTATGTGTGTGTGTGTATGCGTGTGTGTGTGTGTGTTATCACACTTCTTGGTTCTTGTCTGGAATGTGTTGGTTTTCACTTCATTTTATATATCAGTACAATTCACACAAAAGAGTGAATGACTGAGATATGGATTAAAAACATGTTAATTTGAACATTTAATAAATGTCTCTAGATCCAAAGATTGACACTGTAAGTTGCAACATTAGTTCACAATTAAAATACTCCCAGAAGTGAACAACAGGCTATGTGATGGTGAGCTGCTCTGGGTGGTAACATGTTTCTCCAGCTCACCCAAGCGAGGCAGGGGAAGGAGGAAGATCTAGTTCCCCACAATCAGATCACAGGCAGGCCAGGAGCATTGCACATATATCATACTGATAAATATGAACACACTCTGAATAAGGGCAACTGCCAAATGCCATAAATTCCATGTACCGTAAATAGGTTGTGATTTCCTTCTCTGTCTTTGTTTTCCTGTAATGGTCAAATTTTATGACTGTACTATCTAACAGCAGGGGAAAGCCGTCATTACAGTGAGAACAGACCAGTCTTCAGCTCAGGTATTGAATACTATTTCCATCACTGACATGAACTGATTGACTCCTCATTCACTTCTCTATAAACTCACTGAATTACAAATAACAAAGGCAAAACCCCATGTATAATTTCTCAGGTAAATAACTTATTTTGTTATGTTTAATTAGTATTTAAGATTTAAGAGTACAGATTGTGTATATATAAACAAACATCAGATAGCCTGTTTGTCATGAGCAAGAGATACATGAAGATGAGTTAATGAAACAGAAATCTAAAAATCTGAAGTGGATATCTATATCATGGAAGAAAATAAATCTAAATTATAGTTACTCTTACAAGAACATTTTCTTGAAATGAGATTACTGGTATTTGTAATGGTACAATGGAATGGCCAAGAATTACAATTTCTTTCTGCCATTTGGTATTGATGGTGTACATGTTTTTCAGCAATTTGGGTTCAGCACTTGACTTACACTGTGTTTAGTGAATGGGACTCCTTCATATATAATGGAAAGGCATAAACCTCTGTGTGGATTGTGGCTTGGGTCAACAAAGTCTAATTAACCATGTTCTTGAAGCCTTTTTATTGAAGATTGTACTATCGCAGAGCTGACTGGTCTTCAACAACACTATCCAATTACTGGGAAACATCAAGGTCTGCTACTCATTATGTTGTATTTGTGATGCAGTAGAAAAAAAATCTCAATCAGCTGAATGAGCAATATAATTGTGAAACTTCTATCATGTCAGGAAAGGTGCTGGAAGACTGCAAATTTACCTGAGAAATAAGAGTTTACACATCACAAAAGCACTCTAGACATGGCAGAAACTGCTGACAGTGAAAAAAAACAAAGCATTTTTTTGTGCATTAAACAAAACATCTGCCATTGTCTCCTGAATTTGAACTGATAAATGAAACAGTGTAGCGTAAGGGGACACTGACTGCCAGATTAACAGGACCATTCCACTCCACCATGAATCTCATTACTTTATAGAAGCTTCTCTACTGTTTATGGTTCCTGCGCTCTTTATATGAAGTGACATCAAATGTCCAGTTGACGGCCTACTCTTGTATGTCCCATTTCATTGGTGTACACATAGGGTCAGGTTGATGTGACTTTAATTTAACCCGTAATATCCGCTCTGTATGCTGGGTTTCATCTCTAGGATTCACTTTCTATTCTAGAGTGCATGTAGAGCCATGTAGAGCATGTAGAGCAATATACAGATGGTGAGTTGCTGAATGGGTGATTACTAAATTGCTGCTTTGCCACTTTTATTCAATCATCTTAAGCCTAACCTAACCGTAACCTACCTCTCACTGCTCCCAGTACATCTCACACACCATCAGATACAGACTCTCAGAACTGAAAAACACTCACCATGAACGGTGGCAGGTAGACCTTGATCCCCGCTGGGACAGGTAAGACCTTGGTCCTTGCTGGGACAAGTAAAGCTTGGGTTCTTGTTGGAGCAGGTGTTCTGGAGTCTGATGCCAGTGGCCAGGTGTCTAGAAGGCAGAGAGCTTACCAAGTTCCGTGGATTTACTTTTATCGCTGGATCCTTATCTAGTTCAGTGGATTAACTTTGATCGCTGGATTCTTCCTGGTCAATCTGGTTCCAGGAGATATTGACTTCTGACAGGTGCTTTTCTACCAATGCATCCACCCATGGGAGCTCTGCACTAGAGCACACTGGGACTGTCAGGAAAGACAGGGGCCTGAAATATCTCACAGTGCCACCAGCTCCTACTCAGCTCGGTCCCTTCCTCCATCTCAGACAGATTCTGGAAGGTTGAAAACTCCCGATTGTGCTAAAACCTTCCCATTTTTTCTTCCCCATTTACATTCCCTTAGTCACCTCTCAGCTTCCGCTCCATAGTCATCCAGCAGAAATTATCTATGAGGAAAATAGTCTCAAAGTGGGGCCAGTGTCTTCTCTGCGTTTTTCTTTGTCTTACATCAGTCTCTAGCCATCTCTGACAGCATATAAGATTCAGGAGTTGCTCAGAAAGAGAAATTACACACAACTCTCTATAGGTTTCCTCGTCAGAACAGCCGAAGTCTGGAAATGGAGAGCTTCAGATATAGTGTGGTGCTGAAGACAGAGGGGCTGTTAACTGGGCAAGCACCTGCACACGTGGGAGTTACGACTGAGGAACCGTCTCTGCTTGTCTCTCCTTTTTAGGCAAAGCCACCATCATTCTGCCATACCTCCTTATTTCCGAACATATCGCCTCTCTGAGCCACTCACCCTGTCTTGACATTACAGTACAGAAAAGCAAGTTCTCTTCCAGCTCACAGTAGGAGAGGTACTGTCCAATGTCTCTGACTGCTGGGCCGTAATATTAAACAATACAGAGTGTGTGCTGATAGTTGTGGCTGTCCTGATTTGGGTAGTATTAAGTAATATCTCTCTTAGTGAATTCAGAGAGCTCCAGTTCCAAATGCCCATCTACATAAACTGAAATGAAAACTGTTTTTTTGTTGTTGTTTGTTTGGTTTGTTTTGTTTGGGTTTTTTATTTATATGATCAGTCCATGCCTTTTGTCTCCTCAGCACAAACAATGCCAAACAGATCCCCACTTGCATAATTCAACAATGACCAACAATATATAAAAAATGATACAGTAGATGTTTTTTTAGTATTTGTTGCTCCTACATGTTCAAATGTAGAGGACAGAGCAGACAGATGGACATTCCACTAAGACAGTTCCTCACCAGGTTTGTGCTGATTCCAACAATCCAGAGATGATAGTCCAACAAAGACTGACATTTGCAAAAACTTCCCCCTTCAGCCATTCACAGGAGAGACCTTGACCATTAAAATGCAGACCTTACATGCTGCAAAAGAGAAGAAGAGAGAGAGAAAGAGGAATTGCTGCAGCTAAACATCAAATCCATCTTCAGTCAGTTTTGGCTGTTTTGAATGCAAGTGAACAGAGGAGATCAGCACCTGGAGCACGTTAATTTAACAGAACCCTACCTCACCCTCCTCCCACAGCCACCACCCACCACGGAGAAATGGACAGATGGGAAGAATGACAGCTAGAGAGAGAGAGAGAGAGAGAGAGAGAGAGAGATTTGTAAACCATAGAGTTGTGACAAAATTCATAATGTATGTAGACCCGCCACATTGCAAACTCATTCCTGTGTGTCTTGGTGGGAAATAAGGAAATAAAAAAATGAGGGAAAACAAAAAGCACCAGGATGTTAAATAAAAAAAAAAAACAAGAACCCTCAGAATACATTTCCAAAAATGTTCCTCTCGAAGTGTATCAGAAATGTCCATCCCTCATACTCTTCCTGAACAGCTTTCCACCCACGCAAGGTCACAGAGTTAATAGGGGCAGCCATTACGAGAGGGTTTGGAATGACTTTATGAAGACTCCTCAGCTGTAGCTGTCAGCCTGGGCTAATACGGGCATCTGGAGTGGCATGACAGCCTGGCTGAACAGAAAGACCAGGTTCACACAACCATGATGTTTGTGGTGGAGTGTTCGTGGAGCATTTCTGTTTTATTAATTAATGAAGCATTGGAGAGCCATGTGTGAAACTGAAGAACCAGATTTAACACCGGATTTAACAGCAGATTTGAACACCGGATTTAAACAACTGTCCAGCGAGTAACACAAGTGTTCTTCCAGCATGTTTAAATCACTCTGTAGAGTCACTCTTGTTTAAATCACTCTGTAGATTCACTCTTGTCACTCTTCAAGATTCAAGTTAATTGCAGATTCTCTAGAACAATATAACAGCATTTCATTGAGCTGAAAAAAAACATTTTATGATTGGCAGAGAGAGAGTGTAAGAAAGGGAAAGAGAAAGAGAAGGACTTTCAGAGTGTAATGCTGACAGAGAAAACAGGGGGCTTCACTGAGCTGCACAGTTTCATAACGCAGAAGACATACGGTGCCCACGGTTCATCCGGTCTGGAAGTTAACAGGGCTAATGCAGGCTATTAATTACCAGCTCAGACTCACAGTGGAGGTGACAGGTGACAGAGGGAGGAGGGGCCTGTAAGTTATCCAGGATTTAAGTGTCATTTTTATCATAAAAAAAAAAAATAAAATAAAATAAAAATTAATTTAAAAAAAAAACATTTGAAAATAATTTTTTGCAATGCCAGAATGAGGGAAAAAATAAAATATAAATGTTTATTTGATAAGTGGTTTAAGTGCATTTGTTGTTGTTTTGATGTTGTTATGCTTTCCCTGACTCAGGATCTAACTGAACAGCTTTAGAATGAGACAGTGTTTGCCATTTATTTACATTCATCACCATAGACACGATAAAATATATTTGATATTACATTAAATATATATTAATTTGACATCTTTGTATATATTTTTGAAATCTGTTACACACAACAGCTGAAGTTATAGAATATTTAGATAACAGTCACAACTGTATCTATGTAGGACACACAGTATGCAATCAAATAATACTTCAAATAAAATGTACCGTTCAACTTCCCTTGGTGTACCAGGGAGTTTTGTCCCCTCAAAGATTCAGCCCCAGAGATACTGTCCTCTCTCTGAATGTCTGGGGTCAAAGTCATTTTTGCCCATTAATATATACCATACTATTAGTAGTAGTAGTAGTAAATCTATTCCTGCAACAAACCCCGTCATGCTTTATATCTTTTTTTAAACACAATATGCATAAAAATATTGTCAGGGGTCACACAGAAGGGTTAAATAACCCAGAATATCTGAAAAAGACAAAAAAATATATATTTTTGTCTTTTTCAGATATTCTATTTTTTTATATAGAAAATCCTAAACAAATGTGTACAAGGCATTTTATAGTAAAAAAAAAAATTATGTTCTATAGCTGTGGTATCTGTCTATTGAAAATAAAGCCTCCAGATAAATTTCATATAGAACTGCTTACGCCAACAACTGTCATCTCTGTCATAGTCATAAAAAACCTTTCACTTAACACTCCGTATTTCTCTTGTCTGTCTCATCTGCATCTCTTTGTCAGCCTGTCTGCATGTTTTATATCTGGGATAATGGATCATCTTAGTTTGCTACTGAGAAAGCAGTGCATGCCAAACTGGCTGAGTTTACACTTTAAAATGGACGATGCCAGTCCCAGTTCCACGGTAGCCATCCCTACTCCTCCATCAAACCGCTGATTCAGACCAGCAAAATATTTTAAAAATAGTCTGAGCACATGTTTCACATATTAGTGGCATCTGTCACAAGAGAGAATAAAGACCTACAATTCCCAACGTATGATCTGGAAATAAATCAATATATCTTATAAAGAAAAAAATCAATAAAAAGCCTGGCAATGCAATAAAGCAATGGTCTTTAAATCATTTGGACCCTTACATATGTATTATACAAAATGAGTCATTAAAACCAAACTACGATAAGATAGTGGCTCAGTGTGAAGGAATTCTGAACATGCATAATTATCAGCTACACAATTATTAGCTTCACATTTGGCCAATGAAGCTTGTCCAAGTGTTGAATCCTGGTAACAGGTAATCACAGGTAATCACAGGTAACTGGAAAGCTTCCTGCAGGTTTCTTCTCTTCACTAGACACTTCTCTGCTTTGGTATTCTCCAGACCTGCTGGTTGGCCCCAACCACACACCCCATAGCTCTATTCCCAGGCGGCTTGGTAAAGTTTAATTAGCTTGTAACCATTTTATATCATTAATATTCATTACATTGGCATTTTGCTCAAAATGCAAATTACTGCCAGATGGACAGACAGAGTCTCAGCTTTTTTCTTCCCATCCCATTACAATTTCTTTTCAAGAACAAAACTTCAGGTAAAAAGAGGTTTTTCAAAGAGTGAGTGGAAAATGCACACACTTTCACACACTTTATTGAATTTCCTATGAAATATTTACATCAAGATAGGACCACTGTAACCACATTACCCCAAAATAACCATAACACTGCAATTACGTGGTTGGACACATCAAACATAAACCCTGTTCTGCCCTGAGAAGAGTCTAGGATCAGAGCATTATGTATTGAAACACAACGCAAAATATAGTGAAGTACAAAATGGAATGATTACATTTCAAATCAAATACATTTAAACAGGAGAACTAAGTACAGACAGTACCTATGTGCTCTAAAGTCCAAGTCTACATAGAACCTTGGCTTAATAAAAAAATGTGGTTTTAGCAATGGTATAATAACAACATGTAATTATTTCTGTCTCTTTATTAGGATACAACTAGAAAATTGGTATGCAGTATTGAAAAACATGGGAGAAAAAGTCAAAACACCTTCTATAGGCTACAATGACAATTAGTGTGACCTCCCCTTACACTTGAACAATAGCAGGAACCTGGAGCTCTCAAACCGAAATGGAATAGAACCCTAATTAATGTCATTGCTAACACCTGTATTTGTCCTCCTAGTTCATGTCAATATGACTGCTGTGAAAATGGACTATTACCAAGGAAGGTCACACCAAATCACTAAACTGACTTTTATCTGTAGAATCCATTTTGTTCTGAAAATTGTGTTTAAAATACATATACCTACATATACCATGTACATATTTAAAATACATATACCTGTACATATTTAAAATACATATACCTGTACATATTTAAAATACATATACCCTGTACATATTTCCTGTACTTTTTGGGCTAATATCCTAATAAAGAGATGTTCATTAGACCATTACTAAAACAAATCTAATGAAGACTTTTGCATGGCTTATTCCAGTAGTCCACCAACAGTGAAGAACCAATCAGAGGTCACAATAGTTCAATAGTAGATAATACAACAACAGTGGAAATAGATGTAAAGAAGTAAAGATCCAAATGAAACAATATGAGAAGGTGAAACAATATGGAGAAATACCAGGAACTAGACGTAGAAAACAGAGGATGTTATTGAAGGATGAACACCAAGGTTGTCCCAGTGTGGACAGTGGGTGTGATAGTGGGTACCCAAACACACACACACACACATACACACACACACACATTAAGGAGCAGTATTATTACTGTGTCACACTGAAAGATCCCCTTCGCCTGCACAGACAGCCTCTGTATTTGAGGGCCACCTGGTGGAGGACAAGCTTGGACCCGAGCTACTGAGCTACTGTGCTTGCATCTTGATCTTAAATGGCAGGAGAGGAGCTACATCCATGTGCTCTGATCCAGCCTTCCTGCAGTCCCAGTCCTCACCAGCAGATCCACCAAACCTCCCTTCACCTTTGGCCAGGGAACTCGTGTGTGTCATCATTACTGGATAATGACAAACTGTGTCATTGGAATATGTACACTGTCTTCTTAATAAAAGGAAATCATTCTACCACAGAGACAACAGCTCTGTCTCGTGCACCTTTTAGCTTATGTTCTGGGTTAAAGGCAGAGAAATTGTTATTTGTGGTAAATGGACTCGATATTTACATTCAGAACGCACTCCCAGTTTGCACAGGTTTTTTTTTTTTTTTATTAAAGGGATATACTTGTGGTACCTTTAATCTCGTGTGCGGTGTAGAGAGTGTTATCACGAAGCTATTCGTTACTCACTCATCACACTGTCATGTCCTGGACGCTGTCTGTATCGCCCTCTTTCTATTTACCCCCAATATCACTGCAGCTGCAATCAATCCACTGCTGATCCTTATCACACAGCACGTGTGAATTTCCCCGGCCTGCTTCCCACGGCGCTGTGTGTCCAGAGGACAAATATCAGCCTGAGCCAACGCGGCCGGCTGCGATAATGCACCTGATGACATTATCAAGGGAAAAAGCCACTCTGTCTCTGGTGCAATCTTTAAATGCACAATCATCTTGTTGTTTTTTAGAGGGCCTGACCTTGAAATTGCACTGAGATGGCTGGGAGAAAAACAGGCAAGGGTAGTAAACAAAAGGAGAAGAGAGACCTCCATTATGAGATGTAGTAGAATACAGTGGAGAATGTTCAGCACCTGTTTATGTATCCTGCAGTAGAACTGAACCATTCAACACTTTCCCACAGAGAGATAAAGAAACCTAATCAGCAAAGAATCATCAAGATTATTAGTGCTGGGGCTCGTGTGGCCCGGTGAGAGCAGAACCAGCCAGAGAGACAGTGCTCTTTACTGGGACCAGGTTTCAGACAGAGACAGCAGTTGTAAATAGAGTCCAGAGGCTCAAACACAGCTGTGTATGTGGTCAGAGGAGAGCAGCTACACTCTGTGAGCTGCTGGAAGTTGGGCAGACCTGCTTCCAAAGTATTTTTATAGTTTGACAGTTGAAAATACAAACCAATCTATGCTGAACAGAAATATCTGTCACATTTCTAACTGGGAAGATCTGAGAGTAGCCAACTTCACCACATTTAAGAGTAACCTTTAGTAACTTCATCACATTTAAGAGTAACCTTTAGTAACGTCAGACAACTGCATGTTAATATTAATGTTTAATTAATGTTTGTTATTCTGTAGTTGTAATGAAGAAAAGGCAGAGCCAGAGTTCATTTCTAATGAAACTAAAGACAGGTATAACGTCAAACATAGATTTAACAAAGACTATAAAACCAAAACAAGGCAGCCAGAACTGCCAAACAAAGGTGTAACATAAGCTAGCTGGCTAAAGGCTTCTTATTTACTGTCAGTGTATGTTAATGGAAAGTAGTAGATAAACAAACATTCTTTGTTATGCATTGTTGTTGTCTTGTTTTGGGGTTTTTTTTAGCTCAAGTGTGAGTTCCATGACTTGACATTTCAGTTATTTTACAGCAGTGTTGTGCTTTAGAGCAATTTGAAGAGACCAGAAGGATTGAAGAGGCTGGAAGGATAGTTGGCAGCGAAACGCAGTTCCTTTCTCAGATATTTCCTTCACTACTCGGGTCCATATTGTGGCATCTGGAGTAACGATGTCAGCGCAGTAGCGCTAATGAAGGAGAACAGGATGCCGAGCACGGAGTTTAAGGCAGGTTTATTCAACACGGTTTGACTTTGACGAAGACCACGAACGACAAGGACTCACGCCAAAGGTTGTCAAAGACCGACAACAAAGTGTGACACACACACACGCTTAAATACACTCACGCTAGACGCACCACAGGTGAAACAAGTAACGATAACAAGACGAACATTCAACACGTCGACACAGACGCACACACTCACAACAGACACCACACAGGAACACACCTACCCACAGACACGGGACAAGGGAGGAGGCGAGGGCGGCCACCCGTGACAGCTGGGCGAGTGGTAAGAGGTATGGGGAGTACATAGTCTGACTCTTAGCAGAGTTGATTTAGCTTTTGTTAGTCATGTCTCTTTTTAGTTTATTAGTGTGTAAGAATAGGTTTTCATTATTGTGAACTGCTTGTCTCTCGCAACCTCCCCAGATTTTCCTTATTAGTTGAGCTTCATTTTCTGCTTGTTTGCTTAGGTGTGTCTTTAAAGACAGGAATTGCAACGAAGAGCTGGAAATGGCATTCACTGGTTCTTCTTCGGTGTCGACGCTACAATATTATTTGATGAATTTACTGCCCAAACTTTTAGCACATTCTAAGTATTAATTGACTTGCATTTGCTGTGTAGTAATCACAAACAGTTTAAACTTTAAAAAGTCATTAGCTGTTTCTCAGCCCTTAATGACTTAGATTTCCTCAGCTCAAAATTACAAAGGCGCAAATCTAGATCTTGTTTTGATTGTAAAGACAAATTTATTTCTTTGTTTTCAATCTCTGCTTTCACTCATAATGCATAGTCTCCTGCTTGATTTTTGCTTCTAGTTAGCCTTGATCTACTTTTTAAACAAATCTACTTTCATTTTTAGCTGGAAGAATGAGTGTCTAAAAGGTTTGAATCCTTTGAAGTTGTTGCTTAACTATGCCAAAGATTTTTATTTTTCATAGGGTGTATTTCACAGTCTCCTGTACGAACCCTAATTCTGGACTAATACCATCACAAACCCTAACCCTAACCTTGGACTAATTCTAACTCTGGGCTAACCATAACCCTAACTCTGGACTAACCCTAACCATAACCTTGGACCAACAATAACACCAACTACTTAACTCTGGACTAATGTTAACCCTAATCCCGGGCTACCTCAAACCATGGACTATGACTCCTCTTACAGCTGGTTCTATTGCAGAATATTCATGGAGCACAAACAGCTATAAACTACTGTGCAGAATCACTTCCTGCAAACTTCCAGAATACGAGCCAAAAAAAGAAGAGGAAAACTGGTCCGATGATATTTTATTGCAGTGGAAGGTGAGTCAAGTGAAGGAAATGTTAGCACAGCACAGTGAGCTAAGCTAAGAACATTCAGTGGGTTATCTAAACCCTGACAGCTGAGTGTGAGTCAGTAAACAGAGCTGAACCATGCATTGGCACAGACTTTGGGCAAAACCAAAGACATGTAAATTCCATTCTACTCAACTCTGGCTCAGAGAGCTAATGCTACTGTGTTTCCTAGTTTTACAGCAGTTATGCAGCAAATGCAATTCTGTATTTACCTAATTTGAACCACCAACGAATGTGGGTGAGGGTATTCCCAGTGGGTCTGGAAATGTAATACATTCAGAAAAGGGACAATGAACAGAAAGGCACAGGAGACTAGCAACACACAACCAAACAAGCAGCAGCCCTTAGACGAGAGGGATACCACACTGATCATGGGTGAGTCTGTCATCAGTAATGTGATCATGGGTGAGTCCGTCATCAGTAACATGGGCAGCAAATCGATGCTAACATGCAGTTTCCCCAATGCAACAGCCTGTGAAGTAAATGAGATTCCCAAAGTTCTTCACACCATGTGACTCTGGATGAGAGTCACAGTGACCTGCACTATCTGCCAGGGTTACAGCAATGATCGCCAGAATCTCCACCAGCGTCATAGCAACCATCGCCTGAATCTCCACCAGCATCATAGCAACCATCACCATAATAGTCACT
>JAOYMR010000017.1:943902-993842 GCA_025802075.1 Tenebrosternarchus preto
GGGGGGGGAGAAACACGTGTGTGTTTTAAAGGGTATAATGACATTCATAGAGTAAATGATTAGCCATTTACAAATACACACATCTGACTGGACCAAACATTGATTGAATTAACTGAGTTTACACAAACATCAATGGCGCTTTCTCACTGTGGTTTGGTTTGTGTTTTTTTATTCAAATGTACTGCTGCGTCTGAAGCTGTTCCACTACAGTAATGCCTTGTCTAGCTTCCAGGCAACTCTGTAATATCACTCCTGCATAAAATGAAATCATTGCTAAAAAGCCATGACTTGTGATTCCTAATGGCCTGAAACCACTTTCTGCCTGCAATGAGTAGAGCACATGTGAAGTATTCGCCCTTTTTGTCTGACTGCTTAAAACCAAAGACTTAGATAACGAGCCCTCTGGCAGTATGGGCCATACAGATTCTTATTTTTTGCCTTTAGAAGACAAGGATGCACCACTGTCTCACATTTAGATACGAATAAAACAGCACAGTACCACACTAAACAGTATGTCACAATAGAATTTTCTGACAACTTTCATCATGCTGATTGGGTAAAAATCTAATGCCCAAGCTATTTGCTAATGCACCAACAGCACACACTCGCAGACTGACAACATGGCAAAAAGTGTAGTATGTAGTGTGAGGTTCGGGATGGAGATATGGTCTACAGCTCCACCTAATGGTCAACAGAATGATCACACTTCTTGCTGAAAGCCACAACACCAGCGTGTTTCATGTCTGCCATCACTCACGGCCAACTAAAAACGAGAAGCTACGTCTGGAGATTAGGTCCCTGGAAGAGTAAAGTGTTACCTGGTTCGTACCATGGATCTCTGTAGCTGGCTTTCAACTAATCTGCTCTATCTTCTGTGTCCAGCCTGGCTGCTATGTGAGCAGGAGAGCACTGTAGGAGAGTTACAAAATGGAGCATCTCTCCACTGGGTCCAAGTTAAGTACAGAACAAATTACAGTCATGTTGTTCATTTTTAAAACATGCCATGGTTAGACCATGTTTGCTACATTAGTAATGATGTCGCTCCTGAGGTCTTCCTCTCAGGCCTGGAGACCTGGCAGATATCCCACACTCACGATGAACATCAACGGGTGATCCTCCTCCCAAACTGGAACAGCCTTCCTCTCAGTGTAACATCAGCTCAACCTATTCAAGCTATTAAAACTCGCCTCAAAACATCTCCCTGGTTTACACGAAATAATTTTTGAAATCCAGATCAATGTTGATCATGGAGGGACTGCAGCTGGATTGAGGATGTGCTGCAGAGATCAGAACAGGCCTGAAGCACCCACCCACACACCCCACCGGAGAGAACACCTGAGGAAAAACACTCATGTGTGTGCTGGCTTTCCTAAGGGAGTGACTCTACCAGAGTGGACATACAGCAGGTCACAGTATACGTGTGAATGTGATGTCTCAGCATTGCATCCAGTTACCTGTTTATATGACTGCAGGTAAATAAAGAAGACACAGAAACAAACAAACAACTGTTCTGTATGCCTGGCCCCTCCCTTTAAGAAGCCTCTGGTTTCCAGGCCCGAGAACTGAAATAACCCTCCATTCATCTAGATGCTCAAGCCTGCTGCAGCTGCTGGAGATACAGGAAAAACCTACAGGGAAAACCAGGTGTACACAACAAAGGCTTCATGATTCTGCAGTTCCACATATGTGTGTGTGTGTGTGTGTGTGTGTATTTGGGTCACTGGTAACATCACTCACTCACCCAATATACAACCACCTATTGGGGGACAAACTAAATTTACATAACATTGGCTTGGTGGTCAACATGACCTCATATCCCCAACCTCTAGGCTTCTGGTATTTATGCAGCATGAAACTACATAAAAGGCAAGAAAACGAATGGATCGACTAGTAATTATACAAGTGTGTGTATTTCTGGTCGTCTTGGTGAACACCTGCAAAGTTCGCCAGTGAAGTTCATTCCTGCGTAAACAGCAGTGGCCTGCCGTCAGGTTGAGGCAGGCAAAACACCAATCACGCAATACAGTCCACACTAAACACCAGTTACTACAGCCCTTCGAACATCTTCAGTCAGCAGGAACTGAGTCTGTTAAAGGGCTTCCAGGCAAACTTCAGCAAATACAAAGAAAAAACTAAAATAAAACGTAAAGGCAGTGCTGGCTGGAGAGGCTCCTTTGCCCCCTCCACAAACGTAGATGCGTTTCCATGATTAATGGGAAACTTTTAAGTAAATCTTTAAAAATTTGTTTACTAAGCATAGTTTGTGCCTTAAATAATTTTCCTGCTACGGTACTGTAAGCAAATTATTATTAGCACTAACGTATATGTATTAGTGCAATACATCAACAGGGAACAGACACTCAAACACCACGTTTCAGTTTGTCTATAAGCTTTTATTGGTATTCATTTTAGTTTCACAATGCGTTCCACAGACAGTCTTCAGCAGATAACTCATCACAATTTACAATGACTTGCATGACAGTGTTTGAAATTCGCAGGTGGTAAGAACCATTTCAGATACTGAGTCCACGACGGAGACAGGAGGGTCAGGGAAGCGTCAGTGCTCCGTCACCACAGGCAGCTGTGGGTCACGGGGTGACAGAACACAGCTAACGTCCCTTATATTCCTCCAAAGGCCCCCAGTTTATTTGACAGCTAAAATCGTAAATAGAAAATACTGGAGCAACACGACAAACATAAGGCTTTCAAGAAGCACTGAGAAATAAAAAAAAAATGGCCAACTCCATGATGAACTACTACAGAAAACTAGAAGCCTCTTTCACGTGACTGAACGGGTCACGTAAGTCACACCACGACACAGACACCTCCACGTGCTCCATCAGGCCTAATACAAACACAAAAGCTAAAATCAAGACTGTGGTGAAATATATTTTACTCCATTTTAGAGAAAACAACCTCTTGCCTTCATTGAACAGAAGGCTTCAGCTCTGTTTCCATTATATCCACGGTGACCCTCAGCATTTTACGTTCCTCAGCTCACATTCATTAGAGTTCATTTAAGCATAAAGCACTGGAACTACTGTGAAAGACAGTGATTTAGCTCATGGGGTTGTTACGGAAACGGAAGGAGCAACTTCACTGTAAGCTAGAATGTCTAAACTAGGGGGTGGTGGTGGTAGAGGATGGTGACAAAAATGATGTTACATTGCAGTGTCTAAGGCCTTATTCCAAAATTAAACTGTCTCTAACCCAACACAAAGTCAGTCATTTTCCGTTTCACCTGAACACACGTCCGTCAGTCACACTGTGGTATCAACCTGCTGTTTATTACTCCACCTTGGGCTTGGCGCCGGGTATCTTGGCTTGGACCCTGCCAACATAGAGGGCACTCAGTCAGTTCCACACCCACAATGCAGTTGCCAGCACGGGAGAAGAGTTGGGGGGGGGGGGGGGAGCACACAGGTGAAGCCCAGGGAAGCAGAAACATGAAGCAACAGAGGAAGGTCAGACAGACAGGTGGGTCAGACAGACAGGTGGGTCAGACAGAGCCAGCTCACGCAGAACATATACGTACTTCTTCACAACATCTTTGATTTGGTTGTTCACAAGTCCATAGTAGTGGTCAATCTGGGTCTGGGAAGAGCACAGAAAATAACCAACATGGCAGATCAATCACACTATAAGGAATAGAGACAGAATAAGAGCCTGAAAGCAACTGTCCTGCCCCGGCCCTCCAACCCCCCCTACTGCACTACACCCTACATACCCCCTCCACCCATAATTAAGCTTTTTATTCTTGATATAATTACATATTGAATCTAGAATGTAAATCATATATTTAGACATACATTAGTCATTAGACCTACCTGATGCTTCTCATAGATTACTGGCCAACTGAAAGCTGCAATATGCACTAGAGAAAGAGCCAGACAGAGACAGAATAGGAATGTGGACACAACAGGATGCGGCAAAGGACATTTTAAGACTTTCGGATTCCACCTGTGATAAATGTTAGGACTAACAGCCTGTTTTGTGATGCTCTTGGGTTAACATTAGAACATTCATCAGCACTGTCTGCATTTATGCAGTGGGCGTGGTTTGACGAATGCAGGATGACAATCTTCATGGCATGAGAGTTTAAACAGGCAGCAGTGCACGGTGTCATGTGACCGAGATCCTCCTGTTGCCACAGCTTTTTTTTTTTTTTTTTTTTTGCACAGCAAAGCCAAGACTGAAAACCTATGCTTTTAGCAATCAGCATTTCTCCAACATGAAATATATTTTAAGCGCAAGAAGAAAAAAAAAAAGCTTCACTGGTCAACTCCTTCGGGAAAACAAATTTGAACTGGATTAAAGATTTTGTCTTGGAGTTTTCTGTTAGCCATGAACACTTTAGCTCTCCCTCCCAACAGGTGGCCTTAGCAAACATGATTCAGATTAGTGTGTGAAACTGGAGAGATGCACAGATGTGAACCTCCTGATACAGAGTTTCTCTTACCAATAATGAGGACAGTGAGGCCGTTGAACAAGGCACCGACGTACGTCAGGATCCACATGAGCACTGCAAACTGCAGAGGAAAAATATACTTCACGTTATCAAGCTCCTCGGACGGCCATTCAGGGGGAAATTAGCAACATGGACAGATTTCTGTAACCAAACACTGCAGTTCATAGGGACATTTTCAGGTTAAAAAAAAAAAAAAAAAAAATTCTATTTGCCAACATTTCTATTAGACAACTTTACTGAAGCAATACTACTAGTAGTACAGCAAATGTGCTTTTTATTAGAAACGAATTGTTAACCTTTGTCATTGCACAAGACTAGGTAAGAGGGACTTGGATGTATTTAAACATTTCAGAAGAGCCTAGCTGTTCTGTTATGCTACAGAATCAGCAAACTGCTGAGTGTTCTGGAGACTCTGGGCTTGCATGTCCTGCTAAAGGCGGTTCACCCCAGGAGCAGGGCCCTCACCAGCAGCCCTGCTGGAGTTCTTGGTCCTTTCACTGCAGCACTCAAGGGAACCAGAGCCAGGCTAACACAGGGGGTGGAGGTGTAACCCTACTCCATCACCTCGCTACCCACCCCTCACCTAGTCCTTACACGGACACAGCCACGGTTTGGAGACCACACCAGCCCTGGGCCAGGACCTGCTGACTTAACACGAACACCACGGGAGCTTTCCATTACGCCAGGAACATTACATCCAGTGCAACAGTGTTTACACTCAAATCGAGGGATGAACTTTAAGTCTGGGCTCAGTTATTTAACAGGGTTTGAGTGAAGCAGGTACAGTTTGAACCAGAACAATCTGCAAAGCAAAATTTTCCATAGCTTTAATGTGTTCATCTTCATAATTTAAACATAAAAAACCAACTTGTATGCCAAAATGCATAAAGTAATAAGAAATAATTCCCTCCCATTATTGAAGCCTGTGTATAATAAGGGCTTATAATAAGACAAAGACTGAGATAAGAAACAGCCCTGGCTTGAACAAAAACTAGACTGAAGCCAAAAGAAGAGGAGCACAAGCACATGACATCAACACTTCACACGCTGCTGAACGCAGCCGTGTGCACAGACGCACTCACACTCACAGCCAGAACACTGAGATACACGGCGTGTTCACCATGGTAACGGACAGCAGTCAAATCTGCTCAAGTTTAACCGATGAAAGCTGTCAGGGCTAGAAACATATCTCTCTGTCTCTCTCTCTCCCTGTCTCTCTCTCACACTCACACACACACACACACACACACACACACACACACACACACGTGCGCACACACACACGTGCGCACACACATTCCTTCAGCACAGTCTCCAGCCCAACTTCAGACACGCAACACTACGTGTGTCAACCCTCCCCTCCCTTCCACTGTAGGGGCTGTTTCTCCATCACACACAAACTCTCTGGTTTCTCATATAGAATTTCCGGCACTTCCTAAACTAACGGCGATCATGAAGACACTGAACTCAACAAAACATAGAAAACGATGCATGTCCAGCTCGTAAGATTACCTTATATTGCCTGATCATGGCTAAAAATAATGCATAACTCTTGACCTTCACAAAGACAGCACCCTTCAAAATTCTTTGCATGGTGAGAGTCTTTCACCGTCTACCAGAGCAGGAGCACTACACACAGAAAATAAACCCAGCTGAAGTAAAGGGCAAAGCTAACCATGTTTACAGGGTCAGACATGTAAAACTGGCAGGCAGTGGTCACACTACCCCTCTAGTGTAAGGCAATAGCATTACGTGTGCGTTGATCTCACCTTCAGAGAGTCCACCAGGTCTTCCACCAGGAAGAGGCGCCTCAGTTCCTTCACAGCAGCGTTGATGTGCTTCAGTGTAGCGTCAGCATGTCCATGCACGGTCTCAGAAGCTATGGACACATCCTGGTCCAGGTACATCCTGCAGGGGAGAAAGGACAGAAACCAGTCAGGGCCACGGAGCCGCTGCAGGACTTTTAAAACACAGGCGCTTGTATGGAAGTGGATGTTGATGAAGCACATTCTTCTGAGAGGCTGTTTTTGCATTAATTTACATATTTAATTAATACTGGCCTGGGTTCCAAACCAACCCTCTGAAAGAGAGGAAGGACACAAATTCAGGAACAGACTGTGTGCTTCTGTTAAGGATACCGCATGTTTGAAAGTGTGTGAAGCTGTTTTAACTGCAATTTAGAAAGTTCAAAAGGCCTATCTTTAGTCAGTCTATTTTTAATGAGTTGGGCGTATCTGTGTGCGCTCAGTCTCACTTAAAAGGGTGGCCATCTTCTGACTTCTGCACAGCCTGTAAGATGCCCTTGTATATCCTGAAGGAGATGGTGACAGAAAGCAGGGCCAGGGAGACGTAGGAGAGCACGCTGACAATGCTGCATGCGTTTAAAGCCAGCAGCAGGAAGAGGCTGGCTCCAAACACCACCCCTGTTCTCTGCAGATCACGCCAGTACAAGAGGTCAACCACTGGTACGAAGACAAAACAGCAGAGAAAGAAAGGGAGATAAAAATGAGCATGTGGCTTTAAGCGATACTGTCTAAATGTGCAGTAAGAAAACTGAGTTACAATGTTCATCCACTCAAGTTTAAATGATCAATGAAAGCTAGTCATGTTACAAACATCAAAGATAAGGTAGAAGAAAGGGACAAAGAGGCAAAGTGGTTAGTAATGTGGTTACTTAGACAGGAACAACCTCAGGATAGACTTCAGCTTCAGACAAGAGGCCATTAAGGAGCAAAATGACAGCTACCCAAGGTAGAAGCTTGACACTGTGGATCAGTTATAGCTTAACTCCTTATGAGCACTTGGTGCAGGGTTTTTAACAACGCAGAAAAAAAAAAAATAAAACAGTTGAAGGAAAGACCATTAAACTAATCAATGGCAAGAAACAGAAAAAACAGCACCACCTATCACTGTGTATTGCACTGCTAGGTGGGGTACACTGCATTTGCAAAATACATCAAGCCTCTGACCACATTTTTAGCCTGAATTCGACCTTGGGCAGGTGTTCATTTAGAATTAAATTAGGAATAATAATTTATTGATGTACATCTTTCTTAACCCCGAGTTCGGTTAAGTACAGACGTAATTCCTCACATTCCACGAACACCAAATCACATTACACATCTGAGTATTACAGAACCTATAAAGGGAAGGGTTGAAACGAGATATTAAGATATATTATTCATGGCCTCAAATCTAACACAAGATCGAACAAAAGCACCCATCTTTTACTGAAGCAAGACCATGAGGTTACCAAGTACTAATAGAGGTAAAACTGAATTTAAAAAAACTCAACTGTAAAAAAAATAAGTTAGCTAGAAGGAAAACTACACGTGAAGCCACAAACCACATTTAAAATGTTAATCTACATGTCATACTAGCAGGTCAGCTAGCTAGCTATGCATTAAAACTGAATCAAGAACTGAATCATCACTGAAGTGAAACTCATACAGATGACAGATCATAGCCAAGGATGGCCTGAACGGTCGCAGCGTTTAACAAGGAAGCAAACCTAGTTGTTTAACATAATGTTGCTAGTGATCGCTTATCAAGACCTGTATTTGAACCGCACTTACACAGCTAACGCTAAATAGCTAGCGAGCTCACCTTACTAAGATAGCTACAGGGCTAGCTGCCTAGCTAGCTCCATTGATACTAGAAGGACATACAGATACAATATCGTGGCTAGCTAGCTTCTATGCTACATAACCTACATAGCTAGTTCGCTAGCCACGATACTTGCAAGGCTTTAGCTAATTAAAACTATTTTGGTGCCACAATATCGCTACCTGACCAGCTACCTATTATGTTACAATAACTTGAGATAACTGACAATCTTAGCAAACAATTTCATTACACGTCTAACGTTACAATGCGGTCGAGCTCCAGTATGTAGGACCGCTGTGATAAACTAATTAGCCAAACCCGATGACAGTGGTCATTTAACAGGAATCTTAACCACTACACTACTACAGAATACACGCAAGTCTATATACGTGAAAACAGAAATAAAATATGGTAAAAACGAACTAACCTTGTTTGGAAACCATCTTGTTTCTTCTAAACGACGCCTATCCAAGAACAGTAAGGGGAAGCCAAACGCACTAATGGCAAAATCATCTTCCGCCTAAGATGTCGCTAAGCAAAGTCAATATAAAAGCCTCCCACAATTCCAAAGTAAATGTCCTTGGAAATACTGTACAGGCGAAAAAAAGAAACCAAGATTCTACAGTCAGTGTAGAAGGTTTAGAGGGTATGTAGGAAGGTTTTAAAGGGTATTGCTTTCCCAGATTTAACACTTCATTATTTATAAACACACCTGCTTCACTTTACTGGGACAGTTTGTAGCACCCTTAAAAAAAAGATTTTTCGACCACTGAGCCAGTCCATAGTTTAGACACTTGCATAATATAATATTCAGCCAAACGTACTAAAAACATCTGAAACTGAAAAAAACAACAAGGAATAAAAAGTCAAAAATATATAAGCAAAATAAAATCAATTTATGTAGTATTTTATATTCCCTTTAAAAGTTTGAGACAACTGTCTCATTGTTCAGTACAGAAAAAGCCAACTTAAAGGCATTACAGAGGGCAAGAATTATGAAAATCAGGGCTACCCGGTCATTTTATACTACAAACACTGCCAGTTTTATCAAAATCACACCAAAAAAATAATTACAAACAGCAGCTAGAACCTTCTTTCTCCACCAACAGAAACATACTGATAGGATTCCATAAACTAATCTCAACTGCTCCATTTCAAAACCATAAATACAAGAAGAGAAGCCAGTCACAGATACCCTGGTCTCGCCAGTGTTTTGTATCCATCTTTTCAGCGTTCCACGGTAAGTGCAGTGCTGACTGGCGAGGGTCATGCGCTCATTCCAGCCACAGCAGAGATGGTCGGGGGGCTCGAGTCAGTCAGGAGGCACACGCCTCTAACCAGGGCAGACCAGACAGGGACTGAGGGGCAATGGCAGGGTAACAGCTCTCCTGCAGGTGTCAGCAGTGCTGAGGTCAGCTGACCACGGGTAGTGCACTGTACACCAGCAGCTGCCCCTGGTGGAACATGGTGTCCTCATAAACGAGGGCTGACAGTGCATATAAATATACAACCTTTCTGAAAATACAAATGTTACTAAATGTTACTAAAACCTACACGAAATCCAAACCAAGTAAAACTACAGAAGGCCAAATTATGTCGCCTTAAACACTTCTGGTTAATTTTTACTGGTCCTTGTGATGTAGATATGTCTCTAAAACACTGTGATTTCTCAAAATTGCTTCATATCCCAGTAATATCTGTTTAAAATTTTTATATAATAATCCCTGCAATAAGGTTAAGATAGAAAGCTCTGGAGTCCATTCAGAGCCATGCTATAAGACACGTGTAATTTGGAGTGCAACAGAAGAGTGGAGAATAGGTCATCCACAAGATGGCAGTATATCTTAGACAAGACCGCACCACAATATTACATTTCTGCATTTACGATAGAACCCTAACCCTAACCCTAGCAGACGTTGTCTAGAGGGATTTTAAACAGTGCTTTGTTGTAACAATTTAAGTCCATAGGCAAGTACATTAGACCAGAGTCAAAGGAAATTTTATCAAAAAGCTGAGTTCCACACACACGCGCGCGCGCGTCCATTTTCCTCTGGTTCCCACAAATATATGTTCCTCAGGTGGTTTGAGAGGTTAAACATGTTCAAGAACTTTGTCGTAAGACCAGGCTCGAGCAAGCGCTAGCTCTAGCCATGATTCCAGTATGGTGTGTTACTGTATTATAAGCAAGTATGTAAATTGCGGATTGTCAATAAGTTAGACGTTAAATTAGTTAACACTTTCCCCAAAACGAACATTCTTAATGCGAATGTGCAAATGACCATTACAGAAGTTAAACCGTTCATCATGTGCAAACATATTCCAAAGGTCATATAAATGAACACGCAGAGCTTTTGGTAAAACCAGACCGTTATGGAGATTATCGCGCAGCGATCCGGACTTTTTATGTGGGTCTTGGGTCGTCTAACCAACACTGCATGGCCGTACACAATGCAGTGCGCTGTCTGACGCATGGACCACAAACGATAGGTTGTTGTTGCGGTCATGTCCTCATCGAGGTAATGAAAGAATGCTTTAAACTTTAAAATGGTACCAATAGGTCTGTGTATACAATTAATATGCGTCAAGTGTCAATAGCTACGTGTCTACACGTACTGCACTGGGAAAATCTGAAGCAGCCGAGTCTATACTGATAACCGTGAAATTAACTTTTAATTTAAAACTCAAGTCAAATCAGACGGATCACCGTGGCAAAACCAACGAAATAACCACAGGACCTCTGCAAAACTCTTAAACTTACGCTTAGACAACGACGTAGGTCTGGTATGGATAGTTTCTTTCTCTTCCGCATTTGTCTGTTTTTTACTTGCTTCTCTTAACCCCACGTTCAGCAGAGGCTCCGGAGTGGAAAATCCTTCCTTGGGTTGCTCCGATTGTGTTTTTATGTCCATAATTGGTTCTTCTGTACGTGGCAACGTGGACCTGTGCCTCGCTATAGCATCCTTCGCACCCCCGGCCAAATCCAAAATATCATCCACTTCCAATGGTGTAGGGTCGGTGTAGAAATCCGAAGGATCTTCAATAAACTCATTCATGTAGTGCTCTCTTTTATACTCCAAATCATCCTGTAGGAAATTTAGGTCATTAACTGAAGGTGTTGTGGAAGTTATTCGACTATCCATTGTGGCAATATACGCCCCTCAAATCTGTGTAATGTGTATTTTAAATGTTATCCTTAGCGAAATATCTCACGGCTCCTCGAACGGCAACCCAACTAATGCTGTCTGTAAAGACTTCCCGAGTCGACAGAAGAAGAAAGGACGTAATGAATTCTATGACAACAACGCGGCAGAGGGGAAGTGTTGGTAAATTTTAGGGACTTATGATTGGCTTTGGTTTAAAGGGGGCGTCGTCAATTAATGTAGTCCTCCTTTGGAAGAAGAGCAGTCTTTGCCACTCATGACGAATTATAGGTTGACTCACTGGGAAAAAATGTCCGGGCAGTTTTGTTGAAACAGGCATAACCTCATTTAAAACATTTTACATTTGAATTTCTACAAAAGGTTTCTGTCCCTTAAATACTAGTCAGGAAGGACTACTATGAAAGGCACAGATTGGTGGTCTCACACAGTTGTGGTGCATAACTAAATAAAAGCAATTATTTACTACAACAAACTATACAACAAATGAAATAATTGTAGGTGTGTTTCTGTTGTTTTGATCAGACGGGTGACTGGGCGCTGATAAATCCCACGTCTCTCCCTGCGGTGCGGTGGGGGGAAAACCAGTCTGTTCTCTCCAGACACGGGTTGCTCCATTGTCTCACAGAGCCAAACCAGTTCTGCAGGGTCTTTGTACGAATATGAGAAGGGTTGCTGTAGGCAGACTGATAAAACCACGCTGACGCAGTCAGTCATATCAGTGGCTGAGGGGTAGAAAACAGCAACTCATGATTCTATAACACTCTCGCACTTAATGGAGCAACCATCACATTGTATTAACAAAACATCGTGAGCGTGATGTGGTGCACATTGTTTTTAGCAGGTGAAAAAGCCATTTTCAGGAGAGTCTGAGAAAGACATGCGTGCCTGCACCCAAAAGTGGAGTACTATTTCTCTTATTACTCATTACTAGTACTATTATTACTGGTATTATTGCAATGATACCTACTCAAAACAGAGTCAGGCTTCATGTATAGTGTTTAGCGCTGTTACACTCTGTATCAGCATTCCTCCACCAGTCCCCGGGGCCCCCAGAGTTTTACGTTTTTGCTCTGCCCAGGTTCCAAACATATTAGGTTAGAGCAAGAATGTGAAGTCGTCTGATGGGCCCTAAGGACTGAGTGAGAAAACGTTGATCTAGATCAATGCAAAGAATGCTGTTTCAGGGGCCCGAAAATTAGACTCTTCTACAGAGTTGAATGGATGGGTCCTTATTGTACTGATTTAACATGTTTTTTGTTTGTTTGTTTTGTTTGGGGTTTTTTTTTTTTTTTGGGGGGGGGGGGTGGTACATCAGAATGCTGTTTCAGCTGGTTGCAGCTATAAGAATGATTTCAGTATTTTCAGCTATGAGAATGATTTCAGTATTTTAGCACTTTTCCAATTACCAACACATTTGAACCAACCATTATGAGGGTACCTGCTACGGGTTTACTGGAGCTACCTTTCTGTACAAAAATATGGACTGGGACACATGGACATCTAAAAGCACCTGCCCTGCTCCCATTTATTCGATTATTAATCATTTGCTCCTGAGTTCGCTTCGGTCGTCTGCTTCAGCGCTACGAGACGTTACCTCTGCTTCACTTTCGTGAACAACACTCCACTACTGCCTCTCAGGTGTCATATGACACCCAATTATGTCTTGTACGTAAACACCTTCTGGCAGGCCTAAATATAAACCTCTGCAATGTTTATGAAGCATGATTGCCTGCTTCACTGTTTCATACACAGAAAATGTTCTGTCAGAGTTTAGGGCAAAACTGGGAGTGGTTTAATATCAGTCCGTTTTTTAATACCATAACCGCCTTTGTTTCTCACGTTAGAGGAAACACAGTCCTACATATAGTATTACATATTGTAATAATCTTATCTTATAAGACTGTAATAGTCTCATCTTAAAAAGGAAAAAAAAAAACAACGAAAAATGCTTGTATAAGGGTGCAGTGACTCCACACCTGGAACCATCTTTCACCACAATAACAGATTTAAGTCTGTTTGCACACACTGTTTGGGAGCTGTTTTTAGCCCATCGTCCTGTGAGATATGGTCCAGGATTGTCAGGTTGTTCAATTTATGTTTATAGACTACAATTTTCAAACAGTGCCTCAGTTTCTCAAAACAAGTCATCTTGCATTGCCACCCTGTGTTTTGAACTATTTGTCCAAGCTTCACTTTTAATTTGCAGCTCCACAGTGCACTGCTGCCAGCTCCATACCTCACCCTTTAGCTCATGTTTGTTGGTGAATGGGCAGCTGTCAGCTTTGCGCCACACAGCACAGTTTGAACTGAGCTGGGTCACGTGTTTATATTCAGTAATGGTTTCTTTCTAGCCACCCTACCATGTAGGTTCTTGATATGATATAACTGACTCCACCTTCACTCCAGTCTCAGACACTGAACTCTGGTGCTCCTTCAGAGTGATTGTTGGCTTCTCTGTGGATTCCTTCACAAGTCCACTCTTGTTAAGGCAATGCCTGGGTTGTATGGTACATCACCCATTTCTTCTCAGCTGATCAGGCATTCAGTTTTTCTGGGGATGTCCAAATACTTTAGTATTATTTTGTAACCTTTTCTCAACATATTCACATCTGTAGCTTCTGAGACACATAAACT
Source organism: Tenebrosternarchus preto (assembly GCA_025802075.1). Lineage (NCBI taxonomy): Eukaryota > Metazoa > Chordata > Actinopteri > Gymnotiformes > Apteronotidae > Tenebrosternarchus > Tenebrosternarchus preto. Next base: position 957,772 of record JAOYMR010000017.1, read on the forward strand.
GTCTCGTGGTGCTCTGATAAGAGATTATTATTTTACAGCACGTGAAAATGTCAAGTTGTACACTGGAAGCCAGACTTAAAGACAGTCGATACACGTTGGATTTATGGTTGTTCATTCAGAGGCTAATACTGTATTGGTCTCGTCACAGTGTAACTTATAGCTTGTTATGATTGCTAAACTGCTAGATGTCTAAGTGGCTCTTAGAAAACAGTGTGGGCTTTATATATAATTGGTCTAATTTGAAAGCTTGGAATTTTGATTTGTGATGGAATCAACTCCTTGTGGGCGGGTGCTGCTGTCATTTCTCATAGCAGAGGGCTCTGTCTGTCAGGTAGCCATCTGTGAAGGATAGCTAGCCACAAGAAACCAGAGCTGAGGCCATGCAGCAGACAAACTAGTTTTACCAAGTGTCTGATTGCTGCCTTGAGACACCACATACATTTCATTCCAGCAAAACAAACATCAGAAATAAAGCCTATACTAGCAAATTAAGTAACATCAAACTAGTTGAATCAATTTGCAGTAACCTTAATACAAGGCCCCTCACATCAAAAGCCATCATTGTAAATGTTATCATTACAGATAAAGGTCCTACAGAAATGTACGTTATACCAAAAGATTTCTTAGAATGAGGCTACACCCATTTAGGACATTTGCCAGCCACTTTTATCCAGACTGACTTTCATGTGTTTAACAATATAACATTTCAGGGAATCAGACCCATAAGCTTGGATGAAATTTTTTAAAAATCATAGGGAATTTGAATTTTCACACTGAAAAAAGCATTCGTATCCATTCTAGAGTCCTTTGAATTAGACAAAATGGAATGATTTTCTACTCGCCGATTGCAGTCATACACTTGACAATTTCAGGTTTTGTTGTCAACATAGATAACATTCTCCCACAGACCCCGGCAGAATGTGACTATTACCTCGTCTTATCTGGACTTCACTTTGGTGTCACAGGAGGCCGGCCCTCGCAGCTCGAGGGAGACGCACACAAATACACGCCCACGCACCAAACCACGCCCCCGTTCTTCTTGTTACTAATGCAGCGCACCTGTTACTTGTTTGGCTTTCACCCTTTTGTTTTCCATAAAATCCACACAGGTTCACTTCTCTAGTGCTGCGCATTGGAATCATTTCTTGGTCTCTACGACGGACTTTATCAAGCGCTGCCCAGTAGCTTTGTTTAGCGTTATAGCGCCTGTTTGTACCGTTTTTTTTTTGTTTACGGTGGAAAGTAAAGACCACCCTCGCCTCGTTTGCTGCTCCTTCCTCTCTCTTAGCCCCGTCACACTTGGTCATATGTTCACCCTCTCATTAAAGTGTTAAATGCATCATAATGTCCTCCACAGATGGTAATTTTATTGGTTTGCTTAATTAATGATAGTCTCCTTTAAACAAGTAGCATGCAACACCGAGACTCACACGTAATGTTGACCATGACAGAACTCCTCCTCAAGGGGTGCTTACTCCTGGAGCGCCCAGTGCGTATGGTCCGCCCTCAGACCCTACCATAGGACCGGGGCTGAGGAACAAGAAACCAGAGTAGCTCCAGGATCAGCTCCTCCTCAAGGCAAGGTCAGCTCACGGCACTCTGCACAGGCCCTCTATGGGCACCTCCACCGGCACGTCCGGGGCCTCTCAGGGCGTGACTCGTCCCCCTCTACCTCCATCTCTGCCTACCTCCTCCAAGTCAAAGGGCCACCTGGCCCCAGGGGACTGTGCGGCGTCTGGGAGGATCCTCTCATAAGAGAACCCCAACAAAGAGTCGATCTCGGTCGTGACCCTTCCGTAGTAGTAGAGGTACGGGTCGTAGCCCACTACACCCGTAGCGCTTTCCTCTTCTAATGATATGTACTCCCTGGCATAACTGGAACCCCACCCCTCAGTCCTAGCCACAGAGGGAGGACAAGAAGGCTCGCCCTCATTGCTGCTGGGTGAGTTCTTGTCTCTGGTGGATGTGGAGGGGTGACGTACACCCTTAAATACACCCTTAAGTACATGCTTAAATACACTTACGTCAAACAAGACACCGGTGAGACGGATAACGATAACAAAATGAACGTTTAACGCCACGTCCACAGGACAAGGGAGGAGGCGAGGGCGGTCACCATGACAGCATCCATCATTCGTAGTCATTTCATGGCCTTTCAAAAATAACATTAGGCATAAAAACAACTAAATCAGCCAGTTTAACCCAACAAGTTTGTCACCTTACACAGCCTGTGCAGATACTAAGTGCAGAGCAGCCGTAGAAGAGTGGTTGGAATTTGGTACTCAACTTCAAACGGTAGATACGATTTTAGCTCCTGTAAATCTTCTCTGTCCCTCCTACACCCAACTCCTACGGGGTTACTTTCAGAAATGTTACCAGAATAATTATGCCTCTCTTCACAATAGTAAACATTTCTGTCAGTCTTGGCTGCATGACAAAAAATGTAGCAGTAATCAAACCTGTTATCAAAAACTCTAATCTCACTTCCTGTGAGCCATCAAATTATAGACCAATTTCCATTCTATCATGTATATCTAACACTTTAGAGAAAACTGTAGCACAACAGATAAGCTTGCATTTGCATAAGAATCACATTCATGAATAAATTCAGGTGGGAGTAAGAATGTAATCAGTACAGAGACAGCTTTGGTAAAGATTGCAAGGGATTGTTTATTACCCAAAGTGAAGGTTATGGTCACCGAGGGGCTGTTGACAGGGCAGAAATAGGGTCAAGCAAGCACTCCCAGAATGCCGTGCCCCCCTTCACTGATTGCATTTAGTTTAAAAGTAAATGTTTCATATGTAAGAGTTCATATGTGTTTATGTTGCTGGGTTAGTTTAGTGTCTTTAATCCCTTTAAGAGTGTGTCAGCAGTTCTTACTGTCTCTGTGATGTGTGTGCGTTTGGGTTAACCTTCCTCCACTTTTCCCATCACGTTCTCTGGTGTTGGCTGTGTTGTTTTAATAAAAAAAATAATTTCATTTGAATTTGAAGATGCCGTTTACTCTTTCTTCTTCTTTGTCGATCCTGTGGTTCCTTTGCTGGGTCTGTCGATGTGAGTGCACCGTTTGGCACAACAGATCTCACACTCCTACTGGACAGGCTAGAAAAACCTTCACAGCCTGAAATCACAGGAAAGGCCCTTTTCTGATTCAGAAACTTCCTTACTGAACACTAATGTAAACCCAAGTGTAAATATAACGTAAAATATGGAGTTGCTCAAAACTCTCTTCTCGGACCTCTGTGTTTTACACTATTCATGACTTTGGTGATGAATGAGCGTGTTCTAAGAGGTGACCTACAGGAGTAGGTAAGTCTTAATGTGTATTACTTTGGAAGAGCTTTGTGATAGATTACTTATTAAGAGAGTAGGAGAAACAAGCATTCCTCATATCTACTCTTTAACTACGCTCAGGATCTGCTCCAAGCAGTCCTGGATGTGGAACAAACTTCACATGCATCAGCAATTAGTTATTGCATTTCCTGTAAGTGAGGTGGTTGTTGTTCTAGAGAAATAAACAGGATAATCACTTTGTAGAGCATTTTGAAAGACAATAAGTCAGCAGCTGGAGCAGCAATTGGTTGAACATTTAATGATGATGTTTCTTAGTTTTGTTCAGTAGCAAAGAAGTGTAATTCATCTAGACAGTCCAAATTTAGGAACTCCTTGAAATAAATGTAATTTTATAAAAATCATGAAATGTGAAGCTAGTTCACTTCCTGTAGCTTCAGAAGCACTTTGATGGCATGGCTGATAATGCATGTGTGTTAAAAGTTGTTGCTCTCCGTTTGTCGTCTCTTCTCTTACTTGTTCTTGTCTTCTCTGATTGCCTCCAGGACCTTCTGCACACACCACAGCTCCACCTCCATCTACTCCTTCAGGACCTTCTGCACGCACCACAGCTCCACCTCCATCTACTCCTTCAGGACCTTCTGCACGCACCACAGCTCCACCTCCATCTACTCCTTCAGGACCTTCTGCACGCACCACAGCTCCACCTCTATCTACTCCTTGAAACACTGTTCTGTCTCTTCAGCAGGGTTTTCAGATGGTTGGCAGATCTAGGTTTTCTGCTAGACAGGCAGCGCATTTTCCTCATAGCACTGTTGATGTACACTCATTAACCCCATGAAGGTTAAAGTTCTCCCCCAGGTGATGTTTTGAAGAAGTTCGTTGCCACTGTGACGGCTGAGCAGAGGGAGCAGAGCCAGGCGCTACAGGGAACATGCTTTAAAAGAGGTTTATTAAGCAGGGTTGCCAGTAGAGCAAAAAACATGCAAGAGACAATATACTCAAACAAGTAGACGAGACCGCAAACACCGGCGAGGCTGAGAAAAAGAGCAACTTGTATAAAGGAACAAAGCACAGTGTGACAGAGGCAACAACTGTGTAGTAGTTCACAAGTTGGGCTTCAATGTAATGCTGTGTGGTGTGTGCTTAAGTAGTCCTGGTTAATGAGCGACAGGTGCGCTCAATAGACGGGTGATTGCGAACGAGGCAATTCCCGATTGGTGGGCGTGGCTTGGGAGCTGGGAGTCTGGTGAGACGTGACAGCCACCTTCTGCCAGCTGCGTCCTCAAATCCCTGGTGGTTACAGGATTACAAGAGGCTTGTTTGCATCCTTGACAACAGTACACAGCAAAGTTTTAAGTAGGCAAGGCAGATGGGAAACAGAAACAGTAAAATCTCCAATAAAGGCATTAATCAAAAAAAAAAAATGTAGTCAAGTTTTGGGTGCCTAGCAGAGGGAGTTTAGAGGTGAGGGATTAGATAAAACAGACTGATCATGATTATTAGCTTTTAGAAAAACTAAGACTGCACAGGCCTATCACTTGTTACTCCAGCCTTCGTACTGGAAGAAAGATTCAGGCTGGTGAGAAATAACCAGTTGGACAAGAACTCCCACCATTCAACACACTCTTTGCCCTTTAAAGGCTACACTATATTGCCATCTAGTGGTCACTATATTTAAACCAAGAGTTTTTGGGCTCTGTTAGTTACTCAGTCATACAAGAATTGATCAGAACACAATGCATTAAAAAAATAAAATAAGGTAAGTTTAATAATTTGCTGTACCAGTCTTCACATCTTTATTACCCAACTGCTTGGAAATCTCTGAAGGAACTGTAACATTTGATTGTTCCTTTATATCACAGAGATATACAGTGGGTAAAATTAGTATTGAACACATCACCAATTTTGAAAGTAAATATATTTCTAAAGGTGCTATTGTATGTGTGGGTTGGATGTGCTGCTACCAACATCTGGCGAGAACTTCATGTCAACAGCACCTTTAGAAATATATTTATTTAGATAATAGGTGATGTGTTCAATACTTATTTCACCTGCTGTATAAGTATACTTCTGCATTGCAGTAATGCTTCTATAGATCTTCATGTTGTATAATGACTAGTTGATCTATATAGCATTATACCCAGCCAGCCGAAGACCGAGATTCCTAATGATGTAACGTAATGTAAATGTTAATGGAAAGTTGATAAGTAAATGTCATAGAATTTATCATGTGTCCCCAGGGTGTATGGAGAAGGTCACATTATGAGGTCACAATAACAGCCATCGCAGGAGACCTGCATTCTGATAAAGGGGTGGAGCATCACTGATCTTTCATGAACTCCTTTGATCTTATACAACATGCTGTTCACTATGCACAGACACAGCAGTACCATGTCTGAACCTTATACATTATTATATAGATTTTTGTAATTTCTCAGCTTTAATCTTGCACACTCTCTTGCAGGCTCCACGGTAGCACATCTTACACCTGATTACATCAGATGACTTAGATATCAATGTGTCTAATGGTTTATATATTGGAATTTCTTATCCCTACTGTCTTTTTCTCTGTGTTCACCTGCAACAGCACTGATAGAATCATCTGCTAGTGCCATTTAACTGATGATTCACTGGTAATTCTCACAGGTCTCATCATCCGTTCTCTTCCTCCTCTCCTCCTGTGACAGTCTAACCAAATATTTTACTTTGAAGGTTAGTGAATGCATTAATACTGTAACTGTTTAAAAAATAAAATCAGGTTTGTGTCAGTGTAGCAGATGTCAAACACATGCCAGTGCAGAGGTTGTGTTCAGTTTACACATGGGACATTATTCAGAATTAATGCATCCATGCAGACAGAGTCTCTCCCTCCCTGATGAGCATTTCACAAAGCTTCTGACCACGGAAATACACAACACACGACACTGTTCAGCGCTAATCAGCATCCCACCTACAAGCAGCAGAGCCCCAGAAGAGAACCATGCATACTTAAACAGACACAATGCAGATGTGTCACAGATTGACACGTTTAATAATGAAATGGAAAACAATACTATGATGACCACATCTAAAAGGTGGAGCAACTCTTATTTTAACATTAAAAAGAGATTATAGGAAAGATAAAAGTGCTTTCCTGCAAATGGCAGGAAGAAGCAGCTTTCTCTTCCTATGAACTGCAGAAAAGGGTGGATATGCTTTTAATACATTGAATCTCATCATGGATGAATCTATGGGTAACAAAAACAAACTACAACCATTTCAAACAATACATAATGCATATAGCAAGTGCTAGTTTTGCCAGATATAAGTTCACCAAAATATGTCCAAGAAGCTAATTAAACTTTGGGGGATTTTGTGAAGGATGACATTTATGTGAACAGAGATAATGGATTGCATCTGACAGCTGATCAGGAAGACACACAACACACAGACACTGATTAGCGTTAATGTCCCACCTACAAAAAGCAAAGGAACCCCAGAAGGGAACCATGTACACATCATGTTCAGTGTGCATCCACTGGATGTCAGGGAGAAGGTCTTAAAGAAGATCGCTTTGGTGAAATATCAGGGCCTGAAAAAGGGAGGAGAGAGAATGTGGAAGCTTAACACACTGCAAGTGATGGATACATCCATCCTCCATCATTGACATCAATAGGTCACAGTCTTCTTTAGTCATTCATGTTTCTGGAGGATCAGGATGCTGCTCCAGGTGTAGAGGCCGTCCTTCTGAGGTCTCGCCCCCCGAGCTCTGGGTGCCATCACCCACCTTCCAGCTCAGCTTCCAGTCAGAGGGGAAGCCCGGGTTGGCCAGACACAGGAGGTGCAGCACTGGAGGAGTGTAGGACTATGAGACTGGGCTGGTTCCCACCTAAGAAAGAACAATCTACAGCTCGGATTAGCATGAAAAGAGCAAGAAAAGGAAGAAATATTAAATGTTGGCAACAACAAGAATGTGGAAGGTGAATTTCGAGGTCATCCCCATGGTGATGGGGGCATATGGAACTGTGACCTCTAAACTGGAGTAGTACACCAACCTAGCAAATATCCTGAACTACTGATCAGATCTAAAGGTCAGCAGCTTTGGCCTGGGATTCCAGATAAGGGGCATGGAACAGAACTTATTGCTCACTATCACACACACACACACACACACACACACACACGTGCACTGTGTGAACAGTCCGATTTTCAGATTTGCGTGGGCAAGACCCGGTTTGCCTCCCTAAACAGATTCCAGATGTCCAGGTCCAAAGAGACTGGTTCAGGAATCCAGACAGAGTTTAGAGAAACATCACTTCAGTTTCAGTAACAGCATCAAGACCCAACCTCATACTTTATGTATACAGAGAAAGACACATGACCAATGCTGGTTAGGGTTCAAAAATAAGAACTTTATACTATAATGGCTACATCCACGAATGTGAAAAGAGGTATTCTTTGGGGTCTTAGGAGGTGGTAGACATCGTTAAGTTTTAGTTTCACATAGGTCATTTTTTAACAGAGGAAAAAAACTTCTACTGCTGTGCTCTAGCTAACCACAGCTGGACTTTCTCCTGAGTTCACAGGCACATGTTTAAAACAGAATGAAGGTCTACAGACACCACCATCTCCAAGTGCATCTCACGTCCCAGATAAAACAAATGTGCCACAAGCCAGTGCTACATTTCAATTTAACTAACCAATCACAGTAGGCCTGCAGTCACTTTAGACCCTGGAGATCACATGTATGTAAGTGTAACATGGGGTTGTCAGAAACACTACTGGGATCCATTTGCAGGCGAAAACAGACTTTAATACAAAGGCAGTAGAGAATAACTGTGAACAGGCTGGAGTTCATTAACCAGGAAAAATCAGTCTGCACAGGCAAAGGTAAAAAAGAACTAGGCTGAGACATAAACAGTAAACAGGTAGGCAATGAATAAACAATAAGAAACGCAGGCAGAGAATAAACTAATTAGTATGCGCTGCAAAGACAGGCAATACTTCACAAGATTCCACACCTGTTGACAAAACCGAAGAGACTAAGTAGGCGAATAATCAGGGAAGAATTGGGAACAGATGGGAATGTCCTAATATTCCAGTGAGTGGGACCTCTGGTGGCCAGAGGATGAAGTGCTGGTGATCCTGACAGTAAGCAGGGATTGTGGGCAGGGATCAAGGAGTAAACTAAATGCTACTGAACTTCAGCTTGTAACAGCTAGTGCTCCATTAGAAATTCCATCTATTGAAATGTTAAATGTGTGAAAAATGCAGTCCATTGGTAATTTGGTTATTTATAAACTCTGGCCTTGGATAACATTCAATGTTTCTGTAATCTTAAAAAAAACATTAATTTTTGTATTTTTTATTTTTAGCATAAAAACATCCGGACCAGTGAAGCAGAAGATGTAGAGAGAAGTGTGTAGAGTGAAAAAGGACTGTGAGAGTTCACTCATCAGGGCACTGCTCTCTGCTCAGCGTCTCTCTGACAGGAGGCTGAAAGTCCATTAGCCACTCGACCTTCTGGAGGATCAGGATACTGCTCCAGGTGTAGAGGCTGTCCTTCTGCAGAAGCCTGTGGTTCACCACCCAAGCTCCAGCTGCTATCACTCACCTTCCAGCTCTGCTTCTAGTCAGAGTGGAAGTCCTTGTTGACCAGACACAGGAGGAGCAAAGCTAAACGAGAGGCTCTCCAAGATTATCACTATGCTACATTTGTATGATACCAACTACCTCCTTCACAGTAAACAATAGGAAAGATAGGTTCACAAAGCACAGTTGATGTTTTCACTAATACTGACTTATTTCAACAAAATACAGCCCAAGTCCACAAAGTACAAACATTTAAAAAACAACCGGGAAGAGTGAACGTACTCCATCTGCCTCCCACATTCTCCTCAGGTGGAAAATGGTGCTCCTTTTATAAGGACTATGCAAATCACTGAACAGGACTAGTGTTAAAACTTCCATTCTCTTCTGAACCTAGTAGTTGTAATGTTACTAGCTGAATGTGTGGATAACCTGACTTCCTAGAACTTTGTGTCTAACTATTAAACTTTGATCCCAAAATATTCTAACCTTCCCTAGACATTACTCCCTGTGTACATTAAAAAAGGTCTTTTAATGGTCTAGGTTTACCAAAACTTCATTTTTAATAACCTTTTTCATTTAAAGCAGATTTTGCAGCTTCCATGGACCTGCAGTGCCCCCTAGTGATTCATGAGACATGTCCTCTGGATCCCATTCCTTTTTTGCTTCCCAACTTTTGATGGTAAAAATAGCCATGTTTAAGTCCGGTGTTATGTCGCATCCATGTGTCCCACCGTGTCTTTGTAGAACAATCCAGCTGAAAACTGCATGTACAATGTGTAATTCTATAATGCAAAAAACATTACTTCCAGTGCTGTGTGAGCAGCAACCTGTTACAGCAGCTCTCTTTTTCCTTTCTGCACTCATTTTATATTGATTCCAGTTATATTGATTCTACTATTCACACCCTGGAACAACTACTCATGCTGAGCTGCATGGAGCTCTGTGGATAGACCAGAGATTCCCTAGGAAATTAGGAGGAAGAGGAGGAAATGCAGAGCCAGAATAAAGTGTTCAACATGAGTCTGAACTTGAATGGCAAAGATGGTACAACCAGGGAGCCAAACCATTTCAGACCTGTGACCCAAACTTGCACTTGACGAAGACCATGAAGAGGACTGTACTCACCCATCTGTGATCCCTGATGAACACACAGCTCACCCAAAGCTGGACCCACTGCAGGTGTTGTCAATGCAGTCAGTCATTCACCTGCGGCAAAGATCACTGCTCACGGGAAAGAAAGAGTAAGCAGGCGTCAGCCACAATCTGGCTGAATGGACCATCAAGTACCTCACCAACAGATCACAGTTTGTAAGGCTCCAGGACTTTGTCTCTGATGTGGTGGTCTACAGTACAGGGGCACCACAGGGTACAGTACTTTCTCCTTTCTTTTTCACCTTATACACATCAGACTTCAGACACAACACAGAACACTTATCTACAGAAGTTCTCAGATTACACAGCTATCATCCCATGGGAACAAACTGAAATGCTGTTTCAGAAATACTGTTAAAAAACATCAAAGACTGTTACTTGGTATGAGGTAAACCAGCATCAAACACCAGCAACACAAAGAAGTTGGTGATTGACTTTAGGAAGAGAAAAACTCAGACCACAACAATGAACATTCAGGGATTAGACATTGAGAAATTAATACCTGGGTGTTCATGTCAACAAACAAATTGTCAGACAACTAACATGCCTGGATGTTTCTCTTGGACTATCCTCTAATTGGTTAAGGCAGGCTCAGAGTTTCATTTTTGCCTCAGTTGTTAAATTCAATATTTGTCTGGGCCAAGTTGCTAGTCAGCTGTCATTAGCTGTAATTACTCCCAACAGGCGTGGTTTTGTCTAGGCCCAAGGTGTGAACTGGTGGGACGGACATAGTACTTACTGAACCTGATAAATTAGGACTGTAGCTTCAGATTTTTAGTGTGCTTTGGTGTTTCTCTTGGATTATCCTATTATCTGATCTTAATCATTTTGTCTAGATAATATTAAAATTCAAGGCTTTTCTAGTTCTGCACCATCACAGACCACGGTGACGGGAGGGATTTGGAATAGTCAGTCTGCTGTCCAGAAGGACAAATTCACAACACACACAGGTGTCAAGAAGATGCTCTAAAGTTTATTAACAATATAGAAGTTTAAATAGAAGAAAGAGATGATGTGGAAGAAGAGAGTGATGGTGTGGGGTGGCATGATTGGTCTAATTTGGAATCAACAAGGATGTGGTGAGAAACACCAAGAAGTGACCTCCACTAAGGAGGTGTTTGGATTACGTTCAGATCTGAGTCAGACCGATAGGAAGAGTGTTGTCTATATGCCAAAGGACAGTCTAAAAGAGTTTAGACGTCAGTAGGACTGGGGTCAGCCTGACCGCCAACTAGTCTACCTAGAGAGAGAGAAATTTAACATGAATCATGGATCATTAAATTCCCTTACAAACAGTACATTTACACTGCAGCAAAGAGCAGGTTACCACTGCACTTCCTGTTCCCATTGTGTACAAAGGGTTATGGGAGCAGCTGCATTTCAATCCATATAATAAAATCATTGAAAAGTCTATCTTTTATCAATTTTATGCAAATGAGAAGTGAGACGGCAGGGTGCATTCCCTCAGAGCCCATCAAGTCACAAGATGACGTTGTCAGTGTTGTAGAGATGTATTTAAAAACTGAAGCATGAAAAGGCTGTCTGAAATGGAGCTATTTGCATTTTTTTGTGACACGCCATTTCCTCTTTTGTGTGAATCTTTAACCTATCTAACTGGTTTTCTCTCCCCCTTTGTGGACAAGATGAAAGATCTGTCATCCAGTTTGCACTTACATAGCTGTTTCTATTTTACTCCATCTTTTATTGTATTTTAATTTTTTAATTAATTGATTTTTTCATGAACTTTAAAGTTTTTGGTGGTTTTCTTTTTAAACTAACTAATTAATTTTATTGTTATGTAACTTTTTCTGCTTGGCAAAAACGTACTGAGTTGAAAGATCTCTGGATGTAATAAGATTTGTTATTTAAACACTTCTATGTCTGTTAAAGTCTGAATTGCCACTTCCAGGTCTTTTCTTTGGCAGCTAATTGTACCTGTTTCCAAAATTATAAAACCACATTTTCATCAATATGGGTGATTTGTGCAACTAGTAAATGGGTCTGAATACTTTGTGAATCGCACAGTAAAACTTTGTGAATCACACAGTATGTATATGGCAGGTACATGGCATGTACTAATTCAGTTATTCTAGTTATTTATTACCCATTTAACTCTCAAGTAAATCTGTTTTATCCTTCTGCTATTGGCCGTTATAGAACCTTTCTACATTAATTCCACATTCTTAAAGTACAATATCCACACGTACACATTGTTAACATGTTTGAAAAATAATTCACCCTGAATGCGTTTTCTATGAACAAAATAATCCGTTTTATTGGCACTTTTATTTTGACCTCGCTTCCAGAAAACGGCCGGAAATGTGTCTTCAGATTGCACACATTTTGTCCTCCACTGGCCGTCGTCCTTCTGGTAGCAAGTTGTAGGGTAACTTAACTGAAACCATGGTGTTTGAGGATAAAATGATCTCAAACGGGGATCCTCAAGGGGTACGTACGTATTTATAAATTATAAGAAAAAATCACAGCTTTTCATAAACGCACATATCTAGTAAATCAGCCAGGTGCGGCTTTGTCGTCTTTGCTAGCATGGAATAGCTGGTAACGCTAGTTGGACTCGTTATTGCGTGACAAAAGTCAAGGCAGTGAACCATCGCTAGATGACTACTTTCATATTTTCTGTGCTATTACAGTGGTCAATACAAAATCGCAACTTGCTATAATCTATAAAATTCGTAATAGTGGCACTGGTGCCGTTAAGGTTGGGGCAGCAACGCTTTTCACTTTATGCTATGCTGTGCTATGTTAGCTAGCTCGCTCATTTACAGTTTGTTTTAGCCTAACATTTGCTGCTTTGACGTTAACTTTGATGGTATCGAGCATCGTAGTGCATTACTTCTAATGGATTCCAATATAGGAACGATACGCTCCAGTATAGTCATGGCGTGTCAGGGTTTTTTTATATATAGATCGGAACCAAAGCAGTGCACATCTTTTCTGCATCGTGCTTGTGTTAAATTAGTTTACTCTAAATGTTTATTGTAAGGCGCGTTTATACGTAGGGCTGCAGTTCGTCACCGGTAGTCCTTTGTCGTTTATAAAAGAATAAAAATATGAAATGCAAAAAAAAAAGTGATTCATTTTTGTGCATAGAATCTGGAAGGTCATTGATAGGTCATTTAGTTTTGTACAGGAACTGTGAACAGTAATTCTAATTCTTATGTTTTATGCATGTCCATTTTTTCCATACAGGATGAAGAGGAGGAGGAAGAAATGGTGGTATGTTGGCGAAATATATTTGTTTGCTATTTAGGTGCCCATGCTATGCAGCAGGCTAAAATGATGTGTTGCTGTAAAAGTCCTTTCAAAATATCACTAGAATGTGAATAATATGTTAATGTGATTCCTCTATGTGCACGTAGGACCCATTAGAGACAATTAGACAGAAATGTGAACAGACGGAGCATTGTGCTCACACGCGGGAGAAGCTGGAGTTGTGTGAGACCAGGGTGGGTTCCCGCTCAGAGACCACCGAGGACTGCACAGAGGAGCTCTTCGATTTCCTGCATGCACGAGAGCACTGTGTGAGTATAGCCTCCCCTTCAGCTGGGCTTTAATATGTGGGAGGACAAAGGGGGTCACAGTAGTGTAGCTGAATCATTACAACATCTGGATCTTCTTTCTGGTGGATTGATTTGATTTGATCAGCCCCAAGTTCATCTTATGAATCAGTATCTGTAGATCTCGTCTAATGTGTGCCTCGTAAAACTGTAGATCTCATCCAAAACGTGCCTTTAACATGGGTAGTTGTGGGAGGTGTCCTGAAAGATTAGATGACACCCTGAGCTCTGTTGAATTCATACTTTGTGTATATGTGTCTGCAATTCTGTAAAAAAAAACAAAAAAACAAAAAAAAACTGTAACACTCGGAAGAAATAAGGCAATGAAGGCAGGCAGTGCCGTTACACACTTAATGGATGTTAACTTTTCTTTTTGTTTTGTTTTGTTTCCAGGTGGCACACCAGCTCTTTCACTCAATAAAATGAAGTCCACAACATCCTCCTCACTAGATGCCCTGTCAGTATCCACACTGGATCTTCAATGTTATTTATGTGCAGTGGTGTGATTGCTGACAGTGTGACAGCAAATCCACCCTACCATACCCAACACCAGTGTGTTTACATTGATTAACTTGTGTACATTTCTAAAATAAAATCTCTAATCTGTGTAATTATTGATGTTTTGTGGTATTTTTATAACAATAATTGTATGAAGTCAGTCAAATTTAAATTGCGTTTGAATTACAAACACAAGATGCTTTACAGCACAAATATAATAAATACAAAAATTATGGTAGATGAACTAGGTAAAGGCACAGTATTCTAGTATGTAATATGAGGACAATCTGACAATTTTCCCCATAACATAAGTGTTTAACCCTGCAGAAAAAAATACCTTGTATTCCAGTACAGTTGCTAATTTCAATTTCCTGTGGTTTTGTGCTGATGTAATTGACACTGTAGATTATTTTACACAAAAGTTATTAAATATCAGGGTGAATATTTTAATATCGTAAATTTATTGTATAAATCGTAAGCCTTTTATGTCAGAATAGTTCTTTCATTGATCCAGAAGGCAATTTGTAGCGCTTTGAGGCTTTTATTTTGAAGACTGGTGGTCATTGCGGAAAATCTATCTTACTGAAGTATGTTAGGATATCTGTCTTCACATAGCTGCCTCCAGCCAAGAGCTAAAGATGAGTCGATGTAAACGAAATGTCCTTGTATGTTTGTAGTCTGTGTGTATGCCAAGTCAACATACCTTTTTGTGCGCCCGGATCCAGTTAACATGTCGTTTGTATTTGAGGTTTCCACCTCATAAGAAAGTCGAGTTGGAAGTTTGACGAATGGCTAAAGCGGTGACATTAACCGAAAACTCCACGCTTGTGCAGCTATGCATCAAGAAAGTTGCCCATCACATGGATGTCCTGGAAAAGCAAGCATGTGGTAATAAAATCCTCCAAATAGCACGAACGACAGCGGGTTTTAGTGGCAGCTAGTTTAAGACAATCAACTGAACGAACCATACGACCAGGCGCAATAAGTGTAGTGTGTTTCTAGCTAGTTGTTGTTGTTTTTTTGTTTTGTTAATACAAAGCATTTGAAACATTACCAGATTTTAATTGTGCAGCCTGTCTTGTAGATTTGCCAGCTTCACTTCTCAAAGACTTGATGCCTCACCTGAACATGTTCTACCTGGACAGAATCGAAAAGGCTGCACATCGTAAAGGTAGACGTCAACAAATGATCCATGACGTCAACACATAACCCCTAACGTCAGCACATGAGCTAAATAGTCAGAACATGAGTTCAACAATAATCTACTTCTGCCAGTTCGTATGTTCTGGATGTCCATCTAAGCCATCAACTCCAGATGCTCCTTTACAATTTCAGGAGTCTCTGCGTCATTTGCTTGGGCAGCAAAGTGGAGGGACTTGAATCATACATGGCGTTGCAAACTGAAGGTTTTGTGTAATTTCCCTTGTTACTCTATATTGTTGAAGACACCCCAGTCCTGCCAATGTAGGTGTAAGGTGACAGAACTCTGATTTTGCCAACAGAACTATCAATTTCCTTGTTTCAGTTTATGCCACCTGAAGCGGACTGGAAGCAGAAGTGCCTGGAGAGTTTTTTCCACACGATCCTGTTGAGACGGACCCTAGTGCAGAACTCCCTACCAAACGTCAGCGCACACGAGGTCCTCTCCGTGTCGGCCCAGTACGTGCGAGCGCTCTCTCTCCAGACGACCGCCCATGACGTGTGCAGACGTCTGGCCTCAGAGGAGCTGCGGCCCATCCTCTCCGTTCTGGAGAAGGGGGTGAGGACCCTCAGACTGCTGGACGGCAGGACTCTGCTCAGACATGGACGCGCAGACGTCCTGTTCGTGCTTCATCGTCTCCTCGACCACGGGGCAGTTAAGGAGGTGGTTCTGAGGAGAGTTCCTGATCGCTCCATCTTGGGCTGGGTTATGTCCAGATGTAGAGACCCCTGCTGGACCCGTTCAGCAGCTGCGGGGTGCTCTCATGAAGAAAACCTCTGGACGCAAGAGGGATCTGCTGCAGCCAAACGTCCTCGTTTGCATCTGCTCACAGACGAGGAGCTGGGGAGATTTTCCCCCTCCTGCGGTGTTGATGGGAGGTGTCCTGAAGCGAAGTGTCCTGAGGGGCAGATTCAGTCTCTGGACCTGGAGGTTCCTGCCCTGAGTACAGTGTCCCACCTCCTGCCCTCCTGCCTCAGTCTTCGGTACTTTCATCTCTACTGCAGCCGTAAGCAGGAAATTTGATTTTTATTCTACATAAAATGTATGTGTTTAGATGCCCAGTCTATTGTTTTTTAACCACAGAATGTCAGCACTTTTTACTGTGTGCTATAACCATCCTGAGTAATCTTAAATGTTCTCAATGGATGCCCTGTAAAGCCAATCTACAACAGGCTTTTATTATGTCATGGGCTTTTATTATGATCTATGACATCCATAATATAATGACAGTATATTTATTCATATTTTGCCAACCTTATGTCACACAAGGCTGATTTTTTTTTTAAATTTATACTATTTGTATGTCCTCTTACCATGTTAGTGACGTTATCTCTGTTGTATTCAGAGCCCCTCTGGGACAATGACCTGGCTGACCTGGTGGAGTCCCTCTCCAAGCTTTTTCGGAGCTCCCGCTGTTGCCTGAGAAACCTGAGTGTTGGTAACGTGTGTGGCAGCAGTCTCTTGGCCAGTCTGCTGAATGCCTGTCCCACACTGTACAGCCTCTCACTGGACATCAGTCCGCCCCGGGACCCCACCTCCACGTGGAGTCACAGCCTGCAGTTCAATACTAGTAATGTTTCTTAATTTACTGTGAATTTACTGACGATTCCACCATGTACAGTGCCTGGCATCGAATTGGTTTCAAATCAGTTATGTTTTTTTTTTTTGTTTTGTTTTGATTTTATACAGAACTGTCTCTTGAAAAACTCTCGTTGAAATCATCAGAGATCCAGATGACGGTAGAGAGTTTTCCTGCCGTGCTTCAACACGCTCCGGCGCTTCGTAGCCTTCACGTCGTGGGAGTGTGTCATGGCCGCATTCTGCTGCACACGCTGCTGGGTAACGTTCCGGGTTACACATGGGGGGGGGGGGGGGTGAGGGGTGACATGACACCTGCAGTACTGGAGACACTCTGATCTTCCATGTAACATCCATGAACCTTTCTTCCCTTCTAGAGTTCAACCCTCTCTTGAAAGAACTTACTTTGGAAGACATAAGCTTGGCAGACTGCCACCAAGAGATCCTTCATCTTCTAGAGAACTCCATTCTGGAGGGTAAATGCAGAATATCACTATTGTCAGCGGGTTCATTTTTTGTTTTTTATTTTTATTCCAGTTTGACTGTACGTCCGTGATTTCAGAGTTGTCCTTGAAGGACTGCAGGTTGCTTGAAAAATGCACAGAGAAGAAGGACTTCCTGGTGCCGTTTGTGGAAGTAGCAAAGAGGCTGTCTTCTCTCCGCTCTCTATCACTGTCTCAGAACCGGTTAGGTGAGTTACATCACCTCAACAGAGAACGTTCGGCCGTCTTATACAGAGATGTACCTTAAAAGCTGAAACTTTTTGTTTCAACAGCAACAAGTGTCATCGAGATAGCAGATCTGTTTTTAGGAGAATGTTCCAGCAAAATAACAAAATTAGACCTGAGGTAGTATTGCTTTTGTGATCCAGTTCTTTGGGATATTTCCGTATGGTGTTCATACCGGTGAAGGTTTGCCTCGTTTTTTTATCTTCTCTACAGCTCCAACTTTATTCTACCTGCTGACCTACTGGAGTTCAGTCAGAAGATGGACGTCTGTCGGCCTGCCCAGCGACTAACGCTAGACCTTCGCTTTAACCCCCTCGATCGTGACCCTGAGTTGAAAGGTCAAGCCCTGAGAAAGCTCCTGCCATACTGTAACATTCTGACTGATGACTGGGACTCCAGGTCGACTATGGCAGATCACGTGAGTGTGATGTGAGATGTACGCTCCTCCTCCACCGCCAGACCACCACCCCCTCACCTGATGCAGTTTCTCACCTGCAGGATGTGCAGGTGTGTAGTAGGTAGTTTACTGTCAACATAACAGTGGTTTCAGCGCTGAAGGACGTTGCCGGCTGGCTTTAGGCAGCCAATTACAGCAGAGCTTCCTGCAGTGTGGACAAAAACGATCAGTGATGTATGAAATTCTTGGTTATCCCAAACAACAAAGGAGAAGGAATTCCAGATACTTCAATTGTGAACCATTAATGCTGGAATTGTGTTGCTTAAAATCTTTCATTAAGAGTATTTACAAGGTCATTAAAGGCCTTGTTTCTCATGTTACCATTAAGCATTGATGTACACTTTTTTATTTTTGTACAATTTTTTACATCTGGCTTCACACTTGTATCAGTACCATGTGAACCTCTTCAAAAAAAAAAAAAAAAAAAACGCAGTCTGCTTCTGAAACACACTTCAGCACATCATTTAACCTTTGGTGAACAAAACGCATCATATTTCATCCAACGTCTTAAGAGGTTTCACAGTGCAATATACTATAGAACAGAAAAGAAAAATGTATCCAATAAATTCAGTAATACCAAACCAATATTTTCACTGCATACAGTGTAATCTGTCAACATTAGCAGCACCTCTGCTGGCCAGGCCAATCCATCTTATCCATAGATTTATCAGCATCAGTGAATGTTATTCACACCATTCAGTAATAAATGCTGAATAGTACCTGTTGATTTGTCTAAAACTCACTGTTGAAGCCAATGTGGATCCAGGCAGGTTTGACTGAATCCTTGAACCTGCTTCTCCCAGAGACCATGATGGAACAGAACAGCTAGCGGTGAACTCAGAGATATGAATCTGGGAAGCGCTGGTGACTGAATGCATATTGTTTCATAGGAAAGCAAAAGTAGAGACAGTATAGTTCACAGTCCATTGATATGGTGAATGTGTTCGGTGTTTTGAAGAAGTGCACACAGTATTGAGAAATGTGAAAACAACTGTTAAAAAACAAAAAATGTAAAAGTGCCCACTTGATATGTCTATTTTGTTCATCGTTACACCACTGTCTGTTTACAACGAAAAGTCCAAGAACAGCTCAACATGGCTGCTGCTGTAACACTGGTCAGAAGGTCAAGTTTAGAAAGAAAACAAGACCAAACCTTTGCCTTACTGAAAAGGTAAACTGTTTGCCAAAAGAAGCCATTGTAAGATGTAGCAGCATTTTTTTATGGTCATTGTAAGTTATTTACAATTCCCTTATTTCTAAGGGAATTAATCAGTACATTATTCCACAGATTAAGCACTGAGCACTCTGGGATTGCTCAACCTGAACAGACACAGGACACATGTCAGTTATTCAGATCTGAAATAGGTGAACAATACAACAAACAATACAGGATGTAGATATTATTTTAATCAAGATTATTTACATGTATTTACACAATAAATTAAAAAAATACTTTTTTTTAAAGAAAAGGGACTAACCCTAACCCTTTATATGCATGATGCACACAATTCTCAGACTCCACCCACTCTGCTGGGTTGTCCAATCTGACCTTATGACCTCCACACACACACACACACACACCACCTGGCAGCCTACGCTCCGGCATTCAGACAGTTCCTCTCTGGTCTTCATGCGAGCGCTGGTGGAAGACGAAGGAGACGGCAGCGTCCCAGGAGGCTTGGAGCACGGCGTCCCTCACGCCTCTCTTGTCCACACAGTGGTGCCAACAGGACAGATCGCTGGTGCAGTCTGCGTCCTCGGGGGGGGGACGCACCTGACGACCGTTCACACACCGCCGGCAACGGAACCTGCGCAGTGGGGTTAGGGTTAGGGTTACCCTAACCAGGCTGATTCAAACTCTCGTTAAAACGGAGGACACAAAGGGAAGTGCGTACTTTTGAACTGAAACGACCATCACGGGTTAAAAGAACAATAATTTTAGTTATTAATCAATTTATTTTTAAGATATAAAACTCATCTACATGTTAATGATGGCCAGTCTGTGCTTAACGAGGAGGGTTACAGTGTATGGAATACACACGTGCACACACTCAGTTAGCAACCTCCTAACCTACGCCACACACACACACACACACACACACACACGCACACACACGCACGCACCTGTCATGTGTGTCGCTGAGTGTGTCCTCATTCAAGGTGAACAGCTCCCTCAGCTCCTCCAGTGAGAAATGCCTCTCCACGTCCTGCTCCTCATCCACCACACAGCTGCTCAGGGCTTTCTTATGGGCCTGCCTCTGTAGGATCTTCTCCTCGATGGTGCCCGTCTACATGTGCACACACACACGTACACACACACACAGATACAATAGTATGCAGAAATACACAAATCAAACACGTATTGAAATCAGACGTATGAAAACACCTACTAATCACAAGATGCTAGCTTACAATTTTAAAAATATGAATTGAAAAAATGGTTCATGAAGTTACTTAATCAAGATGGCAGTGAAAACACATGTTGCAGACCAACACACACTTGCTTTAAAACACATCACTAACTACTGCAGGCTATACTGGCTTCCCTGCAGTCTCTCTATCTTTGTGTCTCCCTCTCTGTGCGTGTGTCTCACTTCCTCCCTCTCTCTCTCTCTCTCTCTCTCTCTCTCACCGACAGCAGACGGTAGATGTAACACGTCTTCCTCTGACCGTCTCGCCACACCCTTGCCATCGCCTGTTCGTCATTGGCCGGGTTCCAGTCCGGGTCGAACATCACCAACCGATTTGCACCAATCAGATTCAGGCCACACCCTCCGGCTTTGCTGCTCAACATGAAGATGAACTCTGGGTTCTGGGGGGGAAGTTGGGGTGGGGAGCAGAGAGTAAGTGAGGGAAAAACTCTGCTAGATACCAGCCACAGGGAACTGAACCAGAATGAGAGGAACACCGGTGCTTACGGATGGGCTGTTAAATCTTTCAACGATCTTGGCTCTCTTCTTAATGGACATGGTTCCATCCAGTCTCACGTACAGATATCTAATTCAGGAACAAAGACTAGCAGTCAATCAGACCCCAAGTCACATGGTAAAGCATTGTGAATTCTGGATGGAATTCTGCACAGTCAGCAAATGGTATTAATTATTATTAAGTATTAATGTAGAAGTTTAATCATAGTTTCTGATCTTAAAATGTTTTTGTTGATATGTTTACTGTACACAGTTTAAAAACAATCTTTCCACAATAATAGTCAAAATTTAGACACAAACAAACTCTCAAACTGGGAACAATTACTTCAATTAATCAAATGTAAACCAATATTCTTCCCTCAGCACAGAATGTTCACATGCAGAGGCAACCGTCACTCACTTCCGAGCACGACACAGCTTCTCAAAGAGGTCCAGGGTCTGGGTGTAGTTAGACACCAGCACCACCTTGTCACTGGTGGTGCTTCTAGTCATGGCCAGAATGTAATCCAGCACCAGCATCTTACCTGAAATCAAACAGCAGCACATCCAAAGGGATATTTCAAAGAACCTGACAACCAGATGGCAGCTATGACCAGTACACATAGTCCTGGACCCTGTCCTTTCCTGAGGAGTTTAGTTCCCACCCATAAACACCTGATCCAGCCAATCAGGGTTTGGTTAGGGTTGGAGAGCTAGGGCTGTTCAGGAAAGCAGATGTCCAGGAGCAGGGTTGGTGACCACTGCAGTAGACAATTGCATAGCAGACCTACGATTAGAGGATAGATTTATTGTAACACAGAGGTTAGGGGTGTCATAACAGATCTAGGGTTAGAGGTTAGATGTTAGGGGTGTCATAACAGATCTAGGGTTAGAGGTTAGATGTTAGGGGTGTCGTAACAGACCTGAAAGTTGAGGTTCTACAGCTTTAGGGGAGTAACCGGGTGGGAAGAGCTCCACTGCACCAGCAAAGCCTTCTTCACCCTCCAAACACTTCTCATAGATGAGAGCAGGATCTGCCACATGCGCACAAACACAGTCAAGTTTCCTTATGAAACCAAGACCATCCATAACAAGAAACACTCAAATGAGTTCAAAATGAGTTTCCACAGAAGATATTAAGGACATTATATACCGAACACAAATAAGAAATAATTGTGGGTGATGGGCGATTTTTGCCCATAAATATATCAGTCTGGATAACAGTTATACATGTATACACTCACGGTTGCAGAGCTTTTTGAGTGAGGTGATGGAGGAGAGAGAAGACACACTGATTCTGCCCTGTTGGAGACTCTCCACAGGCTTGGCCTGCCTCAGGAACAGCTGATACAGTTCCGTCTGCAGAGGGGTTAACCTACACACACCACCAGCTCAGTTACCCTACACACACTCCACCAGCTCAGTTAACCTACACACACACCACCAGCTCAGTTAACCTACACACACTCCACCAGCTCAGTTAACCTACACACACCACCAGCTCAGCTAACCTACACACACTCCACCAGCTCAGCTAACCTACGCACCACCACCAGATCAGTTAACAGTTAGGAGAGACAGTTATATGCTCAAATGCACACGCTTGTGGTGGAAAAAACACACACACACACAGTTAGGGATTTGAGAATGGAAAGAATGAAGGGGAAAAGTCATTACAATATTCTCACTGAGAGTCTTACAATCTGACCTTTGCACAGTATATTTTACTCAGTATATCTACTGGTAAACAGGCCAGTTAGTAAACATGCCAGTTAGTAACCATGGTTACCTGCAGCAAACAACTTGCTCAATTTTCACAGGAAGGTACTTGGAAAGAATGTCAGAGGTCCTCCTGATCAAGCACCTGTGCAGGCAGGTAAAATGTGAACAGAGAACACGTGATGTCATAGCAACCACGCAGCATCACGGACGCGTGGCATCGCGTGCGAAGAACGTGTGGCGGCATGCTGAACATCGTTAACAGCACCTGTTAACGATGCCGATGAGCTCCTTCAGCTTCTCTTCTCCCGCAGCCCGATCCCTGGCGCTGGCATCAGCGTCTCGCCCCTTCAGGATGGGCAGCTCGAAACGCCGCTTAAACTCCTGAGCCGTGCCTGCGAGAGCCCAGTACACCGATGGAAAACCTCAGTAAAGACGGCAGAAGACCATCTAGAAGTCTATCAGAAATATTTCGCAGTCTGATGGATTGTACACTGTAGTGTGTGTGTGAGCACGTCATACATAAAAATGGTTTAATACTTTACTCTTTTAACTTGAAGGTTTACAGTGCTTAAATGTCTCTAAAATATATGTTTTTGTTTAAAATTATTTTAAAAATTATATGCAATTACATAAAAAGTGCAGATATTAACATGTTTACTTTAGCTTTTACCCCCATGCACTTTATGGGTCGCAGAACATACCAAGGATGCCTGTGTTGACGAAGTGCACGAGACTGAAGTACTCAAGCAGGTCGTTCTGAATGGGCGTCCCAGAGATAAGAACTCTCCTCTGAGCACTCATCACATTCAGGGCCTGGTATGTCTGATTATCAGAGTTCTTCAACCTGTGGCCCTGTAAACAGCCAACCAAAACATAAGAGTTTAAAAGACTGAGGATCAGATGTTCCGACCACTGCTGTGATGCTGGAAGGTGCTTCACAGTAGACAAACCGTCAGACCTCGTCACAGATGACCAGCCCAACTTTGCCCTTGTGCAGGACTTCAGCATGGAGGCGGAAGGTTTCATACGAAATGATCAGAATTGGAGATGGAACCCTCAAGCCATGCTGGGAAATGAAGTTCACTGAAAATACAAGAAATCGCCATCCAATACATATGGGTTTCACCGATTAGGAATTAAACTAGTCACAGTGTCATGTCTGATTTTGCAGACAATCTACGTCCTATGAGAAGGACGACTTTTGTTTGTTTGTTTACCAAGCTTCCGATCTATCTCCTCTTTGGATCCGCCGTCTATAGCCAGCGGCTGCACACGACCTCCCAGCCACTTGGCCACCTCGTTGTACCAGTTGCGCACCAGACTGGAGGGAGACACCACTATGGCCTTATCGATCTCGGGCTTCAGATCGGGGCTCTGTCTGAGCAGTGTCCACACGAGCGTGATGCACTGCAGGGTCTTCCCCAAGCCCATCTCATCGGCCATGATGCAGCCGTAGGAGCCGGGAATCCGCCTGCCAGTCACACAGTCCCACAGAAACTTCACCCCCTGAGAGGAAATGCAGGAATCAGGAAGGTGGGACAGGATGAGCCACAAAATCAACATGATATCATGGGCACAGGAAAACAAGGTCAGCATGATGTCATGTGCACAGGGAACCTGCAGCTACATTATACAATTCTCACTGTGCACTTCACATTAGCCTTAAGTAAAACTGCACACTGCAACCCCCAAAATGCTATAAAACACCAAGAACACAGCATATAATAGAAATACTCAAGTTGGTTAAAAAAAAAAACATTAAATAAAACACTTTGTTTACCTCTCTTTGGTGTGGACGAAGGACCTTACTGAGCACAGGATCCACAACAACATGAACAGGCATCTTGTCCCTGCAGAATAAACATCCACATACATAAAGAAATTACCACACAGTTACATGTACTGGCACAAGAATGAGGTGTTAATCTAGACAGGGAAAAATGAGAGAGTCCTGGCATGCGAGACATACTTGTCTGCCTTGATGAGGTCATGGGCACTTATGGCAGGGGGCTCGTATAGAACCAGAGCTCCATCTTCAAATGGGTCATGTAAAGCCTTTCTGACACCAGCCCTTTTCAATCCCAGAGCCCGTAGACCTAATGGTCCTGGAAGAGAAAGAGAGGTGGTGTTATTAATGCCACGTCTACTGATACTTCTTGAACTTTGCCCTAAATATGTTCAAAATGTGCTTCAGTTGACCGCAGTCTTTAAATGAAAGGCATTCACGTAATGCTTCTCAAGAGAAGAAATTATCGAAGCTACCTGTGTAGTTGGGGATAGGAACCTTGAAAGGTCTTGAGAGGATACTTCGAATGAAAGCCTCCTGTAAAAAACATGGAAAAGGCGGATCATACTACTGCGAGCGCGTTTCTGAAGCTGAACTGTCCGTTCCACGTTAGATCTTACGTGTTCGTTGCCGTCCACACACAGAGGGCGGTTCGTGAGCTGTGTCAGGGGTTTCCGATATGGAGATATGTAACTGTCTCGAGATTCTCTCTCCCCTCTCTTCCGTTTGGTTGTCTGGAAGATCATGTCCAGTAGTTACGTGTGGTGCCAAATAAATAAACACATAATAAACACAAACACATTTTAAACAACTCTAAGCAGAACAGAGCAGGTCATTATGCACTTCGCTTACAATCTCAGGATCCCAGTCTTCATCACCGGATGAATCTCCTCGTTGTTTTCTTTTGGCGACCTGACTTGGCGCAAGACTTCTCCTCTAAAACAATTACACATGATTTTAGTAAGTTTGCCAGGTAACTAGCAAGCGCTACTGCAGTAAAGTAGGTTAACTCTGCTAGTTAGCTATAAACAATTAGGCAGAAATAAACAATAGTGCTACTAACCATTATTTCTTACAGTCGATTTTATTACTTGGTCCGAATGCTGTTCGTTCTCGATGGCTACAGTGTTGTGTTCAGCTAGTAAATAAATGTCTTGATTTGAATTAACAAGGTAGGCATAACTAGATAAATAGCTAACCTACGTTAGCTATGTTAAACGATCCGTTTATTTAGAGACAACAAATAATAGCTACCTTCACGTAACTGTTTTCTATATCTCTAAATCATTGTTGTCAACAAAATCTAAATTCCTAATTAAATGTCTTAACAGCGAACGATTTAGGTTGCTTAGCTACATTTTTTATCTGAAACTTCACACTGCATTGCTGCTGCTCGACTTGTTATTAAATATCGCGCGCAGACTCAGGCTACGTAATTGTACGGGACGCGAAAAGCCTAAAATCTCAGATCGCGTTGCTAAAAGATAGTTTGTTTTTTGCTAACTAAAAAAGTACACACATTTAGAAATGTATATAGTGAGTTTGGAATATGAAAACTAATGATCAGATTTCGTTCTGTTTGAAAACAAGAGCTTCTAAGAATATTTGTAATTTTAAAACTTTGATTGACCCAATTTAAAAACTCAGATTGACAGGATTGATCAGACTGATCAACGGTCCAAGAGTGAAAGACCGAAACAAATATGTATATATTCATATTTATTGTAAGTAATATGAATTAAAGTTATAGCACAGGCATATACGTCTCCATATATTACATAATTTCACAGCCATATCTGGACCAGCAGATGGCGACGTTGCTTTATACTTTCGGCTAGTCAAAGGCCAACGTTCAAACGTCAGAATAAACACGAGATATGAGGTATGCAAAAACAACACTGGCAATTACAAAATATATCACGTAATTATTATTTCGATTCGACTTCGCTTAGTATTCTATGATGAAGTTTCTGTCGAGTTTGAAGTGCAGCCTACAAAGCTGGCTCTCTCTCACGCATTATCTGAGCCGCTTAATCCAATTCAGGGTCGCTACTGGGCAGCGACAGAGCGCCAATCCATCACTGGGCACACACAGACATATACACACACACACACTCATACCAGGACAATTTTAGAGTAACCAATTCACCTGACCTCTATGTTTTTGGACTGTGGGAGGAAACCAGAACACCCATAGGAAACTCATGCAGACTTGAACCACCCAGACTTGAAGACCTGGTGCTGAGAGAAAAAGTTACTGTGTACAGTTTTTTCCCCTCCAACATTCCTTATAAATATTAATAACTATAACAACAACAACAATAATAATACTAATAAACGATCAACTGTTCTATTATTACATGGCTGACATCTTACTGAAAATGTTGAACCTATTTTTAGCTTTTAAATAAACACTTGTATCATAAAAACAGTATCATAAAACTAGTGATTTACACAGCATTTTATGGTACTGGAATACAGTTTAAGCCAGAATGTAGACATAATTCACAAAAATTTTATTAAGAGCATTTCTTAATTTGTTAAGAAACCAACAGTGAACTGAAGTCCTCCAGTAACAGTTCAGTCCCGGTCTGTTTCCTGCGGGCATCAGCTCCTGAGCTCAGCTCAGCTACGGCTCCACACAGCCTTCCCTCCTCGTAATTACAAAGGGCACTTAGCGAGCCCTGCATCACCCGGGTCGGAGATCTCGACAGCCCTCTGTCTGTGGCGTTTAGGCCCAAACACAGACATGCTACTGCCAGGTCTCACACTGTGCTCCTGGGTGAGAACAGGCTTTATCTCACCTTCTCGTTCAATAGCAAGCTGTAGGGAGACCGACGGTGGTTGGATATGGGAACAACAGCAAGACTGTGCGTTAGTTAGTTCACAGAGGCAGCACAGCAGGTTCCTCTCCTCACTTAAAAGGCTTTGTGGAACCTTTCTTTCAGCAAAACTGTAGACCAAAGCGTACACTTTAAACAAAATGAAACCAAGCGGTTTTTCCTGTTAAATCTTAGAAACACTATCACATTACAACAAATTCATGCAGAAGATTTGATGCCCTGTTAAAAATTCTTTACTCAGTCTTATTCATTAGTTGAGAGATTATCACAAACATTCAGAACCATGTCAAGGTCTTTTTCTCATGTACAAAACCTTTATTCCTTTATTACAGGAATGAAATACAAAAATAGAGTTTAAGAGATCCTTTACAGGCTTAAAGATACAATGTGACAACACCAACTAATAATAACAATAATAATAACAATAATGGCTTTTTAAAACTCAAAGCACATCTTCTGGACAATGTTTACATAAGAAATCACCACAGTGTGCAGTAAGGTTAGACTTTTGGAGTTGTATGTGTTTCCACATAAACACAACTGTAAACATGTTGCTGTTGAGAGCTCATGTATGAAATATGTGGTTAATTAAATTCTGTGCATGAAAACACATACGCGAGTGTGTGTGTGTGTGTGTGTTTCAAATAGAATGACAAAATGAACAGGACAGGTAAAAAAAAGCTTTGCATTTTGCATTTTGGTGCTTATTAAATATTTATCTACATACCAAAACTCATAACACAAAATTTCCTTCTTTAACTGTATCTGCAATAATGTTTTTAGTGTTTACAGCCCCTAAGGAAAAATATGAGTAATAAATTCAAGATACATGATCCGTTCATAAATAATAACTATCTGATAATTATGAGGACAAAAATCCAAAAACAACAATAAATACATAAGTTATGAATAATTAAAGCGTTTCCCTAAATAAAGCAGTAGATGCATGGCACCCAACGGGAAAGGTTATCATTCAAAGGTCAAAAGGTCATCATTCAGACAGCCCTGACAGGAGAGAACACTCTGCACTCTTCGGAAAGGGGAAAGGACAGTCCAAAATAACTAGCATGATTAATACACGTTCCTCCTTTCCATCTTCACAGGATCCAAATGAACTGAGTGAAACCTCGCTCCCCATCGTCAGAGCAGTGAACTCCCTCCCCTCACACGGAGGAGGTTTGAACTCCCTCCCCTCACAGGGAGGAGATTTGAACTCCCTCCTCTCACAAGTAGGAGATCTGAACTCCCTCCCCACACAGGGAGAAGATCTGAACTCCCTCCCCTCACAGGGAGGAGGTCTGAACTCCCTCCCCTCACAGGGAGGAGGTCTGAACTCCCTCCCCTCACAGGGAGGAGATTTGAAGCTGCACTTCACTGCCTCTGGCACTGCTCTACTGCGCTCAGTGCAAACAGGAGCCTGCCAGCTCTTCTCCTGGCCCCCAGTACCTGCTAAAGAACTCCAGAGTCCTGAGAAAATAGCTTGGAAATAGCTCTAAAACTAAGGAACATGATAAAGGATCTTTTTTTTTTAGATCATTTCTATTCCTGGAACAAGATTTTGGAGGAAAAGTTGTGCATGTCTGATGCCGTTTGATATATTAAAAGTCCACTGGTCATGTTTTCATTGCTATCTTTATTTTTAGACTACCTCGTCAATCCATTATCATACAAATTTCCTTCATGTGTTTATAATTAGGTTAAATTCATTACAAAGATGTGAGCGTGTGTGTGTGTGTGTGTGTGATGATATGGAAATGACTGAACTGCATCAATTAAAACATCTATAAAACTATGATCTATAATATGATATGATATATACTGATCAGACATTTTGAACATCACGTGTTTTATATCTTTGTGTCATCTCCTATCTTTGTGGTTACTTTCACTTTCAGAGGACTTGTGAACATATGTACTTTATATTCTATAATTACATATTCATTTAACTACATTTTTTATTGGAATATACATATTTGGATTACTTCTTGAATTTTGCTTACTTTCACTCTAGTTTTTCCTGCTGTGACCTGTAACCTGCGTTAGGACATAACTAAAGTGATCTATTTTCCGAACAAAATCTGTTTCACTGTCAGTGTGTTGTAACAATGAAGTAACAATGAATAGGAAAGTAATGTGAATGGAACACTACTTTTAAAATGCAGCTGAAATCATGAGTAGGTAGTTTTTATGTTTCATGTTTAATGTACAATTTTGAATTAATCAGCGTGTTCCCTAATTTCCTAATTAATATCCTCAGTTCTGAAGCTCAGGACTAATACTGCATGTGCAGTGAGAAGCTCTGGAAGTTGAGATTTTCTCAGACATGCTAGTAGAGTGAAGCCAGCCACAGTGACCCTATACACTCCTGGGTAAATGTGGCCTCCTGTCTCAGATCCCATGTCTAATGCCCAGTAAACAGTTCCAATCATCCTGAAAATTAAGGCAGAGCAGTTACATCTTAGTAAAAGTAGAATAAGGCATAAGATGCACATAACGATGCATGTGATGATTAGACCCTGCATGTCATGATTAGACCCTACATGTGATGATTAGGCCCTACATGTGATGATTAGATCCTTCATGTCATGATTAGATCCTACATGTCAGGATAAGACCCTGCATGTCATGTTTAGACCCTGCATGTCATGATAAGATCCTACATGTGATGATTAGACCCTGCATGTCATGTTTAGACCCTGCATGTCATGATTAGATCCTACATGGTCTCTTCTGGAATACAGTGTGTTTACGTTACTGAGTGCACCGGCAGCTGGAGAGCAGGGACTGAGACAACGACAACGCAGAAATGTCAGCGAGGTAAAGAAATAAACTCACTCACTCACTGCTGCTTTGGCAAGTTCAATTCCATCAAAACATCTAGAACCAGAACTCCCTGTCTTTCAGAACTACCACAGTAATACACAGTTCAACAGGCTTGGAGGTGAGGCACCGTTTGCTCCACAGCTGTATCAGATGCTGCTGTACACACAGGGAGTGTCTTTACCCCGCGAAGCGGCGGCCGTGACACATTCTTGATTAGCCACTTTATCCTCTAGAGACCATGAGCTCACAAAGAGAATGTATTAAGCAGATGGAAGTGTAATTCCCTTTTTAGGTAAAATAAGTGAATCGTTCCAAGAATTGTTCTGTTTTCTGTGCGTGTTTGTGTGTGTGTGGAGTGTCAAGCTCACGGCAAATTTGGTCTTCTCATTACCAGGTCTTGAAAAACATGTCTACAAAACTCTTGCTGTCCAGAACTTGCTCCCACGTGGGCGCTGAGGGAGCGTGCTCACAGGCCGGCTCACACCCCCCCCCCCCCCCCCCCCCGATGTCGATCAGTTCATATTCACGCAGTTACAGGGGTGACCTCTGTCTTCTCACATGCACTAGCACTCGCCGTCTCCCCAGCAGCTCAGCACTGTAGCTGGGTATCAACGCACCCTTTCACCCCCCTTCCCCCTCGCCACCGCTCATCCTCAGAGGTCACGGCTGAGGTCAGAGGTCGTCTAGCCGAGCCGTGTGGGGGTGAGGGGGGGGGGTGTGGTCGCGGTTCGCTGTTCCCCCGTCTCTCTCCATCCTGGGGCTGTTTATCCGTGCACCCAGCCGTGCCCTCCTGCCCGTGCTTCTCACCCCACGCAGCTGCAGTTGGCAGCAGAGAGCCAGCGGATGGTCTGCCAGCTGGCACGGGCATCCATGAAGGAGACGGTCTCGAAGCGGGTGGGCCGACAACAGGGCTGTGTGCTCACCTCCCGCCGGCCCACGCCGCCCCTCTCGGTCAGGAAACGCAGCGCCAGGTCGTAGTTGGTGCGGGAGCCGATACACGTCCCTGCGCAGTACTTGAAGAGCACGATCTCGTCCGAGTCGTATCCCAGACCCAGGTCCCGCACGCGGAGCTGCTGCTTCTCCAGACGGCAGTCCTTGCCGCCTCGCTGACGCTTCAGGCCCCTCTGGCCCTTGCGTGGGCGGAGCTTCCGGGATGGGGCGGGGTCTGTCGCCGTGCGCTGCCACCTTCTCCTGTACACCTCACCTTCCTCCGCCACTGACACGTCTAGAAGATCGAGAGCAGAAAGATCAATCACAGTTGATGCGTGTGACAACGAATCAGTGTGAAATTCCAGTGTGTTTATCAGCACCACCGAACAGCTCAACATATCTGCTTGCCTCGGTTACAGGGCAGAACCACAACATCACAAGCCGTAACTCAGCTCTACACACTGGAAACACACATGCGCTGCGGACAAGCTGTGTCACGCTTTATGACAGCAGTTGAAGACAAAAAAATATAAAGATAAAAGGCTTTCCCAAAGGCAAAGAGCAAGGTAATTAGGTTTCCGAAACAGCTCCCAAGTCCTGCTGTGTCAAAACCTGTCAAAAGGATGTTTAAGTAATTTTCTCTCGATGCTTCCTGAGAATATCATCTCTGCTTTTATTCAGAAATGGGTTGTTATAAATGCTTACATTTTATTTTATTAGCATCAGGATTTGAAAGCAACCGTTATACCAATAAATGGTATTACATACAGGATATCATCTCTGTGCCTTTAAAAGGAAATGCCACTGAGATTTCATACCAGCATAAATAATAACCATAAACATAAAACTAATTGACATCGACTTAATGATAGAGCTCTGACTAGCTCAGATTAGGGTCAACTCTGTGGGTGAAGTTACAAACATCTGGGTTTATTTAGAAAAGAAAACGGGCAAATTTATATCCTCTTATCATAGTCTAAACAAGTTTAAATTACTTGAGGTATTGGATAACAGGATCAAACACAATGGCATCCAGAAGAAAATATCAGTACGAGGGAGAGATGCCTTGAATGGATAAAGGGAGAGGGAGAAAGAGAGTGAGCCAGAAAGATGGAGAGAGAGAGAATGAGAGAGGGAGAGAACGAGTGAGACAGAGAGACAGATATGCATAGAATCCTGATTAGTGTTTTAAACTTCTTGTGTCTTCCACTGATCCAGTGACAGATCTGCGACCCACTGCAGAGCTCCTTGAGGAACAGGAAGCAGGTTTTGGGCTATAACCAATCAAAACTGCTTTTCTGACTTATGAGAACCAAAACACATCAGTTTAACTGCTACAAAGAAAGAGTGGAGATAAAGGAGGTAAAGAATGAGTGGAGATAAAGGTAAACTGCCGCTATATGGACACCAGAAATCCTACATGGTGGAAGTGGCTGTTGGTACTTTACCGTGCAGGGCTGCCCAGGGAGGTCCACGCTGACCCTGGGACAGCTGAAGCTGTAAAGCCCTGCTGCTCCGGGTGTTGAGACTGCTGGAGGTGGATGTTTCTCTGCCCTCTGCAGGCATCCATCCATCAGCTACACCCAGTAGACACACACACATGAAGAGCATCACCTGCAAACACATCCAATCACACGCAAAAACACACGGATGTTCATTTGAAAAAGGCCAACCCTGCATTAGCTCTTCGTTCTAATACCTGCAGTCCAGTTGCAGTGCCGCACCCCAGACCACATCAGCTCTTCACAACTACACTTCCCAGCAACAAACGTCGGCAAACCTTACTGATCCACTCTGGATCCAGCCAGCTTCAGCTACAGAAATCATGGACATTTTCCACTAAAGTTTTTGCCCACTGATCTTCCCATGACCACTTCAGATCTGATATTCTCGCTTCCAAAGTAACATCGCCATGGGTCTGGTAACCTGCTACAGTCTCACGCGTGCAGATGAGAAGGGGATGATGTCACTCCCACTCAGCAGGAAACTCTGCAGGGTCCAGGGAATGTAAACAGCTTAGAGACCCATGCCACCTGATGCCCAGCCTACACAAACAAACGGTGCTTATAGTAGGTAGCGTATCTGTGGATCAGGAGGCCAGGAGGCCATGCACAGCTGATGGATACTAGAGTGCTACAGTAAACCATAGGCTTGCTAATGCATACTAACAGAGGTGAAAGAGGGGCAGCAGTCTCCAGGGCATCAGACTCAGGACATCAGACTTGAGGCGTTAAGACTCCAGGATGTCAGACTCAGGGCATCAGACTCCAGTG
Organism: Tenebrosternarchus preto; assembly: GCA_025802075.1. Classification (NCBI taxonomy): domain Eukaryota; kingdom Metazoa; phylum Chordata; class Actinopteri; order Gymnotiformes; family Apteronotidae; genus Tenebrosternarchus; species Tenebrosternarchus preto. The sequence goes on from JAOYMR010000017.1 coordinate 991,113, forward strand.
CATCAGACTCCAAGGCATCAGACTCAGGGTGTTAGACTCCAGAACATAAATGTCCAGGGCGTATGTCTCTAGGGTGTCAGACTCCAGGCCAGGAAAAGCATCGTTTTCTAGGGCTCAATTTGACAGTCTTGATCTTTGCAGTTATATCCCACAAGATCTACAGTGCGTTCGGAAAGATTTCAGATGCCTTCAAGTTTTCCACATTTTGATATGTTTCAGAGGTTTTGATATGTTTCGGAGGTTTCATTCCTCTTGAAATGGATTCAACTAATTTTTTTCTCATCAATCTACACAAACAGTATGTTAAAGCACGTACAGGTGTGTCTTACGAAACCTTCCAGAGCTGTTTTTGCTTTGTCATTGTGGAGTAATGTGTGTGTGGACTGATGAGAAAATTAGTCAAATCTGAAGAGGAGCCTGAAGCGTTTCCATATGCAACTGGAAACTTCCATAAAAACCCTGTACATTCTGATTATATTATAAACTGTATGTTTGTTATATTTTTTTGCCTATGTATTATTGTTTACTGTTTTTATTTTTATTCTGTATTTAATTATGTATTGTTCAGTTTATGTGAGCAGTAGTTCAACTTAGATAAAACAGCTTTTTGTGGCCAAATAAAATTTTCCACTAGCTCACTTGGTGGAGTAGATCCAGCAAGGTGCTGGTGACAGTAAGGTCATAGGTTTTACACCCAGGGAGCATATGTTTTGTCATACAGATTCATACGTACGTCACTTTGGATGAGAGCGTCTGCAAATGTTCAAAATGTAATGTGAGAATAAATGAATCTCATGACATGAGCAGTGGTGGTTGTGTCTGAGCATATCAATGAACGGACTCATGTGAACTTTAACCCTCACTGGGAATCTAGTGCATAAAATAAGAGAATCAAAGCGCTCCGTTCATCCGGAACAGTCCAGCATGTGCAGCACAAGTTTGACGGCTTCCCACGGAGTACAAATGGAAAAGCCAGGGCCCTGAGAAGAAAGGCGTGAACACAACACCACCAGGCTGTGTGAGCGCTAATGTCCTAACGTGTTCTGCTTCCTGTACACCTCTGATAGCTCACCGGGTGAAGCAGGTGCTAGCATTACCTAGGTATTACGAACAATACTGATGGTAAAATAATAAACATTTGATTCCGAAGGAAAACACGTACGTTCTTACTGATAAATACTGTACGCGTACATAACAGTAGTGCTTACACGCCTGATCCAACGATAGTCCAGCGTTTTCCAGTGCCTACACACCTGAGCCGACAGATATAGTAGCATGAAGTGTGTGTCGTGCTGATGTGAGTGTATCAGATGATGCATGTTGCAGACATCGTAAGTTAACTCAGAGGGAACACGTACGAACAGCCGGAGGACGGATCACACAAACCGCACACGGGCTGTAGCTTCTAACTGTGCACAGATAACGTGTTTCCAATAAAGTAAACATTCTAACGAGTCGTGACAGTCACTAATAAAAAACAGACGTGAAATATACGCACATGAGAGACTGTTATAATGCTGCTGTTAAAATAATAAACATTTGTGTAAAGGGTCAAAGAAGAGCTTTATCCATTTCAAGTTCCAACACTCCTTGCATATCATAAATTATCGTGGTTACAAAAATCATGTTCGGCATGTGTCAAGGGCTTCACTCTGAGCTACTTCAGCTCCGCTGCATCTGTTAGCACCACCCTCCCTCCGCCCACATGCCTCTCTGACATTACCTCCATCTTTTTCATTACTTAACTAACACCCAAACGAACACCCAACACCTGAGCGAGACGTAAATATTTCAGATCTGTTTGCTGTATGAGTTGATGAGGCATGTGGTTGGGAGGTTCTAATCCTAGTGCATCATTCCAACACACACTCCCACACACACACACACACACACACACACTTAAATGGCCTGCCAATACTAACTGATACCTTGATTACCTTTCCAAGGACAGAGAAAAGACAGACTTACACATTCAGCATTTAACATATGTAAAAAGTGCCATAATTGAGTTCTTTCCCTTGTGTATCTATGTTTGTGTTTTGTGTGTGTGCACATATGCACACACACGTGTTTGTGTATATGTGTGTGCATGCCTCTATGTGTGTGTGTGTGTGTGTATGTATAAAATGCTGACATGCTCACCTTCCTGCACCTCAGGTGACACTGGGCAGATGTTGAAATGTGATACACCTGATTCCACCACCCATTGCCATCTAGAACAGAAATCAGGGAACTCTGGATAAATGTCTGCATGATTTCTGGAGTCCATCCAGTCATTTTAATTATTATGAGAGGAACATCATATTATATATTATTAGATTATAACAGACACATAGGCATGAGGAAGGTCAGTCCACAGTCATAAACACCATCACAGAAGCTCCTCCCTGAACTTCAGTATCTTTGTGGATGTGGAATGTGTGTGTGTGTGTGTGTGTGTATAAAAAGCAGTTAGTACACGTAGCTGGAACATTACAGTAAAATATTACAGTAAAATGTTTTTTCAACTCTGTCCAAGTGCATCACCTTCATAAATAACACACATCTCTGCACAAACCTGTTTGCTTCATAACAAAATTCACAGTCGTTTTAAGATTCCTTCGGAGCTGGGATCAACAAGCTCATTTTAAGTCATTTTCAATTAAGGACATTTTCCCTGGGGGGGGGGGGGGGGGGGGGGGGGGGGGGGGGGGGGGGGGGGGGGGGGGGGGGGGGGGGGGGGGGGGGGGG
>JAOYMR010000017.1:995605-1009050 GCA_025802075.1 Tenebrosternarchus preto
TTTTCATTCTGTGGTGGTTTCACAACCCACATTTTAATTCATTTTAAATTAATCAATTTTAAACTAACCCCCCCCCCCCCCCCCCCCCCCCATTGCGAGCAAACGTCTGTGCATCCTTGCTCTCTCTAGATGTCCAGATTTATGGCCGGTCACTATAAAACCATTAGAGGACTCCAGAAGGATCTAACATTAATAGCTGTATAAATGAGACAAGTGACAGCAAGTTGATCTCGAGCTTTCAACATGCTTTTTTATAGAACCATGTTGCCAAAAATAACCCGGTGACACAGTAGCTCACTGTCCAGTGCAACACCGCAGCGACTGGTGCAAAGGTTAGCAAAGGACCAGAATTTCCTTACAAAATCTGCAGCTACCTGGCCGCAGTAACCCGAGCCCCAGTACCGACATGTCAGCTGGGGTAGTACAATTACAGCAGCACAGCACTGCAGCGTGATCAGAAACCACCATCATCTCAGCCAATGACCGTCTGTTTCATTACAGTTCTAACAAAAACAGACACACATGCACCTACGAAAAAAGTAACTGACTTTAGGCACTACCCTTCACAATATTTTATTCCAATTATGAAATTAATATGTCTGTCTGTCCCCGTTATTATAAGGAGTACAGACACACATACAAAATCTGGATATATGTTGCAAACATCCAGCATGTCTGTAAAATTCTACTGGCATATTATGGATGAGCTAAGAGATCCTAAAAAAAAACAAAGTTCTGAAATATCAGAAAGTCTCTGATAGTGCTGAGGTTAGTTACTCATCTACACAGATGAGCAGAAGAAATACACCAACATATGCTGTTTATTTACTAACAGATGGTCTCCATTAAATTACCCCACTAAACCTACATAAACATGACAGAGAGAGAAAGAGGGAGAAAGAAAGAGAGAGAGGGAGAGAGAGGGGGGAGAGAAAGCGAGTGAGATGTAAGCATACTTCGGAAGCCTGGTCCTGCAGATCTTCTAGGTCTGGAGAAAGACGTGCTCCTGTGTGATGAGTACAGTCTAGATTTGTTTCAGTTTTTACAAATGAAGAGGCCTCTGGATTCCACAAAGTGGAACTTCTGTTTCAGTGTGGTAATGCAGTGACACACGCCCAGCTTGGTGTCTCTCTCTTACACACTTATATTTGAGACAACCGTTATTTAAAAAAAGGAAATGGTTTTGTCCTGAGTCATGGTGGAGCATGTCTGGATGACCAATGAGTGTGTGAGTGTGTAATATAGAAAGACTCACATGGCATCTGACAGTGAATGTGTGAGTGTGTAACCTAGAAGGAATCACGTGGCATCTGACAGTGAGATAGATGACAGGAAGAGAACACAAATACACACTTTGTGTGTGTGTGTGTGTGTGTGTGTGTGTGTGTGCGTGTGAAAGAAACATGCATTAGGGGACAGTCGCTTCTGTTTACTCCGATGTGATTCTGGAACATTCCAAAGTGCTGTGTTTGTAACTCATGCACTGATGTGCACGTTGCTCCATCTTCTTAGCTTCAGACATTGAAGCAACAGGAATCAAGCTGTTTCTGCCAAGCTGTTCACTGCTCTGCCTCACCAGTCCTCCCTCTAATGCCTTTCCTGCTGCCCTCTTGATGAAGGGAGAACTGTTCACATGTGACACGATTTAAGATGTTGATGAATAACAGCCACCATTAGAACCACTCTACATTTCACAAGCTTTTAACATATGGAATCAGATTTTTTTTTTTTTTTTTTTGGAGAAACTTAATTTCCGATTCTGATCAACAGCACATTTGCACTTTTACATTCTTACTCCAACTGCTGATTCAGCTCCAAGAGCCAGATCTCAAGTGTTGCTTTATCCTGCTGAATGGGTGCAGTGGTGTGGGGGGAAATCCCTGGGAGGTCTGCTGATGGACGACTTACACGCAAACACAAACACAGACAGCACAGAATGAACTAAAACCTCAACAAGATCAGCTCGTTCACACTGGACTCGCGTTCCTGCGCAAGTATAACGTTTCCTCATAGCGTTTAATCAATTAGATCAATCATAGGAGAAAAACTTTCTTTCTTTTTCTCTTACCAAACCCTCTAATAGGCTTGGCGTCCGCTTTACATGCAATGAAGTGACTACACAAATTTTTTAAAAAGTGAAGTCATGTAAGTTATTATTGTTGGCCCATGACTTTCTGTGTGTGTGTGTGTGTGTGTGTGTGTGTGTGTGTGTGTGTGTATGTGTATACTTGTACACACAATTACACAGTATCTGTGTCCTGATCATGTTCGTCTATCACCTTGTATATCTTTGGACTGTAGGTAGGTGAGAGAATCAGACTCTCCGTAAGATGAAGATCCGCCTTCTGTAAAGCCAGCAGTGCCATTAATGAGGGCTGCACTGTAACGTAAAGCAATCCGCGCTGTCACTCAAGCTCGCAGTCATTAATAACGCGCGACCGCAGTAATTCTGTGAGAATAATCTTTCCGTCTCACATCACAACCTCCACATCACATTAGCAGCCATTTACTACTAAGAAAATGGCCCAGAAACAAATGCACACTCGTCGATTTCATCTGTGGTATTAATAAACTGCGGCAATAAACTGTCGCAATTCTGCGGCAATAATAATAATCTCCTGCTTTATACATCAGTCAGAAAAACGCAAAAAGATGAGGTTCTTCTCTGTTCCAGGCAGCTACACTAGATGAGATTCCTCTCTGTTCCAGTAGCTACACTGGATACATGTATACTTGCCGAGACACCTTTTTCGATTTTTTCCAATAAAGTGGCTCAAGCATCATAGGAATCAGAGTTCTGTGATATGGGGGAGGTAATACCCAACTGCACCCTAAATCTCCATGCTAGTAAACTTTGGCGATCATTTGCAGGAAGGCTACCCAACTCGACGGCACGCGGCTCCAAGTGTGGAAGACTGCCGCGCTATGATTAGGTTGGCCGTCTTCCATAAAATGGTCTACCCACACCTTTTCTGTTGTAAATGTCGATGTTGGCTACATAAAGCGGCTTCACAGAATCAAACAGAACAAACAGAATCTATGGCTTGTGGAAAGCGAAATGCGAAAAACTATTTAAACAGGTAAATTGGCTCTGTCGAAGTTTAAACGTAATCTCAGCAATACTGACGCAACAATTACTCGGCAATACTGAAGGAGTAATAATACGAGATGAAGTTAAGATCTCCAGTCTGCGCCGATCATGGCCTGTAGTCATAAAAGTCATGGCAACATGTAAACAGAGTAACTAATACTGGCGCTGCGTTAACTGTCTGCCTTTTGATGATGCTGCCTAAGAAAAAAAAAGTCTTATTAATTAGTACGCATGTGTATTATTAATAGTAAGATTGCGTTAGAACTAAGTAGCAGTTATTTCCACTGCTAAATATTAAAATACGCAAAAATATCAGGGCCGTCACAGGCCTATTGAGATGAGACTCTAGCTATTCCCAAGAACTCAAAAATACATTTGTTCGGGGCTTTAGTTGAGGGGTTAGGGTCTGCTAAATGGAAAACAGTCTTAACAGGTTAGAACCACATGCGTAAGACTCTATTTAAAATTCTCGACCAATTCCGAAAGAAAGACACTTTGGGGAAAGGGAGGGGTTCACTGTGTGCTTGATTTGTTCCAGCTTCATGGAACTGACAAGAAATGAATCGGCGCACCTGGACGAGCTCAGAGTACCAGCAATCCAGCATGAACGACTGCTTTCAACTTAAGGGCGGCTTTAGTCGCTGGGAAAACTCGCGCGGAACATTCGTTAGCACGCACCGTGGCACTGATATGTATGCGACTAAACTCAGCACTTTGATCACCTGAAATGAAATCTCACATATGACAAATCACATCTGATTAAAACTGAAGGTTTATATCAGGGGCGGGGGGCGGTATCTTCATACTCATTCCCAAGCTGTAACCTTTATTCTTGGGCAAACGAGTTCACCCTCCAAGAGAAAGATAAAGTTTAAGACACGAAGTATACTGATAGGCCCATTCTAAACTCGTATATATCAGAATTCGTTCCATTTCTCTCGTCACTACATTGGTCAGTGGCTTCATTGCTAGTTTGCTTTCTTATTTATTTCTTTGGCTAAAACTAATTAACTTTTGATTAAAAATCCCAAAGGATTTCCAGTGGCCCAACACTCCGTTTATAAAGATCCCATCTAAAGTCAGAATAGTAACAGGTGTTTCATGATCTTCTTGGCTAGTATCCTTATTTAAAAAAGACACAACGCAACTTTAAAAGAAACGAGAGGGGAGACCTCCTTAATATTACTTTTTGCGCAGTACAAACCCTCGCGTGCATGTGCTCCAGTTGAACATCTGCAGATTCTCCGATGCAGGCTGCGGTACATCCACGAGCAGTCGAGGCAAGCCCAGCAATTACACTATTAGATGATACAACTTCCCGCCCTTACAAAAGGTCTATCGTTAAATTTCCAAAAACAAACAAACAAATAAAAACAAAATTATTAGGATACGCCGAATACATTTATTTAAAATAAAAAACAAAGCTGAGAAATATACATAATATAATAATGCACAATTAAACAAATGACAATAATAATGCATTTCAAAATAAACAATTATACACTTGCATAAAGAGCTACCTTATCACCCATAAATACGATATAATAATAATAAAAAAAACAACAACAGAGTAAACACGCTGCAAGAGAGCTTTAACGGCTTAAACATCAAGAGGAGCTTACCTTTTCTGACACGTGCGACCTCTCCGGTCATGGACTTGTGCGTAAAAATGTAGTTACGAAGGAACTGGCAGTTGCGAACAATCCTGAGATGATGAAACGGTATTCCGCACAGTGTCCCGCCTCGACTTGGAACGAGGTGGCATAATTTTAGGCTGTTAGTCCAAGGTTCCAACAAAATTGCGACCAATGTGTGGATTAGTTTGGTTTACCGCACGTAGTCACTTGTGTCCGCAAGTGTCACCACAGGCAGTCCGGTCTTCTCGTAGAAATAATTTCTACACCAGGGCAGTCTTCCTCCCTCCGCTAAACCCAGGAGCTTTTGTGACAAATCAAGTAGCTCACACACATCAGTCTTTACCCCCCGAGGTGTCGAATTCCAACCTCTACCACATGATCCGACTCTGTGAGTACAGGTTACAGTTTTGTGATAATTGCAGCAGCCAACGGAAGATCAAATTTCGCTCTATGCAATTTTCCCTGAAGCTAAACTTTTGTGGTGGATTTTACAGCGCTCGCCGTTATTTGGATCGCAGGGTCAGGGGTTTCCGGCTGCTCTACACAGCGCCTATGCGTCCCGAATGACTGCGCTGCACGAGTGTTCTGTAACACACGTGGTAATGTAGCCCTCTCTTGTAACTGGAGCTCGCTTGATTCAACCACACTAGTAAATAGATCACCGCTGAAATTATTCATATTTGCGATTTAGCTATGAAACAGGTGAATCAATAACGACGGGCACTGACTTTTTACTGACAGTAGGCCATTAATTCTGAGATAACCAACAACAAAGCCCGCTCTAAAAACAAACAAAAAACTACAAAACCCAAACAAATACATTTTAAACACACATAATGCACACAGTCATAAAAGCAAACATTTGCTTTACTGAAATACTTAATTTGAAATGTAACCGAACCTTACAAGCATCATCTTAATACAGCCCCTCGCCCCAGTAACAGAACGCATTCATGCGCGTTGCCACCGTTAATGGGAGCCTGAAATTTCTAGCCTATCAGACAAAGCGAAATCAAACGTAACTGCGATTTCAAGGTCAAATACCGAGAGCCCGAGTACTGAAGTTTTGGTGTAATAAACATCGCCCTCTCTTACTGGCGATTGCGTCAAACAACACACCGTGTCCCACTTACTTTTAACGCGGCAGATGTCAAAAAAAGATTTCTCGCTGGTGGAGTGAATGACAGATAAACAAACAACCCAAGCGAAGACTGGCAAGATGCTCCGGTAACACAGTCTCTGCTTTAATGTTGAAGTTTCTCACAAACACTGGAGCGTAAAATCTGTGGTCTTGTGACTTTTATCAAGATGGGCAGCGGCTCAAAGTCGGTTTGGCTGCACGTTTTTCAGGCTGTGGATCAGAGCCCAGGAGCGCAGGCCGGCGTCTGAAACGGTGTTCCAGAGAGAAGATTAAAAACCTGCAAAGGCCTCACAATGCCTTGTTTGGGCAGTACTGCCTCTGGGAGGACTGCCTCAGGGAGGACTGCCTCGGGGAGTACTGTCTCGGGGAGCACTGCCTCGGGGAGCACTGGCTGATGCCACACTGTGGCCCAGACAGGGAGGCTGATGGCTCGGGGAGCAGCACCGGAGCAGTGGAGGAACTGTGGACAAGCACAGGAGAGGAGTTGTGAGGAGAGAGACCTGAGCACATGAGGACCTGCACGGTGAGCAGAGAGACCTGAGCACACGAGAACCTGCACGGTGAGCAGAGAGACCTGAGCACACGAGGACCTGCACGGTGAGCAGAGAGACCTGAGCACACGAGGACCTGCACGGTGAGCAGAGAGACCTGAGCACACGAGGACCTGCACGGTCTTCACCCAGCAGGTTTTATTGTATGTATCATATATTATTCAGTGCCAAAAACACACACCAAGTGCTTCATATTAAAGCAATGCGAAGTGACATAGTACATTTCATAACACCTCATACACATCAAATTCAGCTGGGACAGAAATTACACTCCTGGTGGTAGTACCACATGGAGCTCTGTATTACACACACACCTGCACATTAACTTTCCCTGTGAGCAGGAACCCCCTGTTAGCACACAGTCTCAACACAATAAACCCCGTTAGCTTTCACCACCAGCCTTTAACTAGGTCCAACCAGGAGCTACTGAAGCTCAGATCATTATCTGATTCAGTGGTGTTATCTGATTCAGTGGTAACCCTTCATTAGCAGTGCAGGGCTTTGGGAGGGTGGGCCTTACAGCACAGAGAACAAGGCTGCGGGTGAACAGTGTCCCCCAATTTGGATTTTTGCGTTATTGAAATGGATTGATGACTGATATGATTTCATTACTTACTCTGACTCCAATTGCCCTCTGTCAAAGTGATGTATTTTCAGACATACAATATTCAGCTGAAAAAACAAGCCATTTTGCCTATAAAAACTGAGACGGTGTGAAGGAAATTGAGTCCCCGTGGTTTGATCACAAAGTAAAATCTGATCTTTGTGTCCAAACAGCTGTAAAGCTGGAACTGCTCATGCCAGAATTTGTGTATATTTTCACAATATTGGATTCACAATCCTGCAAAAATCCAGCCTGCATGACATCAAATTAATAAAACTGAGTAGATCCGAAAGGTATTTCCACAAGAACATTCCCACAAGTTTCTATTGACTAGATTCAGTTATTCTTACAGCGTGCTCATTGCATTAGGTTGCCGTTACTAAATTTTTCATATTGCACATTTTGCCCTGTTTATTGTTTGGTGTTACAACTACGTCCCATGTATTCTGTTGGTACCAGCTGGAGTGGAGCCTGGAGCTCCAGGTAAGGTCCAGAACTTGGGCATCTTGCTCAGTTTGTCATGCCCACCCCAGGCCTCTACTCTCCTGAGGAGCTCCAGTGTGTCTAACCATTTCACACAGGCTTTACCCTGACACAAGCTTCTCTATCAAGTGTGAAGCCAAGCGGAGAACAATGGCGGTATGGAACAGGACACTTTGGAGCTGCGCTGACTAGCACTGACCTCGCGGCCCAAGGGTGGAGCCTGCGGTTGGGGAGCTGTGAGCTGGGGTCGCTCCGTGCTCTGGCGGTTCCAGGGTGGTCGGAGCTGGTGTGCTCCCCTACAGGCTTCAGGTTTAGGCCCCTGGGGATAGGGCCATGCTGGGGCAGGATTCCTCTCAGGACCAGAATTCCAGCAGAAAAAAAACTAGCCCCTACTCTGATCTCTCACACACATACACACACACACACGTGCACATGATGGCATGCACCATGCACACACACACACACACACACACACACACACACACGTGCACATGCAGACATGCACCACACACACACACACACATACATACACACACAGGAACATCAGTGTCTGATCTGATCAGTGTAGAGAGTGTTTCTGACACTCAGTGGCAAAACAGGAGAAGATCCAAAGTACTCTCAGGATCAAAGAGAAAAGCCAGAGCTGCACAATGTGGTTTCATCCAAGAGTTGCTCTGAATTGAAAGGGTTAAATTAATCTCCACACAGGTTGGGATCAAGATGTACCAGAGCAGTAGTAAGTCTGTAAGTATTTACAATACCTTAAGTACTGTGATTCGCACTGAAGTTCACTGAACTTCTCAGAATAGAAGGAACATAAACTAACAGGACCTGTTTCTACTAATGACACTATATAAAAATATACATGCAGATAAGCCAGAATCTAGCGTAATATATGGAGATAAAAAATCATGATCAGTCTAAGACCTCTCTTAGGAGATGTTCAAAAACACATCTTAAAGTCCCAAGTAAGGGGTGTTGATTACATGCAGTTACAATACAGCTGTGCACTGCAATAAAGAGCATCTCAGATCTGCTGATGTAGTTTCAGAGAAATCCAAGACACATGCAAGCAAGTGGGCGGACAAGTAATCAGCACTCAACACACCCTTCATCAGTGTTGTACTGTGTTATGTGTGTGTGTGTGTGTGTGTGTGCCGTGGGGGGGCATTGTTAAAGGTGTGTGTGGTGCTGCAATCGTAGCCGAGTGTGTGTATAAGAGACGTGTCGTAAGAGATCAAACCAACGTCTGGTGAGCCTGCACAGACACATGACTATACACGACCGGCAGAGATCTCCATGGAAACCATGCGGTCAGACAGGCAGCTGCACCTACTTCTAGTGTAAATATAAACACCTCCTGCTGTGGTAAAACAAAGCACTGAAATGCAACATGAAAAGCAGAATGCAAGTTTAGTCATTCCAAAAAAACAAAAAACAAACCCATTATAGTCATCATCCTTCTGCCAGGGCCACACAGACAGACACCTGCCAGCGAGGACCAACACCCCCCATCCAACCCCACCCCCCGCTCCCTGAAAACACTTCCCTACACCCACCAACTCCAATCGCAACTCAGGTCAAGGATCTCCCTGAAATAGGATCCACCTGCCCATTGTGTGTCCATACCTCGACTGTCTCTGATCTCACACTACTTTCTATATCTGTTTGCTATTTACTGCAGACGGCACCCAGAACGCATTAAACGCTTTAACGACGGCCAGCCGGAACGGAGAGCGGGCGGGTGTTGAGCAGAGCCCGGTATGCGTAGGATATTCTCACGCTCCAGGTTCGTTATACTCGTACTGAACTACTTGAACACTGTTTTACAGTTTATCGTGTTCAAAAGACAAACATCCTCAGCTCACTGACCGCAAATGTGTTTTATATTAGCAGGCTTTAAGTGCTCATTAAATAACATAGATCATTATGGCATCATGGTTGATATTCCAAATGTTTAGATGCTTCAGTATCTCTGTCGTGCCTGTGGAGTTCACAGTGGAGTGTTACTAGACAACATGACTCTTAGCATGACCATAAAAAACCAAACCAAAACAAAAAAAAAGACCCTGAAACACAAGTGAAGTCATTAACCACATTGAGCCGGTCTTCAGGATCTCATCGGGACCTTCAGGACCTCATCGGAAACCTTCTGGATCTCATCAGTTTTAGGGTCTTTTCAAATCCAGATGAGTTAAATGTGACTGATTACCTCATTATGAAGCCACGAGGGCTGACACAAGTGCACTGCCCCCACAGAGAAGTGCAAGCCAGCCCTGACCTGCCGTCAGTCTGAGCTGGTGAATCAGAAAAGCAATGGGAATTGAGATAAATGTTTACAAAGACAAAGTTTGCTAATGACTAAAACAGTACTACTGTTTCACACTGGAACTTGGATAAACAGCTCTCTGAAGTGCATTTACAGATATGAATGAGACATGTCAAAATTCTGCTGAAACTCTCTGCTCAGCAGTCTCTCTGATCAACAGTCTATGTCAGGAGTACCCAAGTTTGGTGCTGGAGTCTATCAATCTGAGGATTTCTCCCATTAAAGTCACCTAAATCAACTCATTAGGTAATTCCCAGGTTTGGAAGTTGTTGAAGAGTGAAGCCATCTCCAAGTTCCCTGGAGCTGGGCTGGACTGCTCCGTGTCTCCAGACTGCCGGACTGTGTCTGCTCTGGCTGGTCTCCAGTGGCCAGGTGTGTTTAAGCAGGTCACACAACCACACTGGATGCTGGCCCTCTCAGACCTGGGTTCAACACCACAGTGCTACATTAACTAATATTAAACCCACCTGATTCAACTCATCAATTGGCAGGTTTGGTAGGTGTGTCTGGGCAGATCAATAACCAAACCCAGCTGGACATCAGGTCTCCAGCACCACGCTTGGACAGCCCTGGACTGTAGTATTTTGCTCCTTGCATGGTATTATACAGCTTTGGTTCTTGTATACTATATGCAGTGCTCTGGGTTTTAACTGTGGATTCATTCTTACAGCAGTAATGTAGTGAGTAGTAATAATGGTATAAATGATACTGATAACAGTGTAATGATGCTTTTAATTTGATCTGGATACTGCAGATTCTCTGTAAAGATGATTCTCTAAATCTGCATTGTGATAACACATGCTATAAAACACACTGCACAAATTAAATTCGATAAAACTCAGCCGTCCCAGTCCAGAGTGGTCAGGGACGGGCCGCGTTTTTGCCCAGGCCACAGAGGCTCTGTGCTGCGGCCAAACACCCTTCACCATCGGACATTACATTCCCCAACGCTCACCTTTAACCTTTCCAAATGTGGTGTAAGTTTTGTTTCATGCATGACTCACGCTACACACACTTCGACTATGTTTACCACACACTCGCAGGTGAACGCCCACTGTTGGGTTTATGGTAAAAGGAGGACTGAAAACGGGTCAGAGTACAGGCAAACAGGCCGTTACCCATCTGGGAATGTGTGGAAGTGAGCATTAATTAGGATTTGTTTTTAATGCAGGGAGAAATCAGGACAGAGTACGAACTGAATCAGATTGTACTCATATTACCATAACGCTGAAAAATAGAACTGCATCATTTTGACGCAAAAAGGTTTTTGTTTTAAAAAAAATAAACATCTGAGTCATAGGAACGCTCAGAAAACATCCACCAGGAACGTGCAATTGGTGATGTAATCACACATCACAGTTCATCATACTCACAGTTCATCAAGCCGCTCACAAACACAGCAAGCCTTCTTTAGGCTCGACACATTTCCTAAGGATTCTGCATTACACCTTCAGAATGGGGGTTTAAGGTACATACAACATAACCGGGGGGTGTTAGTTACATTTTAAGACCCTGTGCATCTTTGGTTTTAATGAAAATCTCACAGCTGTAACCAGAACCAGGGGTTTATGACGTAAAGAGACAAGCGACTAACAAATTCTGAATACTTTAATAGCACTGATTCATTTACATTTCATGAAATACTGCAACACGCTGATATGCAAAATATACATATACAGCAAAGTGAGAGAAACATTTGATTGCTAGATTTGGCTGACTGTGCAGACGGCTGGAGGTTCTGCCCCTGTGCCAGGGTGGAGGAGGCGTAACAGAACTCCAGTCCTTTCCAGAAGGGTGGAGATGAGGTTCTACAGCAGGGCAGCTAAGTCCCGTCTGGTTAGGGCCGAGATGAAGAGCCAAGTCCATCTCGCCTGAAATTAAAGCACTTGAGACCTGAACCATGATCCAGTGAGGTGATTCAGAAATAAATACAGACCTTAAACATAAAACATAAACAAACAAAAGACAAACAAAAAAAAAAGGTAGTGCTTGGTTGTGGACACGGTAACCTAAGTAACACATGATTTTTAACAGAGTTGCTACAGAAAGCAGTCTCTGGGTGCTTCAACACTTGTCTGGTTTTCTAAACAACACTACAGGTGCAGACACACACCCACACAGGGCTGTGGCCGTAGGCCCCTCCGGAGCAGGGAGGGCCTTTAAAGACACATGTCCCAACCCGGGACTCCTGCAGACACGGGCAGCATAGCCTCACGGCTGTGGGTTTGGCACTCTCTTTTCCGTCCACCATGTCATGAGCCTTTGCACGACCTTGGGGCTCTTCGAGGAGAAATCACCTGAAGGGAACAGGCTCCAACGCACCTGCCATGGGCCGAGGGTCCGTGCCGATCGCCCGGGCACGTCACAGAGGTCCTGAGAGCGCTTACACGGCAGGAATGAGGGAGCAGGTAGAACAACGCAAATATACCAATTCAGAACAGTTAAAAGGTGGTCATTTTTGATTTCATTTTTGAAGTCTTCTTTGCATCTGATCTTCTTTGACTGAAGAACTAAAAAAATCTGCAACACTTAGACTTGTGGCAGATCCAGATAAACCAGTAATCCATAAAAACAGACTCAGCGAAGACGAAGCACACACACACACACACACACACACCGGAGCAGGAGATGATCAGACTTGTGTCTGTGTGCATGATGATTTCAGATCCCATTAGTCAGGTCCTGAATGACTCCAGCCATCACCAACTTCCGCAGGAATTCCTTCTCTTTTGATATATTGTGTGTCCATGACTGGGGGGGGAGAGAGAGAGAGAGACAGAGTGTGAGTGAGTGAGTGAAAGGGAGAGAACAGAAATGGAAAGGGAGGGAGTGTATGAGACCGAGGCGTGCATACGCACACACACACACACACACACACACACACACACATATAGAGGGAGAGAGAGGGGGAGAAAGTGTGTGTGTGTGTGTGTGTGTGTGTGTGACAGCAAGAGGGAGAACACTAGAGAGAACACCAAATGCTCAACACAGCCAGATAATAAGTGTCACATGTTGAAGACTAAAAGACTTGGCTCTGATTGGCTCATTCATTGCTGTACAGCTTTTGATCCTACACAGGTTTACGGTCGGAGGGACAATGGGAGATGGGTCGGCCCATCTAAGGTAAACATGTTACTGGAGCTGGAAGACAACAATTGTCCCAGTGCGTAGAGCTTTCAGCGCCGGACGGGCGGTGAGGTGACACGACATGATCAACAATAGATCTGGAGAGCAAAATCTGTGGGAAAAGCACTTAGTGAATCACAAAAGCTGGAGGGAATTTCAGACAAAAAAAAAAAAAAAAAAAACCTCCACAGAAGCAGAGCAGAAGAACCTGCACGCGTGTGGGGTGTTTAAAACGTTCTGGTGAGCTGCTGGACAACGTGCTGAGTGGATGTGACGGTGTCGGGTGAGAGCCACACTCAACCTGCTGAGATGCTTCAGCAAAACAAACATGATTTCTCTCCATCACTCAAACCCTGAGCATGAGAGCCCACCACCACACACACCCACCTACCCCTGAACTAACCTTCACACACACCCACCTACCCCTGAACTAACCTTCACACACACCCACCTACCCCTGAACTAACCTTCACACACACCCAC
>JAOYMR010000017.1:1024509-1039861 GCA_025802075.1 Tenebrosternarchus preto
TGTCACACGGCTGAGAGGTGATGTCACACGGCTGAGAGGTGATGTCACACGGCTGAGAGGTGATGTCACACGGCTGGGAAGAAGCAGTGACATCACTGGACATAGATGTGCTATGGCTTGGCTTATCTATGATGTCACCAGACTTCGTGACATCACTGTTTGTAGAAGCAGTGAGGTCATTGCTCTGTGAGAGTGGAGTGTCTATGTTGGGGGTGGAGCTTGGGATCGGTTGCTTGTCAGATGAACAGGGAGGAGTTTGAGGATGGTCTGGAGTGTCTGTATCCATGTTCTCCTCATCTTCTTGCTCATCTGCAGAAAGGAGCTTCAGTTACTGAACATCAACAATTTAATCACTTCAAACGCACCAGAAAGGACACAGAAGTTCATGATTAAGAGAAAGAACTCAACACTCTTTACATTAGTAACACTCTTCTGAACTAGGAGAGACACTGTGAGAGTCTTACTCAGGTCTGCTGGGTCCAGCAGGACCTCGGCCCCTTCCCCAGGCTGACTTATCCGAGCACGCTTCTGCTGCACCTGCTCGTCAGCCTCTGCAGAATCAGCACCAGAACCAGCACCGAAACAAGCTCCAGAACCAGTGCTGGGTTCCCTCGGACGCTTCACCGCTACCTGCTGTTTAGACTCGCCGCTGGAAAACACACACACACACACACACACACACACACACACACACACACACACGAGACCCATTAAAACACAGAAAAGAACACTCAACCCCACTCAGAACAGATTAGAATGTTTAAAGACAATTAGAAAAAAAGGATTCAGACAGAAGCACGTGATGAGAGAGATGGGACCAGTTAGAACGCTTAAAAATTATTAGAACAATCTGAACATTTAAAAACAGAACAACAGTGCCTTACAGTGAGGCTAGAACCCTTAATGATGTGAGTATGTGTGTGAGCATGAGATCTTTCAGTCTTGATCAGACCTCCTGTCCTGCACTGTAGAGCTGCTGGTTCCTTTCTCGATGGAGCTGGTGTTCTCCTCCTCTCGCTCTCCTCCATCAGTGTCCTCGATCTTCAGCTCTTCTCTCTCCATCTCTCTGTTTACACTGTCTACCCCTCCTCCCTCTTCTGTTTCCACCTCTCCACCCTGTGTGGCTCCTTCCTCCACATCTGCTCTCTGCTCCTCTCCACCCTCCTCCACCTCCACCACTGCTTCTGCTTCACCACTCCCGTTTATCTCTCTCCCCATCTTCTCTTTATCAGTTTCTTTTTCTCCGGCAGCCTTTTCTGCCTCTCCTCTCCATGCTTCTGCGTTCTCCGTCTCTGTCTCACCTCTAAACGTCTCTACATCTTCCAACTCTCCTCTCTCTGAGTTGTCTTCCATTTCTTCTGCATCTCTATTCTCTTCTGTCAGTCTCACAGTCCCTGCACTACCAGTCTCTGCTTTGACCATCTCAATCTCTTCACCTGTCTCTCCTTCTGCTGCCTTTACCCCTGGGCCTTCCGTGTCCTGCATTTTGATCTCGTTCTCTGCTCTTTCTGTCTCTCTCTGTTCTCTCTCCACCTCTCCTCTGTCAGTCTCTTCGTTTTCTGACTTCATCTCTCTGGTGTCCAAGTCAGTCTGGTCAGGTGCCTCTTGTCTTTTCTGTGTGTCTGTTTGTTCAGCGCCCATCTCTTCTCTTTCCGTCTCGTTGTGAGTCTCCATCTCGACTTCGTCTGTATGGACTCTTTCCTCATCCGCCTCTTCTCTTACTGCACCGCCCTTCTCTGCCTCCACCTTTCTGTTTGCTTCATCTTCTCTCTCAGTCTGTGTTTCCATCTTCTCCTTATTTGCCTTTTCTGTCTGTCTCTCTCCACTCTCTGTCTTCTCTGTTGTTGTCTCTCCTCTATCTTCTTTGTTCATCTGGGTGTCTCGTGTCTCATTATTTGTCTTTTCCATATCTGTTCCCGCTGTCATTCCATCCTCCCGTTTATCTGCTCTCTCTCCACCATCCTGTTCGTCTACTCGCTCTGCGTCCTCCTGCTTGGCTACTCGTTCTGTACCCTCCCATTCGGATACTCTCTCTACACCCTCCTGTTCAGCTGTTCTCTCTCCACCCCCCCGTTCGGCTGTTCTCTCTCCATCCTCCTGTTCATCTGTTCTCTCTCCACCCTCCTGTTCATCTGTTCTCTCCCCACCCTCCTGTTCATCTGTTCTCTCCCCACCCTCCTGTTCATCTGTTCTCTCTCCACCCTCCCGTTCGGTTACTCCTTCTCTACCCTCCCATTCGGCTGTTCTCTCTCCACCCTCACATTCAATTGTTCTCTCTTCACCCTCCCATTCGGCTGTTCTTTCTCCACCCTCCCGTTCGGCTGTTCTCTCTCCACCCTCACGTTCAGCTGTTCTATCTCCCTCCTCCCGTTCGGCCGTACTCTCTCCACTCTCCCATTCGGCCGTTCTCTCTCCACCTTCCTGTTTGGCTGTTTTCTCTCCACCCTCCCGTTCGGCTGTTCTCTCTACACCCTCCCGTTCAGCTGTTTTCTCTACACACTCCTGTTCGACTGCTCTCTCTCCACCCTCCCGTTTGGACGCGCTCTCTCCACCCTCCTGTTCGGCTGTTGTCTCTATTCCCTTCAGTTCAGCTGTTCTCTCTCCACCCTCCCGTTCGGCTGTTCTCTCTCCACCCTCCTGTTCGGCAATTGTCTCTACTCCGTCCTCTGTTTGACCGACGGTTTCAGCCCAGTTACTAAGCTCTCCGCGTTCTTCCGTCTGCACCTTCCCATCCAGAAGTAGCTCGGCCACCTCCGGAGTGACTCTGGAGTGGTCGATAGGGGCGTTGTCCTTTCCGGCTTTCCACAGTTTGTACCGTTCTGGCTGGAACTTCCGCACAAAAACATCCATGGAGATCTTCACCATATCCTTGCGGCAGGAGCACTGTGGCAGGAGGGAACAAAGAGGAAGCTTCAGCAAAAGCACTCGAAAGCGCTGTGTGAGTGGGTGGTTAGGGGTGGGGTTAATAACGGAGGTCTGTGTGTCATCTGGAAGCCCTTACTAATGCTGCCTGCTTGCCGTAGTCGATCCAGCGCTGGGTAGCGAAGTTTGTGGACTCTGCGCAGTTGAAACCATGGTTGAAACCAGCGTGATAGGCAAACGGGAAGGTCACTATAAACTCACCTGCTTCCTGGGTGACCTGACAAAGCAAAGAGAGAAAGATTCAGGCTATTCATTTTAAGGATGTAGTGTTTATGTGTGTATTCGGTATTCCAGAACACATAATCAGACAATACCTGTTAACATTACGAGTTCCAGAGCATATTATCAGAGAAGACTGTAAATACCATACATAGGTTTAATAAATGCAGATAACTTAACAGATAAACTAACCTTCTCGAATGGGATGCCATACTTCCTCAGGATCGATGGTGAAATCAAAGTCATTTTGTGCCGTAAAAAGGCCTCACAACTTTGGGCACTTCCAGGAAAAAATCCTGAACATTAAGACATCACCGTCAGATAATGTTTGCTAAGCAGACATACACACACACACACATACACACACAAAAGAAACCAAGCAAAAAGTATTTACTCAGACCTTTAGCAAGACGTTCCAACCTCTTCCCATGTTCTGGGGGCACAACATACCTGCACAGGGAGGTTGGAAGAAGCTCTGGTTAGGAAGCTCCATAAATGTACAACAGACGACGATGACCCTAACCCCAGCATCCATGTTATGGTATGCTTAGTGTACTGATCCCTAACAAGCTACATGACACGGATGAGACACATGACACAGACGGGACACATAATCCCTAATAAGATACATGACAGTGACAGGACACATGACACATAGATGAGACACATGAAAAAAAATCCTATAAAAATTGGGCATGCTTTTAATTATAAATCAAATACTTTCATTATAAATTTCCTTCACATTCAGTTTATACAAACATTAACAGCTAACAGGTGACTGTGGGAGTTCATAACAGCTAATAGGGGAGTGTATGAGTTCATAACAGCTAACAGGTGAGAGTGAGTTCAAAACAGCTAACAGGTGAGTGTGAGTTCATAACAGCTAACAGGTGCGTGTGTGAGTTCATAAGAGCTAACAGGTGCGTGTGTGAGTTCATAACAGCTAACAGGTGCGTGTGAGTTCATAACAGCTAACAGGTGCGTGTGTGTGTTCATAAGAGCTAACAGGTGAGTGTGTGAGTTCAAAACAGCTAACAGGTGAGTGTGAGGTCATAACAGCAATCAGGTGAGTGCGTGAGTTGGTTTTGAGAGTACCATGACTTGGGCTCTCCGAAATGCAGGTAGTTGATGCTGTAGAGGTCCATGTCCTCTGTGTGCCAGGCGAACGTGGTCTTCCACATGCCAAAGTAGAGATATGGCGTGTTCACCCCTTTAATCTTAATGCCACTCTCTCTCTCCACCAAGTCCAGGATGGTGTTCAGACGCCCAATGTTCCACTCGTTCACATCCTGCACACAGATGGAATCCTAAGACTCAACACACCACGTTGTGAGGCTGATGGTACCACTAGCGTGTGGCGTTTCTGGGATTCGAACCCAGTTCCCAGCAGATAACACATAAAGACCCCTTCTGGGTTATACAGCTATCACATAGTAAAACGAAATAATTATAAAATTTATGTCGTGAAAATACATTCACCTAGGACAGTTATTACAAACTCATTGAGACACGTTAAACAGTATTAAAGCACAGGATTGGTAACTGACTGGATCGTAGAGCGTTCCACTGATGTCCGCGCCATACAGCGGAGGGTTAAAAGTTAGATTCTTCCAGTACTTTCTCTCCAGCTCTTCAAATTCCACATATCTGGGGTTGCAAAATCTGAAATATGAGAATCAGAATACAGTCCTGTTACAGAGACAAGTTTTCTTGTTTCCTTAGTCCACAGAGAAGTGGAAAGATAAATGATGCCAGGTGTCTCGCTACGTCCACCATCACGCAGCTACCTGCATGTGCACACATCAGAGACCGCACGCAGGTGAAGCTCCGCCGCGGCGTGGCTGTGATCGGACGCTCACCTGTCCGTGTTGGCGGTCCTTCTGAATTCCCTCACGCTCATGGGTTTTTTCTGGATGTTGTACTGGGTGAAGAGGCCAGACTCGCCCGTCACCACCTGCTGTATCGGAACGGGAATGACCAGGTCATCGATGTCATCGTAGGTACGACGTGCCTTCCAGTCTTTCGGAGGTACGACCTGCGTCACGGAATAAGACCATGACATCAACATCCCTCCATGTTGCCGGCCACTGTGCTCGGAGATGCACAGGAGTCCAAGCAGTCTGACTCCTTTACAGACACACTGGGGTTTCCAACGCTCTCATTTTTTACTCTTGTTACTACAAGTTAGAGTCAATGTTTCACAGCTACCCAGTAGTTAATATCCAAATAACAACACTTGAGTTTAAGACATGCCTGCAAGATTAATCTGTAAGACTCTGGTTCATTATTTGATGAAGCTTTTCAATTATATTATCGGAAATCTAACGCAAGCTTGCACTAGATTAGGCCCTCATTTGCTCTGACACCCTGAATTTAAACTCACGAAGGACTTGATGGTTGACTAAGAGAAATGAATGCTGTGTCTCCAGAGAAATGATTCTGTGACTACAGAGCTCAGAGCAGCACTTGCCTTCACCATTCCAGCTCTGTGAGCTCCCTGTGACTCCATGTAGGCAATGTAGCGATTGAAGTCTTTGAACTCCTCCTTGGTTGGATGGAAGGTCATGACCTTTGACCCCAGAGTCTGCGCTACAGAGTCTGTGGCCATTCTGCTACTGGGACTACACACACCAAACATGTGGATTTAAAAGAGATCGCACAACAACAAACAAGGATACCACAAAAATCAATGTGTTGCAGTACAGAACATTTCCTCAGGTTGTTAAAACATTATACATTCTGCCTCATGAAAAGTTAGTCACAGTATACTGTACATACATTAACTAATATATAAATTCAATACCTGGTATAAATCTAAAAAATACAAAATCATTAGATTTAGTTTTATGTTATGCACACAACAATAGCACCTGTGTTGAGAAAACAAAAAAAAATGTCCAAAGTACGATACAATATAGTTATAACTACCAGGACATATTATCAACAAGTAATAAAATGATTATTACATTTGAAACTAGTAATACAAACTAAAAAAATATATAGATATAAAAAATTATAAGGATATTTACAATTTTGCACTTAATAAATTTGCCTTGTAAGCGATTTTAACGCAGTGTGCTAATTAACGTCAATTCTTATAGCTAGCTAGTTAAGAGTTGACAGCACTGCGCTTTCTCTTAGATATTTATATATGAGTAAAGAATACATAACACTACGCATAATAAGTTGTTCTGTATGATGGGTATGATTTCTATCTGTGGTTAATAGAAATGCGCTGTCAGGTAGTTAGCTAGCTAGCTAACTAAGTTAACTAAACGGCCGCACAAAGTAGTTAGCTAGCTAGCTAAGTAACAACAAAGTATTAGCTAGCTATTACAAAGAACTATAACTGACGTTAGCATAGTAATAACGCAATAAGGTCTATCCTGTAAGCGCGACTGGACAAACCAACATGCACCGTTCACTTTTGTACTTTTGATGCGTGAAATTTTAGGTCCGTCAGACCAGGGCCCACTCTTGTTTAACTCCCGGACAATACATACAGATTTCAACAACAAACTTTGAGTAATGGGAACAGATTAGCTAAGTGTAACGTTAGATTCATAGCTACGCTAAATTTTGTTAGCTAGCATGGTTCAGTTTTATAAGATCTAAGCATGATGGACTAAACAACTTGTAACTAATACTACATGTGACTGTCTTTCAAACTTGACGTTTGCAATAGAAAACAGTAGTACGGCGATGTTAGCTAGCTAGCATAGCTAGTTAGGTTTTGCGACAAGATAGCCGATAGCTAACGATAGCTACCTAGCAAAACAGTGCAGTACCTAAATTCTAAATACACTTGTATTACGGTGACAAACTATAAACTTTCTCGAAAGAGAAAAACGAAAATGGTCTTACGCGTGTTCAGTAACTAGTTGCAGTCTGTTTTCTCAAAATTCTCAAAGAAATGTAGTAGTTATTGTACGATTCACAACCGATAGAAAAGCTTGTCCTCCATTATTCTGACACACCAACACGCATGCGTACTGTAGAATTGTTTACAAAGATGGAAGAAGGCGTTCCCCATGCGCTTCTCTCTCAAAGTTCTGGCTAATCAAAAAACTCCGACGACCGGTAGGTGTGCATGAGATCGAGTCATTAATTCCATAAACACGTGCTGTAATAAACTTATTATAACTACATTATGTTTGTTGTGTAAAATTAGATTTAAAAAACGACAGCACTGACTGTGACAAGCCAATTTCTCTGTAACAAGCCAAACCTTCTGAGATCATAAAAGTTCAAACATGCGGACCGTTAGTTCTCCCTTTTTTCTTGATACAGATTCTTACCTGGTTGTAAGACAGACAAAACTTGTGAGCTAGCGGTTAACTGTTGCACCAGCGCAAACAATCTTCCTAGGCTCTTTCAGTTATGTTATTTTAATGGATAGTATTGCTTTATTGATTTTCCTCTGTGCTGTAAAAGTTTCTTCTACTCACTACAGTTCACATTTATATCGGGCACGCTGCCGTGTGAAGTGCTGTGAAGATGCTGTTGTTCATGCACATCAGGTTCTCTGTAAGACTGAGTAGGCCAAATCTCGACAAAACGGTGTGCAGTTGTATTTGCACGTTTTAGGTCTGTAACTGCTTTTTATCTTAATTATTTGTAAGTCTCCGTTTCAAAAGCATACTACTACTACTACTATTACTACTGCTATTATTATCATCACTATTACTACAACTACTATTATTACTATTACTACAGCTACTACTATTATTACTATTACTACTGCTACTATTATTACTATTACTACGGCTACTACTATTATTACTATTACTACTACTATTATTACTATTACTACTACTGCTACTATTATTACTATTACTACTACTGTTACTATCACTACTACTGCTATTATTACTACTACTGTCATTACTATTATTACTTTTACTACTAATATTATTACTACTACTATTGCTTCTACTAATAACAATAAGAATAAAGCATATTAAACAGTGATCACAGCAGATGCATTTGTGACCAGATTCTGTTAGAAAGTAAGGGGTCCAAAGTTCTACTTTTTGTATTTACAGCATTCAGAGTGTGATCTTTTGATTTTTATATTATACCAGTATAATTAAAAGTTTTAGAAATGGAGAAACTGATTTAAGGCTTGCAGGCTCTGTTAGTGAGACCCTAATGTCCTTGTATAATTAGACTGATTCCTGTTACCTGTTAAACACTGTACAGAGCAGTGTGGCAGCTCTGACCTTAAACCAAAGGGAAAAACGGTATAATTAATGTAATTATTCCTTTTTCACATGTTTTTACAATGTATACCTGTGTGCTGGTCAGAATAGGACTAAATTATCCAGATGCTGTACAAATTAACCCCACAGTGCCAGAGTTGTTGCATTGGAGACACACACACATACATGTACACAAACACACAAACATGCACATACACACACTTGCTCACACACACACAAACATGCACACAAACACTCATGCGTGCACACGAACACACATGCTCACAGGCATGCATGCACGCGCACACACACACACTCTCACACACGCATACATGCTCTTTGCTGGCTGGTCTGAGATAAGCAGCAGGGTGCTTGCAAGGACACCATCTACTCACCATCTGTTTCCCTGGCAACATGGGGAAATGTGTGGAAGAGTATACATGCTGTACATCAAACATGTATGCACTTTGGTGTGTGTGTGACCATCAGAGGGGACTATGTATATGTGGATGTTTGTATACTGAGGAAATCTCATGTGTATTAGAGATGGCTTTGTGTGTGTGTGTGTGTGTGTGTGCACTGGTGGATTCTCTGTGTATATGTGTTCAAGAGGGGTGTATATACCTATATGGGTTTGTTGGAAGGGTCTGTGATGGCTGTCTGTGTGTTTATATTAAGTTGGAGGGGACTTTGTGTGTATTTGGGTTGGAAGTGTTTTGGGTGCGTTTGTGTTTGGGTGTGTGTGTTGGAAATGTTTGTGTGTATGTTGGAAGTGTTTGTGTGTGTATATCTGAGGTGTTTGTGTCTGTGTGTATGCTGGAAATGCCTTGAGTATACTACATCAATAACTGAATGGGCCAAACATTTGTGCAGTTGAATAAAGAGAACACAGAGGTTATTAGACTGTATAACAGCAATGAGCAGCAACGACTAGCTTCCTTGTACTTGAACATCCTAAACTCTAAAGAATTAGCTCATAACCAAGGAATACTAATAGACTCAATTTCAGTAGCCTCATAATATCTAAAGAATAACAAAATCATAGATTTCCTGATTACAGCAGTTCTACAGGAATTCATCCATGCTTTTATCTCCAGCAGGGTTGACTACTGTAATGGCCTCCTAACAGGACTCTCAAAACGCAGCTCCTAGTGCAAAACGAGAACGTATTACTCTCAATCTTAAGTCCTTACACTGGCTACGAGTATATACTACAGAGTTGACTTCAAGGTGCTATTACTGGTCTATAAACCATTTAATGGTACAGGACCAGCATATTTATCTGATATGCTGCAGAATTATGAGCTGAGTAGATCTCAGATCATTAGGAACTAGTCAGTTAGTCTTGCTTGACCTAAACACCAAGTGTAGAGAGGCAGCATTTAGATATTATACTGTTTCTAAATGGACCCAGAGGACATTAGAAGAGTCCCAACACTGGATGGTTTTTAAGCAAAATTGCAAAAAAAAAAAACAAAACATTCCAATCTATTGTCTTTTGCCTCAGGTTAAATATTGTTATTTCAGTTAATGTTGCACTGCACTTTTAACTTTTAAGAATTTTAATTTATTCTTAAATTCTTAATTTATTCTTATTCTTAATATTTTTTTATACTCTTTAAATTTTTTGTATCATTTTATTTATTTAAACCTCATGTTAGCTTTTTTTTAATATATATATTTTATTCAAATAAAATTTTAAACATTTTAGTTTTATTTCTTTACTTTCCTGAGGTGATAAAGTTCAGGATGTAATAAGCTTTTTTTTAAATGTGATATATATAATGTGAAGAACTTGAACTGCTGCTGTGTATGAAAGGTACAGTATAAGTAAACATGCTTTGCCGTTTGTGTTAGAAGTGTTTTGGTGTTTATGTGTTATTATTTGGGTGTTTGTGTTGGATGTGTTTGTGTGTGTGTGTGTGTGGGATTCACATGGCTGCATCCAGCAACACTGTGACAAAAGAGTCACATCAGCAATATACAAAACCCAGTTATTAAACTTTATTGACATCGAGGTTTTTTGGAACATATTTTCTTTCTTTTTTATTTTTCCTTTTATTAACAAATAGAAAACAGAGTGCATGTACAACATACTGAACCCTCTTACATTTTGGTGTGAACACAATGTGAAATGAATTGGTTGCCCTGGTTGCGTGAGTGTGAACACATGATTCTTTGCTTTTGGTCAGCAGTGGGAGGGAAAACCCTTATTATGTACTTTGATCTGTCCACTAATGCTTCTCTGTCATGGAGGAGGAGTCTGTCGTTCCGAACCACAGCAGGATGTGGTCGGAAAGGCTGATCCAGAGCTGCACGGACACACACACGGACATCGAGGTTCCCCTTACACGATGTCTCATATACGTGGGCATTCTCTCCTCCTGCCAGTACTACTACGTCAGCTGAGCGCGTTCAAGATGCCTGTTGGGACGTTTGAAATGAATCTAAAAGAGGAGAATGAACACTGTACACGTGAGGCCCGTTCTGGGGTGGACCCTGGCCTGGTCAGGCAGCACACGGCCTTGATCTCACTGGGTTTACACACTTTTTTTTTTTTTTTTTGAGCAAAAGGTTCCAGAAAAGAGAAATCACAGTTTACAGCTATTTTGAAGTTCAGAATCTGTACAGGGCATTATGCTCAGATCTCATGTATGAGTATTTAGCTTCTCTTTCGCCAGTTCTTCCCTAACCACGGCCATTTGATCTCTTTTAACATGGATTATTGTTCTGTTGGGGGGTCAGGAGGTGAGCAGGAGTACAAGAGATGCTCTTGCCACTCCTGACTGGGAGAACATGGTTAAAACGAGCAGGAGGGCCACAGGGAGTATAGAGCAGCACCTTCAGTGCTGCACATATCAGCAGTTCTTCAGAACATGTTCATGGGTCGTGTTCACATACATGCCCAACATACGAGACTACAGCATAATCAACCAGATCAGAAACGAATAACAATGTATAAAAAAAATAAAAACAAACAGACCCCGTATAGATAAAATAATCAGTATAAATGACAAAAATACTAGGTTTCAGGTACAGCCGTTTTATACTGTAATAATAGAAATTATACCAACAATAATAATAAGGTCAATGATAAGGAATAACATGATGGCAATAAAATGGCAATTTTAAAAGAAAAAAAAAACAACTATAAAGTAATTTGCACTCTCAGCAGGACGGAGAGACAGTAGATGCTGTGCTGTAGACACCAGCATGTTGGTTGTTCTCTTTTCTCTTGTTCTTGTTGTTATTGTTTTTTGTTTATTTGTTTTCTGGGTGCTTTCTGAAAGAGGATGTCCACAGGATTGGATGAGAGTGTAAAGGCCACACATACACACACAGAGTACTCTGATGCTCTCCTCTCCTTTCCTTTCCTCTCCTCTCCTCTCCTCTCCTCTCCTCTCCTCTCCTCTCGTCTCCTCTCCTCTCCCTGTCTCTCTGTCTTCCTGTCTCCCCATATCCCTGTCTCTCTCAGCCTCCCATGGCCTGCTGTGTGAATCGGTGAGGTGGATATAGCTCAGAAAGAACCTGCTGCTCTCCTGAGGGGCGATCCAGGGCTTTCCGGAGAGTTCTGTGAGCAGTTACGTTGCATAGTGATCAAAGCTGCCCAGGTACTCAAGAGCTGCCTTGTAACACAACTGGTACTGGTCCTGAAAACACACACACACACACACACAGTCTATCAAATATGCATCTTGAGGTTCAAATGTGTAACTGTCTTTGTGAAAAACATCAGGTCTCTATTTAGGCTAATAATAAGAAAAATAAATCCCAAACTAAATAAACCCCAGACTAAGATTCTGTTTAGGTGATGAGTCATTGTACTGAAGCAGAGACAAAAACACACTCTGTGCATCTCTCACTCTCTCACTGTTCTGCCTCTCTCTCCTTCTGCCAGTTCAGTTTCTCTCTCTCTGGGTTTCTCTGACACTCAGTTACTCAGGTGTCTCTTAATATATTGTCTCTGTGTGTTATGTGTGTGTGTGTGTGTGTGTGATTACCTCTGTCTGTACCATGGCAGGTCTCTGGGTGCGCAGTGTTTTGACGGTCTGAAACAGATCGACGACTCCCTCATATCTCATCCTCTCCAGCACGATGCTCAGAGTGATAAACACTCCTGTACGACCCACACCAGCACTGCAGGAGGGCAGAGGACAGTTTAGTACACACACACACACACACACACACACACACACACACACACACACACGCACGCGCATGCACACACATACACACACCCGTATGCGCACACACACACACACACATGCACACATGCAGGTACAGACAAACACACACAGTCATACACAAACAAACAGTTGCACACACACACACACACAAACACAAATTAGTCAGTTACAGTCTACCATCTCAGACCTGCAGTGAACAGTGATTGGTCCATCCTGGCCAAACTGCTCCTTTGTCTTGTGCACCTGCCCGATGAAGTCGATAAAGCCCTCCCCTGTCTTCGGCACCCCCTGCTCTGGCCAATCAGTGAACTGGAACTGACGGATGGTCCTGGATTGGCCGTCCTGAAAGAAGAAAGGGTGATGTTATCCAATCAGAACCTTAACCAAAACCCCCATCAGAAATCTATGTAAACTGCATACATCAACAGATGCATGTTCATGTGAGTGTCAGTTCCCTTGCAGCAGAGAGCAGGTGAGTTCCCACACGCTGTAAGGGCCCTGGTACAGTTGAGGCTGTTCCCAGACCTGCTGGCACCTATACGTTCAGGCTGACATTTGGAATATTAAGAAAGAGCCTCACCCTGGCATCAGTGACTTTAAACTCGCGCAGGATGTACTGAGGCATGTTGTACTCGGCCATCGGGTCCACCACGAAGTACTGGTACCGGGCCGAGCGTTCTGCGGGCCAGTACTGATGACACTTCTCCTGCAGGATGAAAACAGCCAGAGTTATTTGGTATAAGCATAGGAATCAAGGCAATGGATATTAAATAACATCTGCTTTACATCCATATGAATGCAGAGAAATAACTGAAAGAGCAGTGTGTGTATGTGTGTGTATGTGGTACGAGAGAGTGTGTGAGAGTGAGTGCACGTGAGCGAGTGTGTGAGAATGTTTATGTGAGCGTGTGGAGCGAGTGCCAGGCGTTTTTGTTGTTTATACTGAACTCACTCGTCCCATCTCCCGGAGTTTGGTGAGCATGACCACTATGGTGGAGTTGTTCTCCCATAACATCCTCCAGAAGTCCTCAGTCGTCTCGGACAAGGGACCCTGGGTGGCAATGTAGGCCTTCTGCTGCCTACACACACACACACACACTTAGATCAGCACTTAGTAACACAAAAACACACAGTCAACCACTAACACAACCATAAAAGTTGGTTGTGTTACTCACACACTCTCACACACACACAGAAACACACACATGTACAGGCACACAGAACCATCGAGGTGGGATTATAATAATGTAGTTGCTCAGAAAAAACACATGGGGGCACTGTGATCATGGACAAAAAGCAGCACCAGTCATCAAGGCAGGACCCCAATACTTTGAAACGATGACAAAGCAGA
This sequence comes from Tenebrosternarchus preto, assembly GCA_025802075.1. NCBI lineage: Eukaryota > Metazoa > Chordata > Actinopteri > Gymnotiformes > Apteronotidae > Tenebrosternarchus > Tenebrosternarchus preto. Next base: position 1,038,390 of record JAOYMR010000017.1, read on the forward strand.
AATATATATAACGTATAGCTGAGCTCAGGGCTTCTCTGTTCCTGTTTGCTTTGAATGAAAGACTCAAGATGAGACCAGGAGTGAGAGACTCAGGCAGAATTGAGAGAGTGGAGATGCAGAATGACAGACTGGACCTTCTCCTACAGACAGACACAGTGAGGTGTGTGTGTGTGTGTGTGTGTAAACGATTATTGTGCCCACTTAGAGTGTGTTTAGGGAAAGAGTATGTTTAGTTAGGGAGAATGTGTGTTTAGTTAGGGATAGAGTATGTTTAGTTAGGGAGAATGTGTGTTGAGTTAGGGATAGAGTGTGTTTAGTTAGGGACAGAGTGTGTTTAGTTAGGGAGAATGTGTGTTTAATTAGGGATAGAGTGTGTTGAGTTAGGGATAGAGTATGTTTAGTTAGGGAGAATGTGTGTTGAATTAGGGATAGAGTGTGTTTAGGTAGGGGTAGAGTGTGTTTAGTTAGGGGTTGAGTGTGTTTATAAAGGGACAGAGTGTGTTTAGGTAGAGTATTTACTATAAATGCATGTGTGAAGCCATTTTGTGTTTGGTTTTTCGAAAGTGTGTGTGTGTGTTTAGTAAAGGGGTGTATGTGTGTTTACTGAAGATGTATGTGTGTTCAATGAAGGGGTATGTGTGTGTTTAGAAAGGTGTGAGTGTGTGTGTTTAGTGAAGTTGTGTTTGAAGTGTTGTGTTTAATGTGAACTATGAACAGATTTCCATCTTCCTCTACACCATCATCATCTGCACTAAATGGGGCTCATGGGAAACAGGATGTACTTGTTGTGTTCAGCCAGTCATGATGGCAAAGTCTATACCACTTCCACAGCAGCTAATGAGAGTGAACACACACACACACACACACACACACACACACACACACACACACAAACCTAGAGACACACAACAATAAACACACCAAGTCCTTCATTACAGCCATTTACACAGCTGTTCCAGCACAGGCTGAGATACATAAGACTCACTTTGATCTAGAAAGAGTAGTTTTGAGTAGAGAGATCAGTTTCATACACAATCCTCACACCTTTTCCAATCCCAAACACTTGCAACAGAAACCCCACCCCTCTTCACACACAGCCTGCAAGCCCCACCCCTCTTCATACACAGCCAACAGAGATCCTGCCCCTCTTCATACATAGCCATTAGACCCCGCCCCTCTGCACCGACATCCTCAGAAACCCCACCCATTTTCAGAAGGGACATTCTTCACACAGCCTGCAGAGGCCATGCACCTGTTAGCACAGAGCCTGAGCCTCTGCCCCTCTACCTCCCACAACCCAACCAGATCCTACATCTGTGACACTACCATGAGCTTAGCACAATCAACAGAAGAAACAGCTCTGCTGTGTTTCTATGAATACCATAACAAGCCTGTGTGTGTGTGTGTGTGTGTGTGTGTGTGTGTGTGAGAGAGAGAGAGAGAGAGAGAGAGAGAGAGAGAAAGAAAGAGAG
>JAOYMR010000017.1:1045126-1061442 GCA_025802075.1 Tenebrosternarchus preto
ATAGCTCTTTTTGTTATCGCTCTAGATTTGTGTGTGTGTAATATGAGATATTTTTATTTGCATGTTTGAGTGTGTGTGTTTGTGTGTGTGTGTGTGTGTGTGTGTGAGAGAGAGAGAGAGAGAGAGAGAGAGAGAGTGAGAAAAAATGGGTATATATGTGTGTGTGTGTGTGTGTGTTTGAGAAAGAGAGAGAGAGAGACAGTGTTTGTAAGAGTATGTGTGATAGAAAGTGTGTGTGTGAGAGAGACTGTGCATATGTGCATTAGAGTGTGTGTGCGTTAGAAACTCTTTGTATATGTGTCTGTCTGTGTGTGTGTTAGAGAGACTGTACATTTGTGTGTATGTATGTGTGTGCATGGGTGTGTGAGGAGTAGAGAGAGATACTGCATGTATGTGTGTTTGTGTGAGGGAGGGAGAGAGACTGTGTGTGTATGTGTGTGTGTGTGTGTGTGTGTGAGAGAGAGCCATGTATGCCTGTAAGCCCAGGCTGTGTTTGTCCTGCCACAAGGATCAGTGTGTAAGCCATACATCTGCTGTTCCCACAACCATCTGCCCTATATGACTAACCCTGTGTGTGTGTGTGTGTGTGTGTGTGTTTGTGTGTGTGTGTGTGTGTGTGTGTGTGAGTGTGTGTGTGTATCTCACCAGGCATTGAGGTTGACATCGTCCTGCTCTGGATACTGGGGCTGATGGGCCCGCCCCCTTTATTGGTGAACGCCCTCACTCTGATGTCATAGGTGGTATCGGGCTGCAGCCCGTGGATGGTCATGCGCGTTGCCGTGGTGCTGTTGGTCTGGTTCTGCTGGCTGTTGATGTCGCGGTACACCACCTCATAGCGCACCATCTTGCCGTTTCGATCTCCCAGGGGCGGGGGCTCCCAGGCCAGCTGGGTGGTGGTGGCTGTAAGGCCCACCACCCGCAGGCTCTGGGGGTAGCTGCTCGGCACATCCTCAGGGGTCGCCACCTCCTTCACGTGCTCCTCGCCATTACCCGCCCGGTTTCTGGCGCACAGCTTGAACACGTAGGTGGCGCCCTTGTGCAGGCCGGTGACGGTGAAGTGGTCGTCGACGCGGCGGAACTCCCGCGTGGTGAAGGACTCTTCCTCCTCGCGCTTGTACTGCAGCCGGTAGCCAATCAGCTCGCCTGCAGTTTCTTTAGGGGGCTGCCATTGGATAAGGGCCGTGTTACCTATGGTAGTACTAATGATCATAGTAGGTTTGCCTGGAACTGTGATGAAGAGAAAGAGAGAGAGAGAGAGAGAGAGAGGGAAAGAGAGAGAGAGAGAGAATGGCAGCATATTTACTGAAGTGGGTATAATAACACTTTCCTGCTTCTCTACCTCTTAGTGACGATGCTCAGTGATTGTGTCTTTTTTAAGAAGTGCTATGACATCCAATTGGTTTAACAGTTTAAAAGAACTAATGATTTATGCAGGAATCCTCTGGAGTGAGAGGGTGCGTCTGTGGTGATACACACACTAGTACACACTGCACACACTACCAGACTCTTCACACACTACTGGTAGACACTGCACACACTAGTAAAGTCTTCATGGTACGTCAGGGCAGTAGTTTGGTTATGACAGGGGCTTTGCTTCTCTCTGGGTTATAGCTGCTCTTACTGGAAGTGTGGGAGGTACTGTGGACAGTGTGGGATCTAAGCTCAGGTCTGAGGACAGGTGTGTGTGTGTGTGTGTGTGTTTATGGGGTCTCAGGTTCTCCAGGTGTTCATCTGATAAATGTGGGAACAGCTACACTTTACATCTCTATACAATATTCACACTTTTTAACAGTGAACTTCGAATGAACTCAAAACACATCTTCACTCCTGTTTATCACCTGATGTCTAGTCAACACACCCACGCGACATATAGCCCAGGAAACAAGGACACACACAGACACACACAGACACACACTAATACCTGCTCCTGTGGTGGTCACCACCTTAGCTTTGCTTCGAGCTCCATCACCTTTAGTGGTGTATGCTGCCACGGTTACGGAATACGAGGTCTCCGCCTGGAGCCCTGTGATGAAGGCCTCCTGAGGAAAAGGAGGAGAGAGAACAGTCAACATGTGTGTGTGTGTGTGTGTGTGTGTGTCAGGAATCTCGACTCCTGCTGTGTCAGGGGGTCCTTCTGGGAGCACCACACATGTTCATTTGGGCTCTACTTTGCCTGTTGTGAAACGCACCATGCAAATAAACCTGAATTGAGTTCAGGGGTCACTTTTGATGAGTCACCACATCCCTCCACGCTTCAGCACTCCCCAGAGAGGCCAAATGAGCAAAAAGAAACAGCTCCTTAGCAGAGAGGAGGAGGGCGTGAGGAGAGCGAGAGGGAGGCGTGTGATAGCGTTCGCGTCTCCTGGCAGACGGCTGAAGCTATCTGGAGGTCTCCACATGCTTCATGTCTTATTTCTATGTGACCAACAGCATCTCAGCCCACTTACTGCTTCCTCGGGGGGAATTTCAACTTTCTGGAAGCGCCAGGAAAAGTAAACAACGTTTTACATTAATATAAACATCATTAGTGAATGTGTTCTTTGGATGGCAACTTCAGAAGTACAAAAACACTTAAAGATTTAGACAGACAAATGTGCAGACCTGCTAGACATACAGGACGGGCATGTCCTAAACTTGCTGCATGTCCAACTGGCTAGTATATCATTGCCGTGAGGGACTGGGGTTCAAACCCCATCCCCAATTCAACATGATTTTGCCATGCTAATGAGCTAATTTAAATAGAAAATGAACTCAAAGACAAGGAGACATTAAAGAGAACATTTAAATAGACTTAAATAAACCTAAACACTGAAAATGGTACTGTTGATCAGGAGAGAGAAACATCATTGATCACAAGCTTGTAAATGCTCATAAAAGGTCTCAGTTTTCAAACGGTCAAGGATCCCTCTAAGATTCTGAATGCTGAGGCTTTTGTACTCCCGATCTTTTTATTTTAAGTATTTTTTTTTTTGCAGTTTCTCCGAACACTATCAGAGCTGTCTCTCCGAACACTACCAGAGCTGCCTCTCTGAACACTTCCAGAGCTGTCTCTCTGAACACTACCAGAGCTGTCTCTCCGAACACTACCAGAGCTGCCTCTCCGAACACTTCCAGAGCTGTCTCTCTGAACACTTCCAGAGCTGTCTCTCTGAACACTACCAGAGCTGCCTCTCTGAACACTTCCAGAGCTGTCTCTCTGAACACTACCAGAGCTGCCTCTCTGAACACTTCCAGAGCTGTCTCTCTGAACACTCCAAGAGCTGTCTCTCTGAATACTACCAGGGCTGTCTCTCTGAACACTTCCAGAGCAGTGATAACTGCTCATTCACACTAATCTACAAAAAGACCACATGAATGAGGAAAGGATCTTCATTATGAGAGAGGGAAATAAATGGAGAGAGACAGAGAGACAGGTAAAGAAACAAAGAGAGACAGGGAGAGAGAGTGAGAGGTAGGGAGAGAGCTGGTGACATACTAAGAGAGCAGGAAGGACAGAGAAGAAGAAGAAGAAGGATGAGCCTCTTTATTTGTGATGGAGAGAGAGAGACAGAGAGAGAGACAGGTAAAGAAACAGAGAGAGAGACAGGGAGAGAGAGAAACAGGTAAAGAAACAGAGAGAGAGACAGGGAGAGAGAGAGCTGGTGAGTTACTAAAAGAGAAGATGTGAGAGAGAAGGATGAACCTCTTTATCTCTCTGGAGTGATGCCACAGTCGCATCTCATTATTCTCCATATCACGTAGAAAAAGGAAACAGAAAAAAGGGAGGGAAAGAAAGACACAGAGAGGGGGGAGGTGTAATCTCAACAACCTTTTTTAAGCAGGGTGTAGGTGTCGAGGAGATCTACCACACAGAGAGAATTTAAAGTAATGAGGGAATCTATTAGAATTCTGAGTTACAATTACAACTTCTAGTTTTAGTGAAGAACAGAGCTCCTCTCTAACCTTGGGCAAAGTTCAATAACAGCTACAGTGAAGCAGGTCATTCAGGTCTTGTCCTATTCTCTCTCTCTCTATTTCTGTACCTATCCTTCTTTCTCTTACCTACCTAAAGCAGTTCTCCTTTAAACTGAGTTCCCTAAAGCTTTTATCTCTTTCTTTGCCAGGTTTTCTCTACACAAATGGTCTATTATTTGGCCACAAAGCAATTTTGAGAGAAGAGAGAGAGTGTGTGTGTGAGAGAGGAAGAGAGAGTGTGTGAGAGAGAGGAAGAGAGTGTGTGAGAGAGAGGGAGAGAGAGTGTGTGAGAGAGACAGGAAGAGAGAGTGTGTGAGAGAGGAAGACAGAGTGTGTGAGAGAGAGGAAGAGAGAGTGTGTGAGAGAGACAGGGAGAGAGCGTGTGAGAGAGGGAGAAAGAGTAAAGTGAGAGAAAACCAGATTCAGTCAAATTGTTATGGAAACAGTACTCCCAGTGAAGCACATGTGGAACTTCAGTCACAAGTCTAAGCTCCTCCCCCTCCCCAGTGCTCTCTTCCACTGTGACACAGATGCATCTACATGTAGTCACAACATTTCACAGGGTCACAACCGCCATCACCAAAATAGGTGGGACCCCAGAAAGACACATGCCATCATGAGCACAGCCAAGGACCTGCCCAAAAGCCCACGTCTGTCACCTTGACGACTCAGCTGGACAAGGAAGCCACACCCCCATAGCCACATCCTGCCCATAATGGTGGCCAAGGGTATTATGGTGCTAACGTAGAGGACGATAATGATTTTGGGATTGCGGTCTGAGAAAGAGCCTGTGCACAGAGATGGAGGATGGACGGAGGAAGATGGAGGAACGTCTGCTACTGCCTGGCTATGCAGGAACACTCCCACCTCACTACCTCTCCACCGTTCAAACCACCTCATAGATGGAGAAACTTGAAATTCAGAAAATCCCACAATACAGACAAGCATGAAAAACATCCTTTGCTCTGCCACACTTCTTTTGCAAAACTGTCCAAAATCCCCTCTTAATTTCAGACAGCAGAGAGATTACATTCCGCCATATGTGATTGATGCAGCAATAAAACACTACAAATTCCATAAGCCCAAACGCCTGCATGACTCTGGAGAAAGACAGCTGGGTTATGTAGTAGAACAGGAAGTTGCCTGAGTAAATGTTACTGTCATCTGTATAATGGTGGTATGATCTGGTACCTATCAGTTTAACACACACACACGTACACACATACCTCATACACATGTACACACACCTCCTACACACGTACATGTGTGGCATGAATGTGAATGTGTGTCCTGAACTCCTGATGAACCCAGCTTTGAACCTATGAATCTCTGGTTCTAAAGCAGCTGTCAATCATTTACCCTGTATAGTTCCAGCATTCTGAGGCTCAGAGACACCTGTGTGTGTAATTGTGAATGTGTGCGTGTGTTTGTGTGTGTGTGTGTGTGTGTGTGTGTGTGTGTGTACTCTGAGCATAGGTATGCATGTATGTATTTGCATGTATGTGTCCTTGTGTGTGTGTGTGTGTTTATGAGCATGCATGAATGTGTGAATGTGTGTATGCATAAGTGCATGTGTATGTGTGTGCGCATGCTTGAGTGTGTGTGTCCGTATGCATGAATGCGTGTGTAATTGTGTGCGCATGACTGACTGTGTGTGTACTGTGCCAAGAACCCTGAGGGCTACAATGACCTCCACCTCACCCCCCCACCCTTGCACCAACCCATACACATGCATGTGCACACAGGCCTGCACCCGTGTGTGTGTGTGTGTGTGTGTGTGTGTGAGTTCATATTTCAGCAACATGCATTAAACATGTTGCTCCCTGTAAGTGAATCAGGATCTGGAGAGGCACCAGACCTGAACCTGAAGCTCCTCTCTAACCCTTTGTGTTTCATTTGGTATTAATATTTCAACAGCTGAGCGTCTGATAAGCCATTCTGTCAGGATGTCTTGGGTATGTGATGGACTACCACAGTGGGAGAGGAGAACATTGAGCAGGTGGACGGACTCCTGACCTGCGTCCTTAATTAAGGAGATCAGAAAACCACTCGGGAAAGCCACTCTTGCTCCGAGGAGCCAAAATCCCATGCCACGATCATTCATGACGCCATGCTTGTGGGTCACCAGCTCTGTGACACACTGGGCAAACCCTGTGGTCTGAGGGTGATGCAAGTCACTGCAAAATCTTACTGAAAAGATTCAGTTGGTGCTGTGACAGTCACACTTGGCAGGAGACCTTTAGAGCGTAGTGGTGATCGCACATCTCGGACAGGATTTTTTAGTGAGGGATTATGATGAAACTTTTCATTGAAATCTGCTTCAAACAGAATCTTCGTCATAACAAATCATGATGAAAACCATTAATTCCACTGAGCTCTTTCTCGCCCACATATCTCACCTCCCTCTTTCCCTCCAGCTCTCTCTCTCTCACTCTCACTCTCTCTCTCTCTCTCTCTCTCTCTCTCTCTCTCTCACCCCACCTCTCTCTCTCTCTCTCTCTCTCTCTCTCTCACTCCACCTCTCTCTCTCTCTCCTCATCTCTCTCCCTTTTGCCTTTATTTGCATAACAGTATTCATTTACAGTCCTGCCAAAGCAGCATTACAGTTAAACAACATGAATGAACCTGTGCAATATTAAGGAAATTAAGAAACTCTGTTAATAATAACCATCATAAAAGAAATAAATGAAGATCTGAAAGATAAAGACATGAAAAGAAAGGAAGATAAACATTAATGAGCAGAGGAAGAAATAATAAATAGATATATACTTAAAGGTCTTTATAAACAGGGCAATGTGTGTGTGTGTGTGTGTTTGTGTGTATGTGTGTGTGAGTGTGTGTGTGTATGTGTGTGTGTGTGTGTGTGTGTGTGTATGTGTGCGTGTGTGTGTGTGTGTGTGGTGTTTAGGTGGTTCCCTCATGTTGTGTAGGTACATATATATACTTATATATGCTATCTGTATCTACAGTGTTATTACTACACTGCTCTCTCTGTATCTACAGTGTTATTATTACACCGCTCTCTCTGTATCTACAGTGTTATTACTACACCGCTCTCTCTGTATCTACAGTGTTATTACTACACCGCTCTCTCTGCCCCATATCTCTCCTTCCCTTCTTCTCTCCACATCTTTCTCTGTCTCCCCCTCTCCCTCTCTCTCTCTATCTCTCTCGTTATTTCTGAAGGAGGTCATTTGGCAGTAATGTTGATGTCTCTTCACAATAACAACGTGAGCAGTGAGCACTGGAGTGTGTGCCAGACATTCCCGCCACTCAGGCGAGACGCTCCACGGCTCGTCTCCTCACCACGCTTCGCCGGATATGTCAAAAATGATGAAGCATGATGATGTGATTTGTGCGGTGAAATTGTCGTATCACTCTACACATATTTAGGCTCTTTTTTTTACTGAGTTTTTCCCTCACTTACCAGGGTCCTAAAAGCCCCTATTAGCCTGACTGATAACACCCCTCCACACCCACGCCCTAAACAGTTACTCTGTCAGTTACTCTGTCATATCTTTATAATTCCTCTATAAAGATTGTTTTTCTTAATACTTACACCTGTGTCCTGACAAGAAAGCTTAAGGATCAGAATACAGACTGACATTTCAAATCTCCGGTATGAAAACACACCCATATTCTATTCCAGGTATTTTGTGAAGCTCTTTGTAAGCGTTCTTAACAAGTGCTAGGGCTGTCGTAGGGGCAGGAGGTGCTGTGTTCTAATGTTTTTGTTCATACGACAGGAGGTGTTTCTTTGCCCTGTGCTGAACTGGTAACCAAACCCTGGATGTGTCTTCATCAGCACTAGACCATCAAGGAATTTGTCTGGAATTTATCTGAGAGGGAAGAGAGAGATCCAGTCCCTGGATCCTCTACACCCCTGGATCCCCTAGATCCCTGGATCCCCTACACCCCTGGATCCTCTATACACCATGATCCTCTACACCCCTGGATCATCTACATCCCTGGATCCCCTACAGCCCTGAATCCTCTATCACACCCCACACCACAGCCTTCACACACACACACCCCACACCATGGCCTTCACACACACACACACACACACACACAAACACACACACATACCTCACACCACAGCACGTATGACTGACTGAGGGTGCTTTAATTTATGGAAAATAGCCAGGACGCACACACACACACACACACACACACTATGATCAGTGTTTATGTTTTACATTTCTTGCACTATGTGGGCTCTGGGTGGTGTTTTAACTTCGTAGCTCCAACTACTCTGAAGCCCCCTGTTAGCTCTTTCCTTACTCTCTCTCTCTCTCTCTCTCTCTCTCTCTTTCTCTCATAGTAACCCTTTTAACAGGTCCTCTCCTGTTCTGGGGAGACACAAATCAGAGTTTGACAGCATCTCTTATCAGATGAGACATGCCTCATGTTTCTCACACACACCTACATATAGACACACACACATGTGCACACACACACACATGCACACACATGCACACAGACATGCACACTCACACACACACACATATACACATACCCACACATGCGCGCATACACACATGCACACGTGCGCACACACACACTCTCACATGCGTAAGCAAGTGAGCAAACACACACACACAGATGCCACCCCAGCCTACCTCATCTCACCCCACCTCAAACCAAGACTAAAAGCTTAATCACTGTCAGGAAACCCTTGGCCATGTAGCCCTGCTTTTACCACTAAAGTAACATATTCCATAATGCAGCTTCTTTACTGCCTTAATGTCTTAGTACTGTTTGCTATTACATTATATTTTTATTTAAATTAATTTATTTAAATTAATAAGTTTATTTAAATGAACTTTTATTTGATCATTTCAGCTCTTGTGTTTAGACTGATCTTTAGCTGGTGGTGACCTTTTTTTCCATCAGTGTGCTTCTAACCTCCATGCCTGTCAGCATCAGTCCAGTTACACTTTCCTACTCCTGAGCAAGAAGTTTAAAGCCAGGTTGGAGAAGAAGCCAATTAGAGTCCTAGGCAGACTGGCATCCGCTGCCATCCCAGTCTCACGCTGCCTCTTCCCGTTGGTGCCTGATGGAGGAGTATTCGCAGTAGAGGCAACCAGCAGAGAACCATACGGAGAAGGCCACAGAGACTAAACATGAACCCAGCCTGTAACCATGACAGCAGGAGAGCGACCACTCTGAATGATTAAACATCCGAGCAGCAACACTTCTGACCTCCCCACGCAATATGGCTGACACACACCATTCTAAACGAATCTCTCTTGCTCTCTCTGTCTCTCTCTCTCTCTCTCTCTCTCTCTCTCTCTCTCTCTCTCTCTCCCTCTAAGTGTGTACAGTCCATTATGCCTTTCTGCAGAGACAACAATCAAAGTCCAGCTATTCACAGACTCAAATTAAGACACAGAGGAGAAGTGGCTGTGTAGAAGCAGTGATTATGAAATCACATGGGTGCCATCATTGCAGGAGAAAGCGAGAGAGGGATGGAGAGAGAAAAGAGGAAGAGGGGGAGAAAAACACAGAGAGAGTGATGGAGAGGTGGACAAAGAGGCGAGGATGGAGATCAAGGAGGAGGTGGGGTTCTGGGGGTCAGTGTCTGCTCCCTGTGGCATGTGCAGTCATGTTTCTGCCACATCACCCAGGTCAGACTCCACGCATGCAAACAACACCCCTGGCTGAGAATGTGTGTGTGTGTGTGTGTGTGATTATCACAGAGAAATAGTGAGTGTGTGTGTGTGTGTGTGAGAGAGAGAGAGAGAGAGAGAGAGAGAGAGAGAGAGAGAGAGAGAGAGATAAAGACAGCAATAAGCCAGTTGAAGAATCAGGCTCTTGCCAGCATTTCCTTGCATGCACAGATAAGGCAGGAATGCAGCAGAGTGAAGGCGATAAGGGAGAACATTATCTACTGCAGAGAGAACAGAAGAGCCAAACAGAGAGACGTGCAGCACAGAGACGTGCAGCACAGAGACACAGCGCAGAGACACAGAGACATGCAGCACAGACATGAGGCACAAAGACAGAGACACACTGCACAGAGACACAGAGACACGCAGCACAGAGACAAACTGCACAGAGACATGCAGCACAGAGACACAGAGCACAGAGACACACTGCACAGAGACAGAGACATGCAGCACAGAGACACAGAGCATAGAGACATGCAGCACAGAGACACAGAGCATAGAGACATGCAGCACAGAGACACACAGCACAGGGACATGCAGCACAGAGACGGCTTCATGACCTTTCAGAAAGAGAAGAAGAGACCAAAACGGAATGGAGGGAGAAGAAACAAGGAGGAATGAAAGAGTAAAGGGGAGGAGGTGTGGAGGAAGACTGGAGACTCTGACTCTCTTCCTCAGACTGGAGACTCTGCCTCTCTCCCTTAGACTGGAGACTCTGACTCTCTTCTTTTGCTTCAATATCTACCCTAAAGGTAGAAAATAATTCCTAGTTTCTCCATTGTATTTGTGGTTGTAGTAGTTACATTATTTTTGGCTTCTTGCAGTTTTTTGTAGTGCTTGTTTTCTTTATTTTTTATTTATTTTAATCTATGTGTCAATTTATCTAATTGTTTGTCTTTTAAGAGTGCTATGTAATTAAAGATTCTGCACTACGTCCATTTTGGGTTCTGTGTTTGAGTGATAGGGAATACACACACACACACACACACACACACACACACACACACACACACACACACACACACCAGTATCCCTTTTTGATGACAACAACAACAACAACCAACAACTATAAAAATAATAACTTGCTAACTCTGAGTATATTCACACCTTTACAGCACAATCACACCTCCACAGTACAAGCTCCACCTTTACAGGGTAAGCACACCTCCAGAGTATAATCACACCACCAGAGTATAATCACACCTTGACAGTGAAAACACACCCCCAGAGTGTAACCACACCTTTACAGCATAATCACACACAGTATAACCACACCTTTACAGCGTAATCACACACAGTATAATCACAGCTCCAGTATAATCACAGCTCCAGAGTATAATCACACCTTTACAGTGTAATCACACACAGGCCATCAGACCTGCACAGTGCAATTTGTGCAACAAAGAAATATTTCTCTAATTTCTCTCTGCTTTCACTCTTAAAAACATAAGAGTAGAAAAGGCTGAAGGCAGATCCCAGGGTTATTCATCTCCTTTATGTACAAATCCAGACACACACACACACACACACACACACACACACAAACACACACATGCACACTGACTTATGGTTAGTGCTCATGTCCTTGATTCAGAAGGGAAGGAGGGAATTACATCAAGTAAGAGAGCTATAATTCAGGTTTCCGCTGTAGAGGTGCAGGCAAAGGCAGTTGGGAGTTGTAGTTTTTTGTCAGTGGAGGCTGTATTACCTGTGAATCTGGGAGAGCCACATCCAGGAGGCTGGGCTGGCCACGGGGCTCCCCGTTCTCCAGGCGCGAGTAGACCACCTGGTATCCTCGGATCTGCCCGTGCTGCTTCTGCACCAGCGGGGGCTTCCAGGAGACCCGCAGGGCGGTGGAGTTAACCACATCCACCTCCACCCTGCGTGGTGGAGCACCGGGCACTGCAGAGGGAGGGAGATGGAGTTACTCACACAGGCAGGGACACACACACACACGCTGGCGCAAGCATACACACACGATTATGCATACACACACACACACACACACACACACATGCATACTAATATACGCACTGCCTCTCTCTCACACACACACAAACACACACATGGATTTCTGAGCTTCAGATCATGTCTTTTCAACCCCATGGCTGTTAATGGAAAACATTACATACATGACATACATTACAACAGAAATATCCCGTCCTGTCCAACATATTCAGCAGCACTGGCTGACAGCTGTGAAACTGTGTAACTGTGTGGTTGTTGGTTGTATAACTGTGTGATTGTGTAACTGTGTGGTTGTGTAACTGTGATTGTGTGTTTGTGTAACTGTGGTTGTGCAGTTGTGAGGTGTGGCCCAAAAACCATTGATGGAGTCTGAAATTTCGACCTTTAGTACAAGCAACAGACGCTGGAACTCTGCAGATCTCCTTCGCACAGTAGAGAAGCTCCAGTCCCACCTTACCACAGTAGAGGAGCTCCAGCTCCATCTCACCACAGTGGAGGAGCTCCAGCTCCACCTCACCACAGTGGAGGAGCTCCAGCTCCACCTCACCACAGTGGAGGAGCTCCAGAAAGGTCTCCTGGAGACCCAGGCATGATCGCAGGAAGGCAGGTCTCCAGGAGTTTGCTCACTGACCACTTTAAATCAATTAACCCAACCTGCACTTCACCTACAGCACTAAAACTACAGTACAGACCTGTATTTATGAAGGAGTTAAATCTACAGTAAAGACCTGAATTTATGAAGGAGTAAAATCTATAGTACAGACCTGAATTTATGAAGGAGTAAAATCTATAGTACAGACCTGCGTTTATGATAGAGTTAATTTATAGTACAAACCTGCGTTTACTATGTGGGGAAGGAGACCACACAACCGCTCTCACACTCTTACACACACTTTTTACACACAGCCTCCCTCACACACTCGTACACACACACACACGCACAACCGCTCTCACACACTCGTACACACAACACTTCTCTCATTCGCTCCAGCAGCTCCTGTGAGAGGTTGGATAGAATACCAAATCACACATTGATAAACCAGTCGAGGCTGTCAGGATGTTAATAGTGATCGATAGAGGAGGAGTCAGAGGCGGTGAGAGGGCAGAGAAGGTTAAAAAGCCCAGCATTACCACATTAACACCCCGAAAGCTGAGCTCCACCGTCAACACCACCACCAGCAGCACCACCCTGATGCAATGAGGACGCAGGTATATGGAAACACTGAACAGAGTCCACCTATTTTAAGCCATTTAACTGGATGAATGTGCTTGGCTGTGGGAACGGCCTTGGGTCTCAGAAGAGTAAGTCGATAGCTTGTGTGAAAATAAACAAACACACACACACACACACACACACACACACACACACACACACGCACCCCTAGTCTGTCTTTAGTCATGTGCGTCTGATGGCCCTGCAGGCCTGTTAAATGTGCTCCCTCTCTCAATCTCTCCTCTCTATACATCTCTTTCTCCATTTCTACGTCCTCTGTCTTTCTTCTCTCTCTCCCTTCTCTCTGTTATTGTCTACCTCCTTACGTCCCATATTGTTCTCTTACAAGACAGTGACTTTTCTTGATTCTTTGACTGCAGCGCATATTTACTTTTATGGCATTTAGCAGTATTTTAAGATCACTGAACCTACAGATGGTGTTACTCTACCATGCAGAACTAACACCTTTGAACCATGCAGAACTAACTTTTGTTCACCAGTGGTTGTCCCTGGTCACAATGTCCAGTGTAGAGTTATACAGTATATATGGAAGTCCAATGTAGAGGTATACAGTATACAGTGGGTACAGAAAGTATTCAGATCTCTGTAAATTTTTCACTCTTTATTTAATTGCAGCCATTTGCTAAAATCAAAAAAGGTTATTTTATTTCTCATTAATGTACATTCAGCACCCCATCTTGAGAGAAAAATACAAATGTAGAAATTTTTGCAAATTTATTAAAAAAGAAATAAGTATTTCAGACCCTTTGCTCAGTATTGAGTAGAAGCACTCTTTTGAGCTAGTACAGCCATGAGTCTTCATAGCAATGAGGCAACAAGTTTTTCACACCTGGATTTGGGGATATTCTGCCATTCTTCCTTGCAGATCCTCTCCAGTTCCGTCAGGCTGGATGGTGAACGTTGGTGAACAGCCATTTTCAAGTCTCTCCAGAGATGCTCAGTTGGGTTTAGGTCAGGGCTCTGGCTGGGCCAGTCAAGAATGGTCACAGAGTTGTTCTGAAGCCATTCCTTTGTTATTTTATCTGTGTGCTTAGGGTTATTGTCTTGTTGGATGGTGAACCTTCGGCCCAGTCTGAGGTCCTGATCACTCTGGAAGAGGTTTTCTTCCATGTTATCTCTGTACTTGGCCGCATTCATCTTTCCTTCAATTGCAACCAGTTGTCCTGTCCCTGCAGCTGAAAATCACCCCCATAGCATGATGCTGCCACCACCATGTTTCACTGTTGGGACTGTATTGGGCAGATGATGAGCAGTGCCTGGTTTTCTCCACACATACCACTTAGAACTAACGCCAAAAAGTTGAATCTTCGTCTCATCAGACCAGTGAATCTTATTTCTCATAGTCTGGGAGTCTTTAATATGTTTTTTTGGCAAACTCTATGCTGGCTTTCATATGTCTTGCACTGAGGAGAGGCTTCCGTCGGGCCACTCTGCCATAAAGCCCCGACTGGTGGAGACTTGCAGTGATAGTTGACTTTGTGGAACTTTCTCCCATCTCCCTACTGCATCTCTGGAGCTCAGCCACAGTGATTTTTGGGTTCTTCTTTACCTCTCTCTCACCAAGGCTCTTCTCCCATGATTGCTCAGTTTGGCTGGATGGCCAGGTCTAGACAGAGTTCTGGTCGTCCCATACTTCTACCATTTAACGACTATGGAGGCCACTGTGCTCTTAGGAACCTTGAGTGCTGCAGAAGTGCTTTTGTAACCTTGGCCAGATCTTTGCCTCGCCACAGTTCTGTCTCTGAGCTCCTTGGGCAGTTCCTTCAACCTCATGATACTCATCTGCTCTGACATGCACTGTGAGCTGTGAGATCTTATATAGACGGGTGTGTGCCTTTCCTAATCAAGTCCAATCAGTTTAATTAAACACAGCTGGACTCCAATGAAGGAGTAGAACCATCTCAAGGAAGATCAGAAGAAATGGACAGAACGTGAGTTAAATATGAGTGTCACGGCAAAGGGTCTGAATACTTATGACCATGTGATATTTCAGTTTTTCCTTTTTAATAAATTTGCAAAAATTTCTACATTTTTGTTTTTTTCTGTCATGATGGGGTTCTGAGTGTACATTAATGATAAATAAAATTAACTTTTTTGATTTTAGCAAATGGCTGCAATGAAACAAAGTGAAAAATTTAAAGGGGTCTGAATACTTTCTGTACCCACTGTATTTGGACTTTAGCGACAAAAATATATACAGAACAAAGTGCAACACCAGTTATAAACCTTAGAAGTGACAATGTAAACACAATAAACAAAACCCACTCTAGAAACAGAAAAGACACTAGTTACACTTACACAGGACAAACAAAACACACAGGACTACACTGACTCCATTGGTGGGAAAACAGCAACAAACCCACAAACCCAAACAAAACGGCAGCCATTTCCTATTTAACGGTGAGCACACACACAAAAAAGCAACCACTAAATACACAATACACACTGAGGCAAATTAAGTTTAAGGGGACAAGGCAAAAGCAAGGTCTAGAAGCAGAAAAACACTGACAAAAAAATCACACTGCAAAACACCACCATACAAAAATCCACCTGTATTTGCAATAAAACAATAAAATATAAAATAATCCCTGTTCTGTCTGAATTGAGATTCAGGATTTTGAAGACCCATATTACAAATTAGTTTATATTTGAAGATGATCTGTAAAAATAAGACTGTTACCAGGGCTTAATTTGAGCCGGATCCTGAACTCTTTCATTTTGAAGGGTGCGTTCCGGGAACTGTCTGCCTCGATCTGGTAACTTTCAAGCCTACTAATTATAAGTTATGAAGAAATCTGTCTGCGTTGAACCAATTAATTGAACAATTAATTCTACAAAATTGTACATAATTCTACAAAAGACATTTTTTAAACACAAGATCCACATTCAGTAGGGTGACCAGCCCGTGCGCATACAGTCAGAATGTAGACAGCGCAATCGTTTACAGACGATATACAACATATTTACTGTACCCCCCACCCCCGTCACCAAGGTATCCAGGCTTGTTATTTTGGCATTTGTGCGCCTAAGCGTTGCGTTTTGTGTGAGATCCGGTAACATTGTTGGCCTCAGTGACCCTTTGTCTCATGCCGCTGTTTGCGTTCCGGCATCGTTTGATTTACAAATTAAGCACTGACTGTTACAGTGCGTTATCAAAAGACGCATCAAAAAAGTCTCATTACCGCCATCTGCTGTCTTGGAAGGAGAATTGGATTTCATGTAAGTATCCTTATTCAGTGTATAATCGATTTGTGCTTAGCGTTCTTGATCAAAAAGCAAAATTGAAAATAAGACTTTTTGGAGCTTCTACACTGAATGATTGACCACCATAGACTGGAGAACTACAGTGTTAAAGGAGAGGAAACATCTGTAGATGTGTGTAATTTAAGTGCTGCTTGACTGATCTCTTCAGATCCATCCCATCATCCTCCTCTGTATTCTTCTACCATCTCTCTCTCCTCCTCTGTCCTAAACATACAAACACAGTA
>JAOYMR010000017.1:1110120-1121104 GCA_025802075.1 Tenebrosternarchus preto
TATATTTGCTTTGTTTTAAAACTCTTGCAGAAATCCTCCAACACAGAGAGAGTACAGATCAAACACAGACAGCACACTATTCATAGCGTATGTTCAGATAAAGCTGAGGTTAAGCTCTTTGCTCATTGGACAGAGAGCTGAGCCAATGGGATGGACAAGATGGCTAATGGTAGGAGGCTGGAGCGAGTGGCGTTCCCAGCCTGCAGGGCTCTACTTCCACAGGCGAATAGAATGCTGTGCTCCTGTGCAGAGTCTGTGATGTCTACTGCACATGCAAGTGAGATCAGTCCAAATACACTGCACCAATCAGGAGTGTTACAGTACCTAGTGGAGCTGTGGAACAATGGCTTACTAGCTAAAAGAAGAGCAGTCTTGCTAGCTGAGGTCATGCTAGGTTTGATCAGGAGCTTTGGTTTATTTGACCTTTAACACAATAATACTAATCTCAGTCTTGATCTTTCAGGGTGGTCCTTTTGTGATTGTACATGTGACTAGTCCACACGTGAAAGATTCAGGCAAATTACATGTATGCACAAATGTGGCATTTCCTCAAAATAACCATCAGATGGGGGTGTTTCCCAAATCTCCCAAATTCCTAATTTTAATTTTCCACATGCATTTTGTATATTCTTTAAGAAACTTCCTAAGTCTCTGCTTAAGTCCATTAATTAAATCTTTCCATATTTAGAATGTCTGCAGTATGGTGACCTACAAGGTCAGCAAGAGGAAAAAAAACTCATATTATCCTCTTGGTGTCCAATATTTCTCCCTCGAAAATCATTTGTTAAATAAACTGTGACAAATAATTAAAATAAATCTTCAGTCAGGCAGTAAACAGGACATTCAGGACCACGTTTAATGCGTCCTCTGAGGCATGATGGGAATTGTTGGGGAAACGTGATCGTTTCCAGCTGGCTCTGCAGCAGGCAATCAATCAGAATTATTGATTATAGTTTTCTGACCCTTATTGAGACATCGGAGAGAGTGGTAGTCATGCAGAGAGAGAGAGAGTGAAAGAGAGAGAGAGAGAGACCACCAAAGCGTTGATGTTTTCATTCACTCTGTGCTGAGGTCTCTCCGGACTGCTCCAGCTATTAGTCTGCCCTTCTGTTGTCTCCATAGTCTCACCTGCATTTTCAAAGGTTAATTACTGTCCATTACTGATGCAAGAATGCTGTTCAAAGCACTAGCAAACTGCACCAAGTCACATGTGCAAGATGATGCATTGGAGCAAAAAAAATAATAAATAAATAAATAAAAACATTCCTCTATTTTTAAGCTTAAACACTCCTCATCTGTTTCACTCATGAGAGTAGGAACGTCTGCCTTAAGCTCGAATAAATAATTACAGTTCTAAAAAGGAGCGAAGACTGCAAATTTGCTTGATCCCTTTTTATCCTTTGGCGACTGTTTTAGCTTCGTAGCTCAAGGAGAAGGTGTTCAATACACCTCTTGACAAAAAGGGAGAGATAAGAAGCCGAAGACGCACCTTCGTCCTCTGCCATGCGCTAAAACAATGCGCCCAACAGACAAGTTCCAAACAACATCTCTGCAGTCATAAATTCACTGTGGCTTTTTGCTCCTTGTCTCCGAAAATTTATATCTGAAATAAACTTGAACTGTGGCCATGAAAATGCTTATATTTCCGCTGGTAACACATCTAACTGTTGGCGGCACGGCAGGACGATAAATCAAAGCCAGCCCGGCTCGTCTGAGGCGAAATGCTCTCAGACCCATTTACCTCTGATAATGCTGCCGCCGGGCGGGTCTCCGGGGGGCGCCACGGCCCAGAAAGCTCATGAATCACCCGCTCCTTTCATTCTGAGCAGGCCGGCTATGCTGGAGCCACAACAGAGCTCTCTCTCACCTGCAGGACAGGAGTTTAGGGCTCACAGACCTCTCTCTCTCTCTCACCTGCAGGACAGGACTGGAGTTTAGAGAACACAGACCCCTCTCTCTCTCTATCTCACCTGAAGGACAGAAGTTTAGGGTACACAGAGCAAAACTCACTCATCTGCAGGATTGGACTTGCAGAAAAACTGTTCCTCTAACCCCTACTCAATACAGTTCAATGCAATTTAATCCAGTTCAATGCAGTTCAATTCAAGGACCTAATTAAATATCTCAGGTCGAATCATAAGCCTCTACTCTCTCACCTGTAATATTAAAAACACTAATAAAATGTTTTATTTGCATAACACAGTAAATTTCAGGTGATGTACATGCATAATCCCACAGTCCCACAGTGCAACTGCCTATAGAACCAAACTGACCCTTTAAAAAGTCACTTTTAAAAGGTGTTTTGCAATAAAATCAAGAAATTGCTGAATCAGTATAAACGGTTGTGCTGTATGAGTTACATGTGTTATATGAGTTACATGTGTTATATGAGTTACATGTGCTATATGAGTTACATGTGTTATATGAGTTACATGTGTTATATGTGCTCCATGTGCTATATGAGTTACATGTGCTATATGAGTTACATGTGTTATATGTGCTCCATGTGCTATATGAGTTACATGTGCTATATGAGTTACATGTGTATCCACACAAATAAATGTCCAACTGTCATTATGTATTATGTCTGAGAAAGAACAATTTTTCACCAATTAAAATAAGACACAAATAAAAAAAATGTAAACAAATAAAAGTCGTTCTAAACAAATATGAAACCATTTGAACAAATGCTTTGTTGGGCTGATACTAATTAAGGAAGCTTAAGGGGTTGTACATATTATCATTTATGAAGAAAAATATTTTAAAAAGAAATCAAAGGAAATCTCTTTTTGTATTTATTATATTTTTAAATACCGTTAAAGGGCTTTACAGAAAGTAAACATCACCAGAGATCTGTTCGATTTATGGCATCATGTATAAATTATTTACAAATGATGTAGAAATATTTTTATCAAGGGGGTTGGAAGCTGTTTGTTTATTTGTTTCTAGGTGAGTATTTGTTAATTATTAATCATATTAAATAAAACAAAGATAAAACAGAGCTGAAGAGAAGAAACACTGTAAATTACTAAATTTTGTAACTTTCTTTTGTAGTCACATATAACTTGATGCTAGTGGAAATTAATCACAGTATGATTCAATTTCACAGTATAATAAAATAATCTGTAGTATCCAGAAATGGACACTGGTTCATGGTAACACTGAGGTTCATGATAAAACTGAGGTTCGTGGTGACACTGAGGTTCGTGGTGACACTGAGGTTCATGGTGACACTGAGGTTCGTGGTGACACTGAGGTTCGTGGTGACACTGAGGTTCATGGTAACACTGAGGTTCGTGGTGACACTGAGGTTCATGGTGACACTGAGGTTCATGGTAACACTGAGGTTCATGGTAACACTGAGGTTCGTGGTGACTCTGAGGTTCATGGTAACACTGAGGTTCATGGTAACACTGAGGTTCATGGTGACTCTGAGGTTCATGGTAACACTGAGGTTCGTGGTAACACTGAGGTTCGTGGTGACTCTGAGGTTCATGGTAACACTGAGGTTCATGGTGACACTGAGGTTCATGGTGACTCTGAGGTTCATGGTAACACTGAGGTTCATGGTGACATTGAGGTTCATGGTAACACTGGGTTTCATGACAAAAACAGAGGTTCATGGTAGCACTGAGATTCATGGTAACACTGAGGTTCAAGCTAGATGAAATATTTCACTGCCCTGCAGCCTTCTGATACTCACACACTTGAGATGAAATCCCTGGAACATGTCAGGGCTGGAGATCGACCGTTCAGCCATGCGGGACATTTCAGTGGTATGACACCAGAGCCCGTCTGCTGCCCATCTAAGGAAGCCTCCATAAACCTCTATCAACCTCCCAAACACAGGCAGAGAATCCAGGCCACCTGCAGCCTGCCTGTACGTGCCACAGCTCATAAAACACACCAGCATACCTGATCTGACCTGAGAACTTACAAATATGAATCTCCATCCACTACACCTGATCTGACATCATCTACTTACACCTGATCTGACCCCATCCACTACACCTAATCTGACCTCATCCAACACACATGATCTGACCTTCATCCACTACACCTGGCTTGGCTTTCATATCTGGCTTTTCCCGCTGTCTGATGGCTGCAAAAACGCCTCTGTCTCTCCAGCTGGGGATTAACAGCGCTAAACTCGGAGATGTCTGATTCTGATTTGTTCACAGACAGTCTAATCAAGATGGCTGTCCTGACATCCTGCAGAGCAGGACCAGATTGGAAAAGAGGACAAAACCACACAATTTAACTGATGTCCCCCCACAAAGGAAATCACTCTTGTGAGCAAAACTGAAAGAGAACATTCACAGAAAGATGACACCAATCTCTTCAGTGTGGCTGAATAATACAGAGGCATTTCACTTTAAAACTGACAGCACTGAATTACCTCTTATGGACTCCATTCACTCATGGGGGATCTTAATGATTTCTGCCTGCTATATCCACATAGCAGACTCTTCAGTCTGTATCGGCTGGACTGTGTTCACTTCTGTGCCAAAGCCTGATAGTGGTGATCTACATGAGTGTGTGTGTGTGTGTGTGTGTTTGTGTGGTGAAGGGGCATTTGGCTTTCCTGCCCTGCAGTTTGACAGCACCACAGGATTGTGCAATGATGCAACAAAGTTGGTGAGTGTACAGGATGCAGATGGTAATAGATGCGATGAGCTCAGCAGTGTAGGCGGGCAAAGGGAGGGTTAGAATGGATGTGGGCGTGGCTAGTTGAAGAATATGGGCAGGGCTAGTGGCAGAACTAGCCAAACCAGCCTTCTGATTTCTGACCTACTGTAGCCAGAACTGAAGGACAGCAAGTAGAATACCATCATGTGTTTCATGAACGCTGGTTAATGCCGTTGTGATTGCAATTATACCTGAACTCTGAGATGTGAATTCCTACACTGTGTGTTCATTTCCTATCAGAATGGAATATGTGATAAGCTCGTATCACTTCTCTCTTGGACGTATAATCAGCTCTGACTCCTAAGTACAACCTACTTTTACTTTAATCAAAGTAAAACTTCTTTTCATTTTTGGCAAAAAGGAGACTGGGCACCAAACTGACATTCATTCTTTTTTAATGTTTTTACACTGAACCATCAGTGTCTCTTACAGAGCAGGGTATTCTAGTAGGACTAAACCCTGCTGTGAAAGGAAACTATCTGCAGGTTTTAAATCTACGCATAATTTATTTGTGCAATCTGACACAATTAAGAAATCGAACTGATACAATCAGACCACATAAACCTGTTTTAAAACAAATAAGTTTAAATAAATAGCTTTAGCATATAACTACTGAAATCCTTGTAACACAGAGGCATGTTCTCATTCTCTCTCTCTGGCTCCCTCAGTTCCTATCTATCATATTTTAGATAAAGGTAAGTGAGCTTCATGGAGACATGTGGTGAATGGGTAAATCAGAGGAGATTAATGAACACTCAGAAAATGTGGGTTCTGATCTGCTGGAGCAGCCCAGGCCGTCTTGCTTCTGATGTCATTGTTATATATGTTAAGGAGCAGCCAATAACCAGGAGTATAGTTAGATCATGTGACATCCTAATGACTTGTACCACTGTATCATAAATTACACAATGAGGTTAGCGCACACACACACACACACACACACACACACACACACACACACACACACACACACATACCCTCTGAATCACCATTATGTCATCATCTGAAGTGTAGCATGGTTGGAAAAAGACCATGCAACGTGAGAGAGGCAGGTCTTGCCTCTGTTGCCGCTGATCAAAAGGAGCTCCGATGTTTTTGGAACGAATACCGTGGTTGTTTTAATGTCATGCTGAAAAGTACAAAGTGTCCCCCCTCCTACTTGAGCTGACAGTGTCGACTTCAAAGAGAAAGCAGAGAAACACACACTCATGCAAGCGTCAGTGTAGCCCAGCGCTGGGGAAAAAAAAACACATTCATCATAACACACAGGAGGAAAGAGAATCTCACACGGCATGATATTATGTGGCCAGTATCACAATATTGTCCTTTATCAGTGACAATAACAATGTTTAAACATTATACATGTGCTGTAACATGACGTGAGAAGCACATGGTAAAAGGTTGTGTTACTGTTTTGTTCGTTTCAGGACTGCTCTCCCACGGTGCCCTGAACTAGAATCTGAGGGGCAGGTGCAGGTGGGCCATTTCACAAATATGAGTAGGTGGTCTTTATTGCATACTCCTGCCTGATTGCTGCATCAGCGCGCCTGTCACGAGCCTGCCGTCTCCTGATTGGGCCAGGTTCTTGTTCTGCGTGGGAATGAGCTAGTCCCAGCCAGACTCCACTGGGAGTAACAACTGACCTGGAGAGTAACAGAAATCTGTGGGAGAGCAGCATGAGCCCCTCCCTGTTCTGCAGATTGGCCAATCAGGTCACGGCCTACACTGCTGCAGAAGCACTGGGATCAGCTGCTCTACATGTCCTGTTTACCTGTGGCCTGTTGTAAATCCATCACTCCCTGAAACACTAACTATGACTCAGGATTCGGTAAAACGTCACGGTTCTATTTTTGCAAGCAAGATCCCTCTCAAATCAACAGCTAAAATAGAAAACCAAAACAACAACATTAAAAATAAAAATAAAAACATATGTCCAATAATTATTCCAGCAATTGCTTCATTGGTCTGGAGAAGAGTCAGTAAGGCAGTAATAACACAGGCAGGCCAGATCCCACATTGGGCCAGTTGCACTGATTTCATGCCTATGACATCTGTCATGCTTATGTCATCTGGGCCGTTTATGATGATGTTAATTCCACCTTCTGTTTTCTAGAAAGCCAGTGGTTCTCATCTAAGATGAAGTTGCTACATTAATACAGAAAAAAAAAAAAAAATCTGCCGCTCTGCTGTAGCCCAGATGGGACAAAAACCACCCAGTGTCAAAAATAATAAAGGATTAAATAAATAAATAAACATGTAGCACACACTCCAGTCTATTCATGATTTATAAGTGTGATGGTCTGATTGGGCAATACCACTAGAGAGGAATACAGGGAGAGAGATGCAGACAGACAGAGAGACTGAGGAGAGCCACAGAAAAGCTCTCCAGCTTTCCAACAGTGCTAATTACAGGTGGCAGCGGTAGCATGTTTACTAGCGAGACCTCCACGAGCCTAGGCAGCAGGAAGATCGGGATATCATTATCAGAGGGCAGAGGTGGCGCTCACGTGCACGGCCGAAGACCGGCCTGCCAGCCGTTACAGGTGGGCAGAAACAGCTTCGTAGGCGCTAGACGTGATATGCCGTTTTCCAAGCACTAACCAAGAACTAGACGACAGCAAAGCACGAGAATGCCTCACCGAGGCTATAACGAAACCGCGCTACCCTCGAGAGCACAAGCCACACCGTTAATCATTCGAACTTTAGTTTGTTCTACCACAGACTTTAGTTTATTCTATCACTACGTAGCGTTATAATATAACGCTCAATGAATATTGAGCACTATAGTCAAATTCACGTTAGCTAATAGTTTTCAGCACACACACGCTCTCTCTCTCTCTCTCTCTCTCTCTCTCTCTCTCTCTCTCACACACACACACACACACACACACACACACACACACACACACACATAACTCGTGAAATATATTTCCCTAGCTCAAGCGCAAAAGCAGTGCGCGTCTTTTTTGGGGTGGGCACGAATTCCGCACTTGCGTCAAAGACTCGCCATGCAAAAAGCACCCAAGTGTATTCTATACATGGGTGAAGTCATCTCCTCGTCCATCACGGACTCGCATGTGCACCTCGCTCAAGCTGTTCCACAATGATGCAACCAGCCGCATGTGAATCAGGATTCGGACCTTATTTGAATCAAATCTAAAGAACATATTATAGCCCACAAGCTAAGCTAACAGTCTCTAACTTTGTCTCATCGGGCGAATAAAACATGAATAACTACAGGGACCCAACAGGAAGAAACGTACTGAAGGGTGTGCTACTTGTTTAAATTAGAACGCCGCTGGTGTATCCGCTGACCGTGATTACGCAACGCCGAATAACGAAACGGGAGAACAGCATTTCTAAGCATCAGTGAATTTCTGCTCCTGGTACCAAAGGGTTCTTAAGGCAGATTAACGGTGCCAACCCCGATAAGCGCATACATATGTACTCAGGCATTCTTCATCACGAAATACTTCCATCTTAACAAGTTTGTCATTAATTCTTTAACACTATTCCTGAAAAAAAGACTTATGGTATGGTGCCTAAATCAACAGCAACCCATTAAACAATAACCTAACATTTACGCTACAGTCTGTTTTTGAAAACTACTGTACCTCTGAAATGCTCTCAAAAGCAAACGACACCTCACTTACGTATCCATCCCATCTTCTAAGGTTTTAGACGGACCCAGAGCTGAAGTGCCGTTTAATCTACATCCTGCCTCACGTCTAAACGCTTGCGCAAGTCAGCGTTGTTTCCCCCGGGCTTGAGGTCAACAAGATATTCTTCTTACGCTACAAAGCTGTTATTTATTCGAAGACGGTACAAAAAACAGGATAAAATTTTATAAACGAAAGTTGCATGTTCTGTACATGCGCAACAGCTCTATGACCAAATCTGTATGAAGACGTATAGCATCTTTTCCTAGATGTTTCTCATACTGAACACATAAAACACTGCATACATTTGTAACAATTTCGTCTCAGGTTGTCCCACAAAGCCATACGACGTTAAGTTACCGAGCTACGGTTCGACCGGTGTCCCCAAGTTGTGGCATTCGCCTGCAAGGCGTGCTTGTGGCCGTATTGATCTCCTAAATAACGGCAATCAATATCACCAAAGATATTCGTATTTTCGGAAAGGCATTTTTTTATTTTATTACAGGAAAAGATCCAAGGTCTAAAGCGTGATCAAAGGAACCATTACTAAATGCACCGAATTTAGCAACGCAGAATAGGCTACCTGTTCGTCACGCGTGAACTGATTTTCCCAAATTTCGGGATAACATGTGAGTAGTAAAACTATGATCCGCATTAAACTCACTCTTTTTTGATGCATTGGTCGCTTCGATTTTTCTTTGAACAGCAATCACTTCTTTTTGTCCAGAGTCTTGAAAGAAGATAGAATCCCTCCGCAGTTCAGTAACCCTGATTCAAAAGGCAGATGTCCTTCGGCGCACGAGAAAATTCATGTACATTCCTTATGTTCTCAAGTGAAAGGGTTCGTTTAATAAAACAATTATATTGTCATTCGTCCATATGTATGCGGCTCCTCGGGCAGCGGCACCTTGTTTTACAGTTACTATACTCATTCAGTTGCTGTCCTTCGAACTGTTCTCCTCGCCGGCGCTCTTACAGTCACTGTCTCGCTCTGGTGCGCTTGCTCTCGCGCACAGGTTGTTCGCTTTCCCGGACCGGACACCGGAAGTACCCTATAGTCTACTAACCTTTATTTTCATGTTAAATAGTGAAATCAGTTAACGGAGTTTCTTTGGAATGCGACATTACAATGTTTTATTTGTTGCTGAAGTTGTAAACATTTTTAATTGATTAACTACAATTGTAAGAAATAACCATAAATTAAAAAGGAAATACTCGGTTTTGAATTGTTTTAATTAAAAAGAAAATGAAACAAAGAAAAATATTTCTCTTTGCCTAAATGCAGTCTGCTGTGGAGTAAAAACGAGAGTGGTGGGGAGATTAGTTATGCAAAACGTCGATCGCACTCTTCCCATAGGTAGACTGGAATGGAAAAACATTACTGTGTTGTGCGTAGCTTTCGGGAGCTTACCATGACAACCTGTGGCTACTCCCTAAACCAGTATAGTTTGTTCACTCGAGCGATAAGATGTAGAAGCCAGGTCTGAGGTTAATCAACTTTAGAATTAACATGTTAAATACCTGCTTGTTTGTTTAATTCATTTCACATTTCAGTCAAAAAATAGGCCGATTTCACAGGCCTGGGAGAGTGTCCATGACGAACATCGTGCCAAATGAGATCTTGGTCTTCCAAGGGTTTATCCTGGACTCGATTTTTATGTGCTTATATATTTTATGGCCGAACTTTTAGTGTGATTGAAATGACCCACCATTCTGAGCTCCCAGTGGTTAGAATCACTGACGTTTGTGACGTTCCGATTTACTGCGCTGAATTTGTAATCTTTCAGCCATTCAGAAAAAGTAAAACAAAAAATATAATCTACAACCTTCCAAGCATTTAAAATGGCTAAAAACAGACAACCGTGTCAGCAGTGGACTGTGATATTAAAGATGCATATTTAATACGTCATATAATAAATGTCACTCCTAAGTTTGATTTTTAAAAAGGGCGAAAACAAAATGGGAAATTTCGCAGCCATAAATCTTTTATCCGTCAGGTGTCGGTGATGAATACTAAACACTGAGCACCTCAACGCTACCTATCACACACCCTACCCTTCTGTGATTGAAATCTAATACTGAACACACACACACACACACACACACACACACACACACACACACACACACACACACACACACACGCACTTAGGTGTACACACTCACCAAAAAATAAATAAATAAACTCATGCTAAATATATTCACACGCTAATTAAGCCCTAGGGTATAGAGGTAAACTACTTAGCCACAGATAATCTCAAATCTCATAATGACAATAAACACCCAAATTATCTCGTAAAGTTACTGTGGCCATGTAGCGAATGTGCAAAATAATGTTTTCTACGTGATTGTCAGCATAAACAAATTCAGTGTGCTTTGTAAAAGTCTTCAGTCATTCCTGAAGGCGTGAGAATAGAGAGCTCACACTGCGGTCCTGCCGCAGATATGTACTGTTCCTGCTCCCACACAGCAGAATGAACCCATCACTTCATAATCACAGTGAATCAGGAGTGTCAGAGCATGGGAAGTTCTAAGCCCTGCGGCGCGGGGGGGGGGGCGGCCCCCCCCCCCCCCCCACTCACCTCCCGTGCCAACGGCTCATGCAAATCGGGCACGGAGGATAAAGAAGGACAAAG
>JAOYMR010000017.1:1121204-1133801 GCA_025802075.1 Tenebrosternarchus preto
TATATGTATATTTATATAACATAAAAAAAATATTTAGATATACATAGTATTTTTAAATAGCTATCTTTTATGCTTTTATTTGTAAAACACTTTTGTTCTTGTATAGGAAAGTGCAATATAAATGAAATTGCCTTGCCTTGCCTAAACAGCTGACAAAGCAGCTAGCTGCCAGCTGCAGTACTGTGCCGGTGAAATACCATGTCATGGACAAATCGTATTTTGTTCCTTAACCAATACATCTTGTGGTGAGAAAAATAAAAATAAGAATCACTTATCACTTTGACCTTGTCTTAGTAGGGCTAACCAGGCCCCAAAGGAAGCTAGTACTACTGACACAAAGAAAGCAGTAATAAAGACCTAGGCAGGCCCCAAAGGCAGCTAGTACAGCTTTTACTACAACTAGAAGCACTAAATAACTAGTCAGGCTCCAAAGGAAAGGGTCCTCAAAGAATGATCTCCCGCTACAGCTGTTTTTTTTTATTGTTATGCTGTCATTAAGGCCTACCATCATCTACAGGCCAGGACAAATCCATGGCCTGCTGGTAGGGCAATGCTAGGCTAATGCTGGAATGTTGGAGGATTTTGTAGGGATGCTGGTGGACGTATGGATCAAAGCAGACACAGTTAATGAGTCACACACCCAGGAGCTTTAGCATATGAAAAGACACTGCACACGGTTTAGAGGGTATTAGCTAATTGGCAGCATTACAGCTAGAAGAAAAAGAAGCTAAAAGTGATGCATAATCACAAGTGAGAAAATAATGAGAAACACACCATTAACAATAAAAACACACAACTCAGACATAATATTCACAATAAAAATACACAACTCACACTGTGTTGATACTAGACTCCAGCAAGTGTGTGTGTGTGTGTGTGTGTGTGTGTGTATTGCATGTATGTATGTGTGTGAAAAATCTAAATAATTAAATATAATTGAAACAAATACAAGCAAACAGCATTTCTTAATCATGTTGTAATTAACTTGCATGCTTTCATTTGATGAGCTGTGAGAAATAAATGAAATGATTAAAGCTGTTCATTAAAGATGTAGATGATGATGATGAAGATGTCAAGATGTAGATGATGAAGATGAAGATGTACATGTGAAAATAGACATGTGAAGATGTAGAAGCAGAGGATTAAGATGAAGATGAAGAAATGAAGATAAAGTGACCAGGTAGAGAAAGGCCCATAAGTGAGAAAAGCACTTATTTATTTATTTTATTTTCTATTTACTTGTATGTTTATACTTCAGGATGTCAACGTGTTTTACAGAATGCTTAAACAGTCAAATGATACTGACATTAAATTAAACGAATTAAGTAACACGCCACATCCCTACAATTTATAAAATGGAAACTCATCAGTGAGGGTCTATGTTTTTTCTAGGAGTCAGTGAGACTGATGGGTCGTCGAATTTTAATAATAATAACTTTAAGCAGAGCAAATGCTATATCCTAGCAAACAAATGGCATTATAATAAATTTCCTAGTTTTTATTAAGGACTTTAAGAAACAGCTACCCCTGTTAGATCCACAAAGAGCGCAAGGCGATATTGCCAACACTTGGCAATAAATGTCCATGTCTGCCTACAGCAACAGTGCCAGAGTCTCATCCGCTGGGTTTCAATCACATCCCATCACTGCGCCTCTACTTGAACTGACGGTTGCTACGGTAACCCTAATAACATCATAAGGGCAGAGTTATTAAGCCCATTTAATAGCTGATATTCCCCATGAGAGCTCAGCTACTGTTGCTGCCATTGGGCCCGAAGCTCACGGGATCCTAGTATTTCCACACAGTGGGCATGACTAACCAATCATCCACAAATGAGCGCTTTTACAGGAGAAGCATGAACGTTCTCTGTGCGATGACAGCAGAGAGAAATAACTGAGTGCACTCACCCCCAAAATGAGATGACTTCAGCGCTCACGCGCGAGAAGGAAGAAGCGCCCGCCCGCTCGCAGCCAGAAACGAACCACGCTATGCACGGGCACTTAGACAAACGCTGAGCATCAAACCTGAACCACTCTACCTCACCGCGAGCATGGGAGAAAGAACGTATTTAAACAGTTGTCAGGCTGGTGGTTTTTGGTATTATCACTGCGTCAGTGGTAGGCCAGTGCATAAAAGCACGTGGAAAAGAGTATAATTGGCTTCTCTTTCACCAAGTGTGTTTTTTGATGGTTCCGAAAAGCATTTGTGTAGATGTTTGAATGGCTGGCCTTTGTTTGTCTAGCGCACAGAGGTATACTGCAGTAACACTGTTGCATTGAATAAACAACTAATGTATGTTTACTGTGGTCTTCTGGTCACTTCAGAAATGTTGCACATTAGAGTATGCATGTCAGTGTGTACCTGAAGACCTGCCTGTTCAGGCTGGTATCTTAATTAAGGCCATAAGCTTGGTCCAGTTCACTTGGTCCAGTTCACTTTATTTAAAGGGTACAGAAAAGTTGGGTTGATGGAACTCTAATGGCTAAACCCAGTAATTACCACAGGATCAACCCCTCATTTATCACCAACCAAAACAAAAAACAAAATCTTCCTACCAACCATGTAACCCCAGAGTATATTGTACGTGTACTTATTTTATATAAATTGCATTTTTGATGTAAATTGCAACTCATCCATTAGTCAATGATTTACAACTGTGTTGTGTTTGTTTGTGCCATGCATAAAAGGCTATAGGCCAGAGCAGCTGTGTCACAGATGTGTGTGCACAGGTATGTGTGTGCATGCTCACTATAACCTTCAGCTCATCGAAACATCCAGACAGCATCTCCAGGTCGTCATGCCGACAGTCTCACCCAAGCAAGTTCACACATCCACTTCGTTTCTCAGGTGGCGTAATGAGCAGGCTCCAGGTCAGCCTCTGCATTCAGGACTGACCAGGGTAATTGCATGTCATTTCAAGATGTTAATGCAGTCCCACCCACTTTATAATCAGGCTTCTGAAGCTCTGTCTGCCTACCAAAAGCTGTCATGGAAACAACGATAGGAGAATAGTAGTAGAGGGATGGCACCAAGAGAGAAGCTCAGATGTAACAAAGGTCACGGATAGTACTTAACAAAAGGCTTTGAACTCTCAGGACCAGAATGCAAGAGATGGTTTGCAGTCTGTCACAGAACAGGATCTATCTGCCAGGCATGAAAAATCAAACCGTTTAGGGAAGTGTGATCTGCTACTGCCATTGAATTATGTATAAATGATTTATATGAAGATGAGGGAGACATGGGTTTGGTCTGTTATGCTAAGGCTAATGCTACCCATTTTACATGTTTTCTATGTGTTGCTCCCCTCACCAGCGCATATATATGTGTGTGTGTGTGTGTGTAACAAAAAAAAAGCAATTTTTTATCTCCAGCAAAAGAAGATATTTTCATTATTAAAGGCCAGTAGCATGGAACAGTACAGCCATCCCAAAAAGTCCAAACCCGATTTTACTCTGTGATGCTGCCTTGGAGATGATCCTGGTTTGGAATCAGCTGTGTCTTAGGGATTAAAGGCATCTTGCTGAGAGGTAGGAAGAGCATTACTGTATCTCACTTGGATAACACTCTGTGATCATGGAAAGAGCGCTGGGCGTGTGATATGGTCCCAGCTGGGCGTCAGACGCGCAACGTTTGGTGAACTGATGGGGAGACAGTGAAGATGCTGATTACAGACACACCTAGACGTTCATTCATGGTAAGACAGACACATGTATGGGACGTCCGATACCTCACAGGTGGCCGGTGAGGTGAGTGGAGAGCGCCTTACACTGGTATGATTGCCTTACTGCATAAATTACTAGGCAATGAGCCACTATTTGAACATTACTCCACATCATGCATTGCTTCTGCATGTGTCAAGGAATTTTACAAGACCGGCCTATCACTTATGTCGTTGGTTATACTTAATAAAATGTGTTTGTGTTTAAACAAAATGTGCTTGTGCCATTACAAACCAGCACAGGTTATAAGTGCACCATCGCTCAAATGATTCTAGTGCTAGAATCATTTCAGCACCTTTCTTATGGACAGCAATCATTTAACACACCCTATTTCATCACAGTTGGTCCCATCTTGTTGGCCTTGCCCTCATTCAGTATGGTTAGCCCCACCCCTTTTTCAGCATGGTTGGCCCCGCCCTCATTTAGCACAGCTATTTGACTCTTCTTTTTTCCCTCTTGCACCCTCTACTAGACAATAGATAAGGGAGGCAACCTCCAGCTCAGCGAGCCAAGCCGGGCGCCTGGGCTGTTCTCCAGATTCTGAATTCTTTGTTTTTTCTAAACTCTTTTTGCTTGTCCCTTGGTTCCATGCCCTCAAGTACAATTTGTTTGTTTGTTGTTTTTTTTTTTTTTCCTTCTGGTTGTGTGGAGAAATGAATAATCAGTTCCACTACTGGAGTGGCCAAAAATCATGTTTGGTTCATGTTTGGTTCTCCCTCTAGTCAATGTTCTGCCCTTATGGATATAAGAGCCCTGATAAGTGAGCGAACGTTGTCTTTGGCTTGTGGATAAAAACGCCCTCATCATGTAAAAAATCCACAGCAACTTTTCACTGCAGTATGTGGACACTGTCAGTATTTGAAAGCAGACACAAACACTTAGCGTTTGTAGCTAGTTCCTGTGTCAAGGTGAACAAGTTCCACAGCCATAAAAGGTCACTATCCTGAAGAACATCTGAGCAGGATTCATACCACATTCCTGCCCCTGGCCAACGACCCACAAGAGAAATGATTGGGAGACTGGATAAACATGGAGGAGAAGCGACAGTCCAGACAGGCCTTCACTGCAGCATGCTTTTATACTAGCAAGGTGAGCAGAGGTCAGGAGCGAACACCGGACAGGAGAAGAGGGATGGGGTGGAGTAGGGGGTAGAGAGGAAGGGAGGAGACAAAACAAATATGTTAAATAGATACTCAAAACATTGAGAGTCATTGTAATACTGGATTCATGCATGAATTAACAATAAAGGTCTAATGGCAAGGTTGTTGCTGAATATTGAATAAATGCACATTGAGTTTAGAATGGGTGTTTTGAATGGGAGTTTAGAACGTTCATTTAGAGTGGATGTTCGGAGTATGACTTTATAACATTTTAATTAGAATGGGTTTTTGGAATGGGAGTTTAGAACATTTATTTAGAATGATTGCATGGAATGTGAGTTTAGAACTTTTATAGATGTTTGGAATGGGAGTTTAGAACATTTATTTGGAATGGATGTTTGGAATGGAGTTTAGAACATTTATGGGTGTTTGGAATTGGATTGTTGACTGTGATTGTGATCTCATCAAAACTTCATACTTCATAATCATTATGGGTGTGAGAGAACTGAGAGGCAGTTGTCTGATTCCATTCAAATAAAATCAAATGAAAAGATATGAATGTGACACTCTTCACAAGCCCTAATCTTCTTCAATGCAACTATTAATCTGAATTTTGTTGCTGGATAGACAGATTTCAAACTCAAACTCAATAGAAACCTCTGAAGTCATTACAAGTAGACAAATCACATTGTTTCACACATTGTTTCTTGTTTCTTTGTTAAAACAATAACACTTACCCTCTTCCCACAACACTTACACAATACCAATGGCTGCTTCCCAGCCAAATCTGATATTGCATGCATTTTGGTTCTGAAATTAAAACAGTTGACCCATTTCAGAAACAAAAGGAAAATGTTCTAGAACTGAAATGTTCCAGTGTGAATTTTGTTGGCTACAGTTGCACACACTTATGAGTCCAGAACCCAAGGAAGCAGGAAGTGGAAAATGTTAGATCACAGACCTCCTCTCTACTCATCCTCATGCAACATCAATCTCATCTCACAATAAACGGCAGTAAATGAAGTCATTCACCTCCCCGTGGCATATTTGGCCAAAGGTCAGGTTTGATTGTGGTCTGTTCTTTCAGAACTGATGACTAAATAGGTTGGTAGATTTGAAAAGGAGGCAGGGGGCAGCTCGACTTGTGAGTTGATGATTAGGTCACTCTCAAATACTACACTTCAGAAGTCATGAAATTCAGGCATGTGACATTTAGCAGGTTATTGTCACTTGGTATAAATTTAGAATGATATGTGTGTTGACAGCTATTGACAGCATTTACATTCACCATCCATTTTAGAAACACCAACGTTACACCTGAAATCTGTGTGAGTTACACTTTACCAGTGTTACCGACCAGAGTTACAGACCACAGAGTTACAGTTCACGACGTTACAGACCACATTTACAGACCACAATTACAGACTACAGAGTTATAGTTCGCAGAGTTCCAGACCACAGAGTTATTGTCCACAGCCATGCAGAATTTAGTGCACCTGCATCATATTCATCAGTGGTCATAGCTCTGATAAAGATTGGATGCATCTGGGTGCTGGGCCATTCAGTGCAGTAATGCCACTGACCTGGTAGTGGCATGGTAGTTTGTTCTGTGCCGTTGTGGAACGTTTACCCGTGCCAATCATATCAGTGTCTCTGCTGGGGTATTAGTGGTCTAGGCAGCCAACAGCAGTTCTGTGGTCAGAAACAGCTCATTGATTAAGACTTAGAGGATGGTCAACACAAAGTATGCATTGCAAAAGACAGACTGGAGTCTTACCTGTAGTCTTACCTCGAGTCTTACATGTTCACCACACCATTTCTTATCAACCTTGTAAGTGGATTTTCTAAAATGCTGTAAATAAAAAAAAAACATTGCCCACTGTGCAACTAAAAGAACTGTTTCCCTGGATATGGATTTGAATCTTATAGTTCAGGGTGTTTGGTATTTGTGTGATTTGACTGATATAACTTGGTTACCACTCACATTTTCCTATATAGAGTATATAGATGTTTTCCTGTGGCCAGTCAGCCTTAGCAACGTGCACAGCAAAGCGTGTAAGAGTCCACAGAGTGCTTATCATTCATGGAAAGAGCACGGTGAAGATTTCACTGCCTCTGAACAACCCAGCCTTGTGCATGCGATGTGTCTGAGCGTTCTCCCAATTTCATTCATAGCAATACTTGGACTGAACACCAAAGTAGAGGAAATTCATTCTGGTTTGTCTCTAAAAGCCAATCAAACAGATACAGCTTATGCCAGGAGTTATTTCTGTTGATTGAACGCAGAGTTCCCGGGTGCCTTTGAATTTGACTCTCTTCTTATCATCTCCCAGCAGCTGTTTTGAACTCTCAGCTAACAAAGGAGGAGAAAAAAAAAGTCATGAAATTGTTGTTTGCGGCAGCAGAGGAAGCATCAGATTGGCGTCTGAGTGAAGTTTTCGTGTGGGAGCGCTATCAATGACAGGGTTTCTGACTCAGTCACAGCACTGAGCGTCTGACCGTGACCATGCACCCCACCGCACCCTCACTAGCATCACGCTACTCCCGCCTTCCCCATTCGACTGACAGCAGAACACCGGCCCTTTCTGCCTCTCACATACTCCACCCCCCCCCCCCATTCTTCTCTCGGTCACTGTCGGTTTCACTCACTCTGTCTCATACTGTCTTCTCATACTCTCTCTCTTTTCCCTTCTTTTCTGTCCTGCATTCCCTTCTCCCCTTTCTTTGTTACTCTCTCTTTTCATTCTCCTTCTCTCTGTCTGTCCCTCTGTCCGTCTCTCGCTCTCTCTCTTCTTGCCCTGATCTCCCTCTCTCATCCTCTCTTTCTTTGTCTCTCTTTCTCTCTCCCCTCCAGCCTGACAAATCCGGTCCTCAAAGCAGCCTGTGTTTTCCTCGTTTCGAAGAAGAGTCTCTTTCACAGCAAGCCACAGCAAAGTGCCAGGTCTCTCCAAAGCCCGTTTGTATTTCCAGCTCCATCTCTCAGAGCCGTGAGCTGCTTGAATTCTTCTGCCCTGTCCTTCATCCTGGTCTCTCTCGCTGAATCAGCCTGATTCTCTCCGGCTACACTGACTGATGAAATTACACTCTTGTCACTGGAGATCAGTGACTCACTGTACGCTTATTTCCAGTCAGTGCAAAAACAGCTAAATGCAGCTGTCAATAGGTTCTCATTAAAATGCCTTTCTTAGTCAAGATTGAGGTAAAGAAAATTATAACAGTGCAACAATACTTACGACGTACAACTTTAGGTGCAGAATAAGGTCAAAACATTGCCACTAACCATAAAAAACAACACAGCACAATTTTCCACCCATAATGAAAGGGGAATTCACATGTGAAGTTAATTAAAAAGTTTCAATTATAAAAAGTTTTCACATCTGCTGTTAACACCTTTATGGCATGCCACAGCTGCAGAGACCTGCTGAAACCTCACACCCCTTTCAGCCTTGCAGGCTTTGACCAGGCAGATGAATGTTGCAGCCGGTCCCTGTTTCAGCCATGGCCCCAGAGTCACTGAGGAAGTGCCTGTCAGGCGGCAGTTGGAGTCCTGTGTGGAATCCTATAAGACACTGCTGCCATCAAGACTCTCTGGTAGGAACATGCTGAGAGAGAAGAAAAGAGACTTTGCCTCACTCCTCCGATTGTGCAGATAAACAGGGTCTGTCCACTCAATGCTTGCTCAGGGAGAAACAAAACATGAGAAATTGGTGGAAGTTTTCCATCTTTGGCTCAGTGGTGGAATATGGAGGAAAAGGTGAATCCATTCGGAGAGTTCGTCACGCATTCCAGGCCTCTGTGCTCATTTTCCACATGATTGGGAGCATTTTCTTACATATCACCTTTTGGCCATAATGTCCCAGTGCACTGTGGTGAGACAGAGGTCATGGCTGCACAAGCTGGTGGAGTAATGGCTTTTGAGGGGTGTTAGTCTGAGAAACCTACAGTCAAAGACCACAGAGGGGCAGGGGGGAAAATGGGGTGCTGACAGCACCCATTAGCACCATGCCTTCTCCTGCCCCTCTGGTCGAATTGCAGCCTACGAGCTTGAAGGTTTTAGCACATGCACATGTGTCTGGGAAAAAGTGTCAGATTTTGCTAGAGACCAATGGACATTCTTCTCTTGCTTCAGCACCATCCAAAAGTCCAAAATCAGCAGGTGTACCTAGAGCTGGGTGAAACTCTCTATATCCCTCCAGTAATCTCCAAGATCCCCCCCTGAATCCACACTGCTGCAACTCACGGTGTCGGATTTGTACCAGTCATTTACAGCAGTCAAACATCTTAATTATATCAGAGTCTCAGAACGACATATCTTTTTTCACCTCTGTGTGTTTGACCAAGGTGGGGTTCTCAGCACCAGCATCTGCTAGGACTTGGCCTTGCACAGTTTAATGTTTTCGCTGCTCAGGTGGAATTAATGAAGGTAATTAGCTACAGTAAATTAGCTTATTAGTTGAAGCGTCTGTGTTGGAACATGATGATCACTAAACTGTAGAGTGCTGTTGTCCTTATGAGTCTGCAGGGTCAGGATCATGTTGTACTGCAAATCTTTTAGTGCAGTTCTAATCAGAAACAAAGTGAAATATGTTTTTGTAACTTTATGTTTGTGGATTATAAAAGCCAACATCAGTTCTTATCTTCTTATTGAGTGTGAACCGTTTAGTGTGAGGAACAACTATTTCTTTACAGAACCTTTATAAAAAAAGGTATCAACTTTTTAAAGTGTCAAATTAATTAATCTGGAGGTTACTAGTTAATGTGATAAAAACAAAGATGGTTCTTTACATTACCTTTTTAAAAAGGTATCACCTTTTTAAAGCATCAAATCAATTAATCTTTAGGTTACTAGTTAATGTGATAAAAACAAACAAAGAAAACCCTTCCAGCAGTAAGAGATTGGAGAGCATTGATGGGTATGATTTTAAAACATGCAGCCTCCATTCAGAGAAGTATAACTGAAGCCACAGCTTGGGAATTCAATCAGTTTCCAATCACCTCCGCAAAAATCAGGGGTGTTCTTCTTCACACAGGCTGCTGTACCACTGCAGTGGCTAACAACACTACTGCCACTACAAAAACATGAATCTTCACAGTGTAATCTTTCATGAACGTAACCTGGTTCATAGTCACTGCCTTGCTAAGGTTTGCAATCAGCCTGTAAGTCAGAGGCATTCAACCTTGAAACTAAAGGTCCTGGTTCAGATCAAATACAGAAACAGACAGACACACTGTAAACACATGTGGCAGGACCATGTTCCAACTACATTATTGCAGCATTTTTTAAAATAATACAAAAGTGAATAACATTGCACCATTTGGAAATGAAACTGTTCAAAATACAGTCCATAACTGCAAACAAATGGAGTGGTTGAAAACTGTAGTCCCTGAGGCCTGGATCCTAAAATGTACTGCAGTACAAAGTTATTTCTAAGACTGTATTTCCAGTTATTTCTAAGGTTGTACTTCCAGTGACTCTGGAACATTGGAGAGCAAATCTGAACACACTGGGCAGGCAGTGGCAGCGTTGAGGTACACCAGGTGCCCGGCTGTGCTCAGGGAAGCCTGAGAGAGAGAGTCATCAGCAGACACTCGAGCAAAAGCCCCTTATTGTGTGGTTTAGAAACCTAGAGGCAAAATGTGAACTTGAAACTCTTCAGGTTAATAAATTTGAGAGGGAATACACAGTTGCTCCATGCTGTGTGCACGCAGGCTGCTGTGATACTGTAATCATTGAGGTGGTGTTCATGACATGTAAAATGCTGGTGGGAAGTTTTCTGTGAAGCCTCAAAATCATTTTCGCCCCAGGGATTTCACTTCTTTTTTATGCCCTCATTTCTGTAGCGGTTACAGGATTTGATGTCCCCAGTACCTGATGTAGCTCAGTGTCTGCACAAGGCTGAGAACAAGAGGCACACAGTGGAGAAACCTAATCTGAGACTAAAGAGATAAAACGTTTCCATATTAACACTCGCCTCAGGTTGGCGTCTACTTGATAATTAGTCAATAAACCAATATAAAAGTGCCATTATCCAAAACTGTAGCAATTAGAGATGGTGGAAGCTGATGCGTGATTGGGCACACATGCATCAGTGAGTGAGCACACGTGCTCTGCTGCAGAGACTGCTGTAATCAATGCAACATGGCTCATTTTGACACAGAGACGGAGTGGGGATTTCGAAGAGAACTGGCCCAGAACATGACAGATTGGCAGAGATGCCCTGTTCTATACTGTAGACTACAGTTAATTAATGTGGAGGCTGTGCACCATGCTGGGATTCTGATCCATCTCTCTTTAAATAGTAACTTTAAATCTCAATACTGTGTGATTGTTTGAGAGGTGAAATAATCCCCCCATATCTCTCTTTCCCTCTCTCTCTGTTCTTCTCTCTCTTTCTCTCTCTCTCTCTATCTCCCTCTCTCTCATGCACTCTCTCTCTCTCTCTCTCTCTCTCTCTCTCTCTTTGTTCTTCTTTCTTCTGAAAAAAAGGCTCTCTTATTTCCTGCTCTCTATGTAAAGGTTCCCTACTGCTAATTAGGCTTCACTTTGACCTTTGGGGCGGAGCTTCACCGACTGACCACTCACACGTGAGTTTGTGTGGCACCCGGATGCACTGAGGAAGCCGCTTTACAGATGCATGTTTGTGCCTTTTTTTTTTGCAACACACTAAGCTCAGATCAGTGAACAATCACACAGTCTGAGCTGCACCATAGTGAAAGGATGGCATTTAGTCAGATTTGGCTACTGAGCCTGGTATTCACAGCACAAATAAGACCAGAGAGATGTTTGTAAGAACTAGAATCTTATACGCATCACAAAATGTTATGCTATGTGCTAACCAATGCCTATTAAATGATTAAGCATATACTTTAGTTCTTCTTGTGCAATTCTTTTATTGTTTAATCAAAATGTTATGTCTCTGAAATTTTGCTGTCATGAATCTGTAATGAATTAGCACTGTATACTGTGGGTTTACATTTCTGCATTGAAAACTCTTTACCACATAAAAAAAACTCCCTCTGGTTGGGTCAACATTCGAGTTTCTGGATAATTTAACATTAGTTCTAAAAAATTAAAGAGAGTACAAGAAATAACTACAGTGTAGTTAAATAACCTTTAAATCACCTTTAAGTACAGTAGAAACTACAGCTCATCCATTGTCTTGGATTTGTTTCATCCTCCTAGTCATCATCAGTGAGGTCTTATCCACTGGACCTCTGACAGGAGTTCGGCATACAAACCTCACATGATTACACATGGGAAATCATAAATAAAGACAGGTAAACCTGAAAAAGTGACCAGTAAGTTAAAGGTAGATGCTAATGAGGTAGATACTGAGTCTATATGCAGTTATTATATAGGTAATACAAAATGGTAGGCAGCCCTGTGATAGACAGGTGTTCTGACCAGGGTCGGCTCCTGTCCTGTGATAGACAGGTGTCCTGACCAGGGTCGGCTCCTGACCTTTGATAGGACAGACAGGTGTCTTAACCAGGGTTGGCTCCTGTCCTGTGATAGACAGGTGTCCTGACCAGGGTCGGCTCCTGACCTTTGATAGGACTGACAGGTGTCTCGACCAGGGTGGGTTCCTGTCCTGTGATAGACAGGTGTCCTGGCCAGGGTCGGCTCCTGTCCTGTGATAGACAGGTGTCCTGGCCAGGGTCAGCTCCTGTCCTGTGATAGACAGGTGTCCTGACCAGGGTCGGCTCCTGACCTTTGATAGGACAGACAGGTGTCTTAACCAGGG
Organism: Tenebrosternarchus preto; assembly: GCA_025802075.1. Taxonomy (NCBI): domain Eukaryota; kingdom Metazoa; phylum Chordata; class Actinopteri; order Gymnotiformes; family Apteronotidae; genus Tenebrosternarchus; species Tenebrosternarchus preto. The sequence goes on from JAOYMR010000017.1 coordinate 1,133,769, forward strand.
TTGGCTCCTGTCCTGTGATAGACAGGTGTCCTG
>JAOYMR010000017.1:1134901-1151246 GCA_025802075.1 Tenebrosternarchus preto
TATATAGCAGCTGTATTTCTTTAGCATTCTTTTGTGTTGTGTACATGTCCTAAAAATATGGACATAATATTACATACATACATAGTTACATACATACATTCATATACCCAAAACAAATAACAATCAGAATGAAACATACAAACAAGCAAACTGAGGACATAGCAGAACACATCATCTAGAACCACAGTGAATGGGTTCATTTGGATGGGGGAGTTAATTATTCAGTTTCAGTCAATGCAAGATATTTTGTAGCAGTTTGAGCCTCTCCACCATGAAATGTAATTCACCTAATTGCAAGAATCCTGATACTTTAGCATTTGAAATGAAAAGATCCTGAAGATTCTTTTATCCTGAATTTTCTGACAGCGCACATGAACATGTCTCGTGTTGGTCCAGATGGGCTGCGTGGTCTGTTCTCGCAGCCAAGGTGCCTTCAGCGAGCGTTTTCCTCCAGAGTACAGCTTGAGCTTTGTTCAGCTCTGCCACTGACAATGAAGAGGTACACTGGAAATTCATATTAATAGGGAATAAAAGCATCGTGATCTGGATTGTGATTTGGATTGTGATATAGTCCTCTTTGAATTTGATTTACTTTTGGATTTGGTATGTCTTCCAGAATGAGTTCGATCCAGGCCTGGTTTTAAATGTGAACAGTGGCATTGAGATGCAAGCAAAACTGTAAATATGTTTTCTGAGTGAGTGAAGTCATTGGTTTACTTCCTTGCTGAATTTGGTGATGCTTAATCTTTTCATTTTTTTTTAAATTCTGCTGTTTGTTTAATTTACTGCATTCCTCTCTGATGGGTTCATGTACTTCATGTTTGTCGAGTGCAATATCCATAATGAAACATAGGCTTGTTATGTCTGTCTATGTTATGTCTTTATTGCGTTAAAAACTGCCATTTTTTTATTCAGAGGCTACCTGACTGATGGATGAATAAGGAGTGGGAGAGACCATTCTGAAGGAAGAGTAGGGGAGACAGTTGTATGGAATGTTCTCACCAAACATTTTCCACATTCATGCTCCACTGAATGTGACTGTGGTGTACAGAGTTGTGAACACTGTAGATATCTGCCACTCTCAGTCCAGGGAAACCAACCAGGCAACAAACCTGTGCCTATCTGGCCTAATTACAGTACAGTTGGAATGCTTCACTAAATTCTAAGGCCATAAAATCCTTTTAGAAAATTCTTCTCTCCCCCTTCCAGTGGGTAATAATATTTTTTCCTCATCCAGGGACCTTCTACCAAAGGTCTAGAAGTTTCTTGGACCTGCACCCTTCCAGACTGTGACTGATGATGTCATTCCTGGGAGCCGTTAGAGCCACTCCTCCAGTTTAGGAGGAGTGCCACCATCACCATGGAGATGACCTTGGTGTTCACATTCCACATTCTTGCTGTCTCCAACATTTCATATCCCTTCCTTTGGACGTTTCCATCACTTGCAGTGAGATAGGCATAAATTCTAACCTTTTTGTGCACCAGGTTTCCAGAGAAACATGATTTTTTAGAGTTCCATCATCAGCTATGCACAAGCATATGCCTTCTGAAGTTCTAGTATATGTAACCATTTTATGTTAAGAACTGATGTTTACATCGTAACATTTATTCCATGGGATTCTAAAGTTCAGATGGAGTAGAACAGCTCATTTCTATTAACTTCATTACTGCCATAACAACAACGGTAATTGCAAACAGATATGTCATTAATGCAATGTCCATTGGTTATTAAAATGCCTTGACACTGGAAATGGTGAATGCTTAATTTGGATGATCTGAAGGTCTGAAACAAACCAATTACCAAGCCTTCTCCTGGCTTCTCTAATATAAAGCTGATTACATACAAGTAATACAGCAGACCTTCAGTAATGCATGAGGAGAAATGAATGATAAATGATATTGTCAAGCTGGTTAGTGGCTGTGTTAATGTATGTACATGTAGCACATCTAGAGTTGTTGCAGGCTACAGTACCACAATTGTTATTTGACTGGTCATTGATCTCATGGAATCCTGGAGGATTCTGCAGTGGTTCAGTATGATTTTACCCAGTGTTTTATATGTAGCATAAGTCAGCATCAAAGGAAATCTTGTTGTCTTCACAGTAGATTGTTTATAGGTCAGTGCATCCACTCTGAGGGGAGAGTAGGGTAGTGGGTTGTATGGAAGGTCCTCACCAGACATTTTCAGCAATGGTCAGTTTGCTCCTCTGAATGTGCTTGTGGTGTATAGAGTTGTGAACACTGCAGATATCTGCTACTCTCAGTCCAGAAAAAACAGCCTGGCAATACAGGCAAATACATCATATATGACTTCCTTACCAAACCAACAATTATGAAAATATTCCATAGTTTTCTGGAGGAATTCTTCATTCAAACCCATCACTTTAAGCATGTATATTAGCTTTTTATTTGTTGAATACTAAAAATATTGAAATGATATGTTCGAGCATGATGAGGAAAGATAAACTGTGTTAATATAGGTGTCCAGTATATGAGGTATCTATGTGCAGGTGGTGAATACAGCCCATACAACAGTACTGACAAGCTAATCCTACCAATGACATTCAATTAAATAAAACTGAGGAACATGCTGACATTTAGCTTTCACACGCAGCAGGAGTATCACACAGAGATAATTGGGATTTTTAACAGAAGGTCAGAAATGTTCAGCAAATGTCAACGAAGATCTCAAATACAGTAACTGTGCATGTCTTTATAGATAAATATATCAGCTCCAACAGGGCCCTACACATGGAATTAGCATCGATGTCATCCATCAAAGCAAACAGCAGTCAATTAGAGGGTGCACTTTGACTCTGACTGCATTAGAGGATGGTCTACAGGCTGGGCCATCAGCGTGGCATCATAAATCTGCTGGATGTGGGTGGATGGAGAGGAAGCTGGATTGTATATTTGGGTGTTGCCTGGGCTGAGATTACAACTTGGAAATGTAGATTCTCCCTTTGTTTTTTTTATAATAAATATCTAGTTCTTTATTAGATGTTGAAGGGCGGTCCTGGATGACACGTTTCCTCAACATCGTGTGGACTTTGGGGGCACCTTGTCCTTGGAATGCCAGATAGGGGTGGTGGTTTTTCTTTTTAAGAAAGGGGACTGGAGGGTGTGTTTCAACTACTGGCAGATCATGGCATGGTTCCAACTACTGGCAGTATCCCCGGAAAGGTCTATGCCGAGATGCTGGAGAAGAGCATCCGGTTAAGCGATAAGCTGAGCGTCCTGCTGTTACAAGAGGAACAATGCAGGTTCCATAACTTTTATGAACATAATTTCTCAGCCCAGCCAAGTGGCGGAGGGAATCCAGTATGGTGGCCTCAAAAATTCACATGTTCTTTTTGTAGATGATGTGATCCTGTTGGTGTCATCATGCCAGGACCTCCTGTTCTCTCTGGGCCATTTTGCAGCCGAGTGTGATGCGGCTAGGATGACGATCCGCACCTCTAAATTTGAGACGATGATACTCAGAGGGAAAAAGGTGAAATGCTCTCTCGGGGTCTGGAGTGAATTCTTGTCCCAAGTGGTTCAAATTTCTCAGGATCATGTTCACGAGTGAAGGAAAGATGGAGCAAGAGATTGACATGCAGATTGGTGCCAGGTCTGCAGTGTTGCGTTATAGTGAAGAGGGAGCTGAGCCAAAAGGCAAAGCTCTCAATTTACCAGACAATCTACATTTCGACTCTCACCTATGGTCATGAGCTTTGGGTAGAGACCAAAGGCCAAGATCATGGATACAAGTGGCCTAAAAGAGCTTTCTATGCAGGGTGGCCAGATTTTCCCTTAGAGACAGGGTGAAGAGCTCGATAATCTGGGAGAGGTTCTGAGTAGAGCTGCTGCTCCTCCGCATTGAGAGGAGCCAGCTGAGGTGATTCGGGCATCTGGTCCGGATGCCCCCTGAACGTCTCCCTAGAGAGGTGTCCCAGGCATGGAAAACAGGGAGGAGACCCCGGGGAAGACCCAGGACATGTTGGAGGGATTACATCTTTTGACTGTGCTGGGAGTGCCTCGGTATCCCCCTGGAGGAGCTGGAGGAGGTGGCAGGGGAGAGGGAGGCGTTTTCCCAGGACAGTTGATAGATGTCCCCGCAACCCGGACCCGGATAAGTGGTGGAAGATGGATGGATAGTTCCTTATTAGTGTCAGGGGACATACACGCACACTTTTTTTTATTCAGCTCAGAAGCCCTCCACTCTCCCCATCTTTTTGAAGGCTGTTTGAGGGTGTGACTGGTTTTGTGATGCAGGAGAAACAGGTCGCTCCCTCCCTTTCAGGATGACCAGCAACAATCCCTGGTGGGTATATGGACCGAGCCCCAAGTACAGCACCCCTCCAAAAGACAGGCAACATAATTAGTCCTAATTACCGACAGATTATTTTCAGGACGAATGACATACTTTAATGCGGAGAGAGGTCTTATGGTTGTGCTTTGATGGAGATGAATGCACATGTCAAAATGTGTAGAGAAACAAAAAAACAAAAAACAAAGAAGAAACAACAAAAAATGTTTCTGAGAGCCGCAAGGCTTCAGTTCAGATCTAAATCACCTCAGCACCTTCCGTTCTGGCACAGACTCTGAGACTCATGAAGTTTGATGCTTTCTGTCAGTGCTGCAACCAGCAGACTAATCAAAGCACACAGTCAGCAGTGCGAACAGCAGAAACTGCTACACTTGGAGTGGATCAGTCTAATTTTTCCAAAATGTGTGCATGTTAAACACAATATTAATTTACACTATGTGCATATGGATATGTACTGTAGAGGAGTACTTGCAATATTTATTTCATTGCATGCTCAAGTGTGTGTACTTGATGTGTGTGTACTCCCAAATGTGGTCACTTCAAGTGTGCATATTGGCTTTACTACAAGGAACCTACAACTCAAACTTGGGTTACTTTCAAGGTTCCAGGACCAATTAAAAACCCCGCTGAACAGATGGTCAGAGTGGGCCTCACTAAGCACGCTTCTCTGGTGTAAAAAAATGTTACAGCAAAACAGTTTTCAGGAACTTTCCCAGTGCCTGAGAGAGATGCACCTTCTAGATTCCTGTCCTGTAGAAGTTGTTACTCTTTGTTCAGACATCTGCAGATGATTATGGCATTCAACACAGTTATGACGGGTTTTATATTCATGAATTATATTTTTGCTTTATAGAAATCTTTTGAAGTTGTTCTGACAGTAGAGTAGTGCTTTCGCTCAGTAGAGAAAGTGCTCATTCTCAACACAGATCAAGTGAGCAGATTAACAAGATAAACATGTCCAGGACTCAAACAAGAGTTATATCACATATGCTTGGATCAGAAACGATACATAAGTATTCAAAGTAAGAAATAAGACCTGATGTGAACTGATGTGAAGAATTGAAGGCCACCATAACTCTGTGGGAGTCAGATGTCACAGTGAGGAGAAGGAAGAAGAGTTGAATGATTCAGCGTCTGTCACTGCCCTATCAAATAAATAAATACACAATATTCACTGCTTCAGTTCTGGAATGCAAACACACACACACACTCACAGGGGAGACTCTGTCCATCTACAGGACAGAAAAGATCAGAAGCAAGGCACTGTTGCTTTTAACACCAGCATTGTGCTATCAGTCTCTCTGTAGAAAACCTTCAGAAACAGAATGACTTATTGAACACAGCTTTTTCGTCTAGTCAGGCAGCTCAGATTGAGGTTGTGGACTGTGGAAGAAGGCTGCATAAATGGCCCACGTTTTGAAGTCAGAGTTTGCCTATTCTGAATTCTTTAAAACCTGATAAACTATTCCTTGCATGTGTGCATGTGAATTTGGGTGTGCATGTGAATATGTGTGTGTGCGTGTGTGTGTGTGTGTGTGTGTGTGTGTGTGTGTGTGTGCATAAAAGTAATTTTATCAATGAATGTCTAGTAAGCATGTTCTCGAATAGGCCGTGCAGTGGAAGGTGTGTGATGCATAACAGATTCTATGATCTGTTAGCTTGGGATTGTTGTTCTGCTAGAGTTTCATATTATTGGAGAACTGTAATAACATTATTGTTTGTGATGGGGTTATACACACGTAAATAGGTTTATGTCAGACTGCAGTTAGCAAGCACAGAACATGTGTATGCTGTGAGCCGAGATGAATTCTTGATATGTGATCGTCAGGCAAACATGCAGCAATTAAATTATCATACTAATGCAAGAATACACACACAGACTCACACACACTCCTACCAAACCTGATATTTGAACAAAGCTGCTGAAGGGAAGACAAATGCACATGCACGCAAACAAACGCACATACACAAAGAAACATACACACACGCATGCGCGCGCACATACACATACACACAGAAACAAATGCACATGCAAACATGCACACGCTTGCACACACACATAGAGAGAGAGGAGGGCAGGATACGGCAGAACGATCTGGGCTCTGCCCAGCATAACAGTGTCAACTAGACACTGTTGTTTACAGTTTCGGATTTCCTTTCTGCTTGAGTCCATTTCAGTTTCAGTGAATCTGGCACTAGGGTTCAGTTCTTCACTGATTACCTTCATTGTTGTGACTTTATTTTAATGTAACACAGACAAGTCAGCCATTGTCTGCTGGAGAGAACAGGTCTGTTCTTTCCAATATTTAGTCGTTCATTCTTACTGCCTGTGGTAACCTAGTAACCAGTATTAGGAAATAGCACAAGAAAATGCTGATTAATCCATAGTGAATTATAAATGCTGATTGATCAATACCAAGTTATAAATGCTGGTTAATCAATAGCGAGTTATAAATGCTGATTAATTGCTAATGAGTTTTGGAACCCACCTGAGCGGATCAGAAGTGAGAAAAAAAGTCCACATTTGCAAGCAGAACTTTTAATTTCAAATTTAGGTCATCTTTTCACCCCCTCCAGATCCGTTTTCTTGTCTGTAGAATTCCGAATCTGTATCTGTATCACTTTTTCCATCTCCAGTTTGGGAAGATGGAATTCAAAGATATGTGTGGAATCTCAGCTTGTGGGCCTGTGTGCTGATTAGACTGAAAATCACAGCCTGGAGAGAGAGAGAGAGAGAGAGAGAGAGAGAGAGAAAGAGAGACAGAGAGAAAATGGACAGAGAGACTGAGAGGGAAGGGACAGAGAGACTGAGATAGAGGGGGGGGGTCACACAAGAGTTTAAGACTATTATCCCAATAGGCCCAGTGATGAAAGGCGATTGGTGGTTGTTGTATTGTAGTGGATAACAGTGCGGCCTCCCCTTCAAACCCCATCTGGGTAAGTGCTCTACGCTGTACCAATAAGAGTCCTTGGGCAAGAGTCCTAACACTATACTCGCTTTACCTCTGTAATGTGCTTGATCTTGTAAGTTGTTCTGGATGAGAGGGTGTGTAAAATGAAAGCAAATTGATTAAGTGGGGAATGATCCCCACATTATGATACCTAGCTTGTGCTTGACTCTGGCAACACAACGGACACTCCACAGATCATAGTTAGGTTGGATGGTGCTTCTTCTTGCCTTAAGTATTACTTCTTTGTTTGTTCATTGCTTGTCTACTATGATTGTTTACTATGGTAGATTGTTAGAGTGGCAGGCAGATTGTAATGTAAACTGATTTTTTGGAGGTGGGGGGGTGGTTGTTCTGCTGATATTGCTGTGAAGTCGGGGGGGGGGGTGGAGTGGGGGGTCCTGCTGATTTTGCTGTTCTGATGTTTTTAAGCATTTTTTACTGCTGATGCCTTTGTCTTTGAGTCATTCATTCCGACCATATTTAATCGTGGCCATTATTTACACATGTTGATTATATGGTCTCTGAATTGATTTACTTATGCAAATATTTATTTTTGTGGAAAACGAGTTTACTAATACTGACTTTGACAAAGTGCAAAACAAGTGACATGAAGATCAGATTTAGAGAACTGTTGTTGCCCTCTGTGGAGCGTGGTGTGGTTGAGCACTGTTCAAGAACCTCAACAGAGGAGCACACTCCGACCAGAGTTGTAGGATCACCCAGCAGTCTCATCACTACTATGCCTGGCTTAGATCTGTAAGCAATAACTCATCTGGTGAATTATCAGGCTGTTGGGTTTGGCCCTTTCGGATATACACAATCCAGCAATTTTAATTGTGTAATAATGTATTTTTATAAAAATAATGTATTTTTATATTAAATGAAGGCATGTCAACCCCAGTAATCTTCGCAGTACTACATGCTTCCATCGAATGGAAGATAGACATTGTGAGTTGGCCTTACTTAATGTAAGAACTTTATCCAGTAAGACTTTTCTTATAAATGACTTTATGTCTTCTCAAGATTTAGATGTTTTATTTATCACAGAGACCTGGCTCAAAGCAGGAGAAAAGAACTAACTTGTTGAACTGTGTCCGTGAGTTCAGTATTTCAACTTTCTTTAGACTCTGAGAACCTGCAGTTGCAGTGGTGCTGTATACAGAAATAATGTCAAATGTTCTAGGATTATCTTTGGGCAGTATTCAAGTTTTGAAAATTTAGTACCGGTATTTAAAGTTCAATATGCAAATCCAGTGTTATTATTATTTAACTGCCCTCCAAAGCCCAACAGTGCATTTTTAAAAGAAGTATCAGACTTATCAGATGTGGTTGTCAGTTTTGATTGGGTTTAAATTGTTGCTGATTTTAATGTAAATGTTTACAATGACACAGATGTTCTTGCTACTGAGATTTTAAGGATCAGAGCTTTATATTTTTTGTCAACAAAAAATCAGTTCGCGTAGAAGATTCTCTAGTATCAGATTCTCTAGTATCAGATTCTCTAGCATCAGATCAGTTGTATTATTTTTGATGCTGAGTTTCAGGTTTCTATTATGAAATCTAAGCATTTAATTAGTTCCTGTTTTTTCTGATGCTTTGATACATTCTTTTACTAGTCTTTTCTCTGAGTCAAATATTTCTTTGATATTGTGATCTGCTTTAATGCTTTGACGCTTGTGTTTTAGATGAGATTGTTACAAGTAGAACCAGAGTTAAACTGATGGTAAACCCTGTTCCATGGCTAAATAAATTGCTGGAAATTGCTGAGCTGAAGAAATGACATAGATAAGTGGAGCATACATGGAAAAACAAATCAAAATTACAGGCCTATTATCTTTATTTAAAAAAACTGTTTTTAACATACATTAACAATGCCAGAGGGGCTTATTTCAAGACCTTCATTGATGCAAATAAGCACAATTCTAGGTTTATTTTCCACCATTGATTGGATTATCATTGGTGTCCTCTTCACTTGTCCAGCATCTAGTATTGGTTGTGATAAGTCTTTACAAGATCACTGATTTAAATACTAGTATTGTTTCATCCCCTAATAGTTTTTTCTTCCCCCATTTAATAAGGTTCTTTTTAATCAATTTAAATCAATTTCTCTGAAAGATGTAGATTCTGTTGTTCAAGATCTGTTTCCCTTCTCATGTGCTTTTAATGTTATGCCGTCTAAGGTTTTACCATCGGTTGCACACTGTATACTACATATATTAAATACACCTTGCTTCAGGTTGCATTTTTTAAATAGGCTTGTGTAGAGCCACTTCTGAAGAAAAATAATCTTGATTCTTCAAATTGTAATAATTATTATTTCCAAATTGCCTTTTATTTCTAAGATTTTGGAAAAGTGTGTCAAATCAACTCATGCAGTTCATTGAAAATTCTATTTTGGGTTTTATCCAAAACAGGACTTTTCTTAGACAGCTTTTCTTAGACTTTTAAACGATTGTTTAATAACTCTGATGTTTTTTAATTCTTTTGGATATTAGTGCAGCTTTTGATACCATTGACACTGGTATTTTATTGGAAAAGTTGACTCAGTGGGCTGAAATATCTGGGGTGACTGCAAAATAGTTTTATTGTTAGTTATCAAACAGGACTTTAGTAGCATTGGTTGGTGAGAGGATGTCTGCCCCTGCACCTCTTAGTAGCGGGGTGCCTCAAAGTTCTATTTTGGGTCCACTTTTAATTTTACTTTTATTTTTACTATGCTCCCTTATTCAAAGTCCACCAATTGGACTATTGTAATGCTTTGTTTACATGTCAGAAGGACTAAGCGTAGGGAACACATTACATCTGTACTGGCCTCTCTCCATCGATTACCTGTGAGCTGTTGAATTGAGTAAAAAAGTTATTGCTTACATAAGCAGCGTTTCAAAATAAGGCTCTGTTAATGAGCTCTTATGTTCTCTTTAAAATGTGGGAACTCTGATAAAGGGCTATTAGCTGTTCTCCCGAACTAAATTAAAATCAAAGGGGGACCATGCCTCTGCATCTTATGACCCAAAATTGTGGAATAATCTCCCCACTGATATTAGACACACTGACTCGATCAATGTTTTTAAAAAAAACATTTAAAGGCTTATTTTTATTCTCTTGCTTTTAATAGTTCTTCATTTTTGCCTATCATATAGCAGTGTGTATTTTTGTTATATATAGTTTTGTATCTATTTGTAATGATTGTTTGAAACACTTTGAGACTTGCTCTTTGAGTCTTGTTCTGTATAAATAAAACTGTGCTTACTTTAAAAAAAGGTTCTAATTAGTTTCTTAAATTATCTTGTCTTAAATATTCTAATTATGTCTTTATCTTTATTTTAAGTCTTGAAGATCAGAAACTAAAACACCACTCCAGCCAGGTGAAAGGAGATTTTTAACAGTGCATATGGTAACATACCATAGCTTACTGCTGTCGTTACAGAGCTTTTGTTGTGCTTTAAACTCTCCTCCAGCTTAATTGGTGACTGGGTTTTTAGCACCATGGCAACTATGGGGATGGGGATTAAATATGGCTGTAATGCTACTGCAGATCAAACATTCACAGTGATACACTACCAGAGAAAATTTGCAGCAATATGAACTACCCCAATGCTTCGCACATGTACACACACACACACACACACACACACCGTGTCAACTTGCAGACGTTTTTTTTAAATATAATGTATATTATGAACATTGTTGGGTGATGCTAGCAAATCAGCAGGCAGCACAGTTTCTGTGGTCAGGCAGCCCAGGGCTAGGGTTTCTTCAGTTGATGAAACAGTGCGGGGGAAACAGCGATCTAAGCATGAAGATGGAGGTTTATCTGGGCTTTCCAGGTCCCAGCACAGATTAGCATAGCATGAGACCCAACCGCTACAAGAGCCAATCACAGAGCTGAATCCCTGGACCTCCTCACAGTCTGTCTGTGGTGGCTGGTAATCAGAGCAACACACATCACAGCAAGCATGTAGCTGTCAGGCATGTTGCTATCGGTTTTGCAGGTCTACATCAAAAAAGGTTGTTATACTCTAATTATGCTGACACGCTGACCTTGCTGATAAACAATAGAAGATGCTGTCGCTATGGAGACACTGGATTGGGTCGGGGGATGTAGATCTAAGAGTGAACACCCGTCACCTTGGTTCTAAGATGATTTTGTTGCAAGGATTTGCAGGTTACTGTTTATCTCACGGGGGATCTTGTTGAAGTCTCTCTGGGCTTTTAGCTTGTATGCAGGAGTTATCAGAGTCATATGAAGGGAGCATTTTATCAGTGGCCCTTCAGTGATACCAGAGATCTTTAAGTAGTGCCAAGATTTCTGAGTCAGAGTCTTCAGTGTCAAGAGCTAACTGTATCTCTGGGAAACGAGTCAGCTGTTTGTGTGTTTTACAGTATGGATGCCAGCCCCCTCTGTGTGTGTGTGTGTGTGTGTGTGTGTGTGTGTGTGTGTGTGTATGAACTGTAGCACATAGTGGAGTTTACTTGTCCTGTGTTCATTTCAGAATGCCAGCATGATGTCAGTATGGTGCCAGTATGACTGCCTTCCCTTGTCCACTAGTAGAAGTTTCTGCCAAAAGCCTTTATGGTTGTTTACCAGCACCAATGAAGCCCTGCATGAATTCCATCCTCATCCCCCCAACCTGATCCCTGTGCAATTGTGACTGGATTGGAAAGGTGATGGAAGGAGACCTGAGTCCACAGCTGTGATTCTGCTATCGAGGCTAATTGAACAAGTACTACAAACTTCAGAAACTGCACCCATAGCCTCCTACACACCCACACGGCATTAGTGCAGCGATTGTGCTTCTGTTTCCACTGCTGAGCAAAACATCATGGTAACATCATAACTACACAAGTACTCCACGTTACAAGTGCCCCACATACACACACACACACACACACACACACACACACACAGACTCACACACACTGCATTAGTGCAGCAGTAAAATGCTCATGTGGGGATGGATTTAGCTGAACTGGCTGCAGGTTGCTCCCTCATTGTCACGGTGTCAGCACTGGTTCTTAGGGACGTCTATTTTTACTGCATAAATGGGTTTATGTAAATGCTTAATTATGTAGGATTATCACATCCATTTTAACCTGTTCAGCTATTCCAGGATAGAAAAAAAGTACAAAGGAAAAACGAATCATAAACGAACCAGAGACTGATCAGTTCTGAAGGCTCACAACAAAAAAAATAACACATGAAGCTTTCAGGAGTACATTAATGCCAAAAAACACCATAGGGATGAGAATTTCTTTTCTACTTGTCATACAAAAAACAAAGAATGAAAATAGTATTATATGTATAAGTATTATATTTATAAGTATTATATTTGCTGCTTTTCTGGTGTTTACAGAACGTCTTGCATGATAAACACCCAAGTGTGCAGTGAAGAAAGGTAGCACTGTGCTGTGAGGAAGAGTAACAGTGATTAGTACAGTGAGGAAGAGCAGTTTTAAGACAGTGTTCAGGGCATGAACAGTCTGGAATCACTAACAGTCTGAAGACTCAACAAAATCAATGGGATGAGGAGCCTGTAACACAAACTCTGAAACCATACCATCCCAACTGAAACTACTCACTCCAACTAAAATGACTCACCACGCCAACTGAAACTACTCATATCCCCAAATGAAACTACTCAAAAATCCAGCTAAAACAATACTCCCCTCTACAACTGAAACTACTCAACAATCCAGCTAAAACAATACTCCCCTCTACAACTGAAACTACTCAACAATCCAGCTAAAACAATACTCCCCTCTACAACTGAAACTACTCAACAATCCAACTAAAACTACTCACATCCCCAATGAAACTACTCAACTCAACTCAGTTAGGTTTTTAGCATCTGTTCAGTCCAGCTGACACAGAGTACCTTCAGGGTTCAACCAGAGATTAGATCAGCCCTCGGTATGCCTCGTTATGAGAACAAATTCTCGGAGAGAACAAATTCACAATACACAGGTGTCAGGAAGATGCTCTTAAGTTTATTAACAATATAGAAAGTTTAAATAGAAGAAATATATGATGTGGAAGAAGAGAGTGATTGAGTGGGGTAAAATGATTGGTCTAAGGTAGAATCAACTAGATGATTGGTCTTAAGGATAGGGTAAGAAATTCCAAGAAGTGGCCTACACTAAGAAGATGTTTAGATGATGTTCGGATCTGGGTCAGTCCGACTGTCAGATAGGAAGTGGGTTGTGGATATGCTTCCAAAGGACAGTCTAAAAGATAGTTTAGACGCCAGTAGGACTGGAGTCAGCCCAACTGCCAAATCTAATTAGAGAGAGACGTTTAATTCAGAATGTAACATGGATCAGGGATCATTAAATTCCCTTACACACTCCGTCTGAAACAATGCTCCCCACTACAGCTGAAAGTATACTCATGACTCCAACTGAGAAGATACTCCCCACTCAAACTGACACCACACTCATCATTCCATACTCACCACTCCAAATGACACCATACCACAACAAATGAAACAAAAAATATCAACATTTTCATACAGACCATTTTACATATTCTTTGGGTCCTAATGAAAACTGTTCATTAGTATGGCTCTATTAGTATGTTCTTCTTATTTATGAAATATTCACAGAGAGAGAACAGGAGAGAGAAAGATTCAAAATTGTAGTGAAGTAAACAAGGTTTCCAATGAAGCAGGGTGTTTCAGATAGAGGTCCTTCATCAGCTGTGCAAGCAAAGTACTTCAGAATTTGTGGGAGGAGGAATCAGTTTATATTAAAAACAGTAGATGTTTTGATTATCTCTATATCTCTTGCTACAATACACTGCAATTACTCACCTTTGGATTTACACACACATACACACAAACTTCTGACCTCCCCTTACACTAGTAGGAACCAGCCTGTTATAACATTCAAAAGATTACTTCAGAATACCTCAGGAGAGTCTCTGCTAAAGACTTCTAAATGTGCTTATTGCCACAATGGGTGAGGAGCGCAGTTTTGGGTATATATATACGTTCTGCTGATGTTTAGCTGCTCTGAACAGCTGGGCTTCAGTAGTGCTTTATGGTATTTAAAAAGCCACATTTTAACAAGGCCCCTCAAACCAATGGAGAACCATCTTCTGATGTGGCTAGCACAGTGGTTCAGCACAGTGGTTCAGCAGTAGGTCCACGAGCTCATTCTGCTCTGCAGCATCTTCTGATCCTCTGATCATTATGGCCAACGTGGGGTCGCTCTGACAGAGAGTCATGACCAAAAACAGCCATCAAGAGGACAATAAAGTCCTTCAACCTCTTAGACATAGTCATTCGTGCAAATGCGTGAAATAGGTTTGAGGTGGAAAAAATCCAGACAGCAGAGTTAAATGTCCCCCTTTTAAGAGATAATGCAGCAAGTGTGATTTCACGCATTAGACCAAACTGCAGTCATTTCTTTTGTAAAAGATCCACCAACTCCATCAGCGAGAAAGCGACACTTCTGAGAGGAAGCATTTCTCACTGCATTGTTCACTCTCTCTGGCGATCAGCTTAATCACAGTGATAAAACAGCGTAAACACAATATGCTTGTGTTGATATGTCTCGCTAAAAATAAACATGAGGAAAATGATTAACTTTTTAATTACATGTGTAGCAATTATTCATAAGCTTACAAAGTTTTGTGACAAGCAGAAGAAAATGTGTGACGTGATAATGTGCAATGTTATTGGAGAGAGACTTTACTATGACCATCACAGAGCTGAAGCATTTTCTGAAGTTGACGTGTGTCCTGCAGCTGAAGTGTGTCCTGAAGCTGAAGCATGTTCTACAGATCAAGCACATCCTGTAGGCGAAGCATGTTCTGCAGCTGAAGCGTGTCCTGAAGCTGAAGCATGTTCTACAGCTGAAGCGTGTTCTGATATTAGGCATTGTGGACCAGATGCTACACATTACTGTACAAATTTTCCAGTTTTTTTTTTTTTTGAAACGACTGCCAGGATGCGTAAAGAATCACAAAATCTTTTAAACAAAAAGTATATTATTATTATTTCTCTCAATCACAATAAGCACTGTTATTAACTGTGGTCCAAATAAACTCAAGAGCAAAACAAACAATTAAACAAACCAGTCGTATAAACCAAAGCTGAAGAAACTAGATAGAGGTCATATGCACTGATTGACCACTTTGTTAGGTTTTACTCTCTCTGCTGCTGTCATGTACTCTCAAGGCTCCCTCACACTTTTCAGTCAGTCATAAGATGTAAGATGGAATAAATGGCACCACTGTTTTACTCTGAAGTCAGTTGACTGAGTGCAGAAAAGCTCTGCTCTCTGAACCCTGTGTTTACACTGTGTCACTGTAACCTGCCTTTATGATGGCCTCTTGAAAGGCAGTTGTTCACTAGATGCTTTAAATGTACATTTATACTTGAAATGCATTTGTAGTTAAGGCTTCAAAGAGACCTCCAGAAAGACAGCATGATTGTGCAGGTAACAGGAGAAATGACTATCAGCTGGTTAACTTAACAGACTGAGAAATACTGGGATCTGTAGGGCAAGTGAAGCTAATAAACTGGTTACTCAGATCAGTGTACCTGTACGCAGTATACAGGGGATTCAAAAAACATATGACCTGTCTTGTCCAAGGCCATGCAGCAAACAGCAGATTCTGACACCCTGCGCAAAAGATGAATCTCGAAGAAACTAAAACATGTACATATATCTTACAGTGACCTCATGAGTATTTCTGCCACCTGATATCCAGTGTAACTCATTCAATAGTTAGAGGCCTTGTCTGCTGTTATCTGTCACTTTGGATTCTGTTGGTAAAGCCTTCCAAGTGCAGTATTTATTTTATGTACAACAGTACACAGTGCATGTTTCCCATGCTTGGCCAATTTGTTAGCTCGCCTGGCTTCAGTGTTACTGACATACTAACATCAGCTAAAATAATAGAGCAGCACAATGAACTGTTCTGCATCGTTACACGATCAATGAAACAAAAAGGATGAATTAGGAGGTTGGGAGGGTGGTGGGAGGGCGGGAGGGACAGCGGGAGGGAAGGAGGGAGGGAGATACTGAATGATTGTGAGGCAGATTAGAAGCAGTGAGAAAGACAATAGACAGAGAC
>JAOYMR010000017.1:1153380-1176917 GCA_025802075.1 Tenebrosternarchus preto
ATATATACTGTATACTGTATATACATATATTTCAGTTCAGTTTAGCTTAGCTTTCCTTTGGTGCCTGTCTACGGTCATGAGAATAAAGTTTGAAGCGTCAGCACTGTCGTCAATGAATGTAAGTCTCTGTTTTTCAGTCACCCAGAAGAAACAGGGTAAAGAAGAGGGCCACAGCGGTAAGAGAGTTCAACAAGCAACAAGTGAATGGTGAGGCTTCACCTCTGAGGGTCAAGTGCTCCCAAGGCTGTGTGAACGAGTCCTCGAGCAAGTGCAGACACTCTCAGCTGCAAAGTGTTCTTTGCCAACCCTACACTGTAAAAAAATGTTTTTTTTGGGTCAGTAAATATAATACAAGTGACTTGCATAACATCGACTTACAATAATTATCAGCTGCAATGAGTAATTATGAGTATAGTCCACACCAGCTAAATCATTTTTAGCAGTAAAAACTTCAGAAAAGCCCTGAAATACTACTAAAGATTGTCCATATTGTGAAGCACAAAATCTTAAAGCTGCTTCATTCAAAGCTTCATAAATTTTACCCAATTAGGGATTAACACGTCACGCAGGCATGCGTGATGTTCAGTGTTACGGAAAACTTCATGTTGATGTTGATTCAAATTATGAAACCTTCACTGTAGAAAAACACTCGTTCTGACTTAATGATAGCATCGAGGCGCTATGCATTTCTAGGACATTTTATTTTTTCCTGCTCTAACACAGTGATGTGAGTTACAAAGGGCCAAATCATAAAAATTTAAGGGTACTCAAGGATCAGGGTTAGAAACCACTGGTTTAATGAAATCATCACTCAAGATATTATCTAACGTGGTAGTAAAGGCGTTTAATCTGAACAAGTAACATACCCAAGTGAAAATACATGTTTTTTTGTTTGTTTTTGTTAACTAGGAGGATGACAAAGAAACTCAGCACATTATGAAGATCCTTGTTGTCCATGCTGTTCCTGAAGAGGATCCAGTAGATGTTGCCGAAGTGCTGACTAATTGTGGCAGCAGAGTCAAAGAATGGACATTGTTGGTAGGACTGATTTATGCACTGGACCTTGTTTACCCAGCGAAGCTAAAGTACACATTTGAGGTGTTTGAGGAAATCTTTCTTGAGCTTGATGGGATAAAGTTGCTCAAAAAAGTTAAACTCTGTGCTAATTTGAACATTGTGAAGGTGGTTGAAATGATTTTACTTCAATACAGTTGATTAAAATAATTCTGAAGGATAAGGTCCTCTTCTGTTTAAGACATTAGAATGCATCCACTAAAGTCTAGACATCTTTAAACATTGAAGTTTTTCATGTTTATTTTTGTTTTTACTTATTTCTTTTTTCTTTTTCATGGGATTCTACTAAATCCTATAAAAAATTCTAACATTATTGCTTTTTTTAATTGATGGCCTTTTACAAATTGTACTTTATGCTCTCTCAAAATGCATAACACTGAGAAAACCTTTGTTTCTTTTTAGGGTCTGATTTATATTTTGTGGACTTTCTGTTTTATTAGATAATGTTAGTCTTAATGTTAGCGGAACAGTTTAGTCCATTTGTTATGTTAAAAACCCATGACCCTAATGTTTCTCTGACCATAGGATGTAATGTACTTAAACATCCTGTTTAAATGTGCAGATTTAAACATTGATATTAAGATTTGTTTTGTAGCAATTTGAGGAGTTGATATAAAAAATAAAGAAATAAATAGATAGGTAGATAGATAAATAAATAAATACATAAATAAATAAAGTATTAATAGTATTAGATTTAATGTGTGGTCTATAAATTCAAAACCAAAGTAACTGGGTATAAAATACTGGCAATTTGGAATTTATATCATATAATTTTTAAGAGTACTTTTGCAATGTTTAAGCAGGTTAAACATTCGGTGTGGAGATCCCAACTCCACATTAAACAATTTTGTGATTACTTAAATTATACAGAAGTCTAAAGCCAACAGCATACACTACATACAGAGCTTTGTGCTGCTTCCTAGAAAGCAAATTAGAGATGTAAATTCCACAAGTAGGGAGTATCTTTCCTGCTTTACTTGGTTAGTGAAAACAGCATCTAAATCGATGAGGGTAAAGTGAAAGCCTATAGGTGCAAAGGACTCAATGTTGAACAGTGCAGTGGACTCAACCTTGAATGCTCAGAGAAATGAAGCAGATATTAGCCTTCATGATTTTTTATAAGAGCTTTATTAGTGTGGTCACCGGCTCCTTGACCTTTGCTTTTGAAGCAAAAAAAGACAAATGCTACTGAAGGTGGTAAAAATCTGGTTCACCACTGTGCCTGTTCTCAGATGACCAGATTCTTCTTGCCTCTTTGTTGTGGAAGTGGATTTCTCAGAAACAGGACATGATGTGGTTTCCAAGGAAGTGGACGCCTTGGAAACAGGGTTGGGGCAATGCTTTCACAATGACAGTTTCCACAGCCATTCTTTTCACACCATCTCTCAGCCGTGTCAGCACCAGAGAATCCTTGGCTATGAAGAAAGTGTTTGAAGAATGGTAGCATTGGTTAGAGGGAGGGGAGCATCTGTTTTGGTAATAATGGCTTATAAGATCTTTGGGTATGTAAAGTTTAGGCTAAACCCACATCAGGCTAGGAGGACACTGGATTTACACAGTTCCAGTTCACTGTATCATACCATACAGGGCGAAGAACACTAAGGCAGATGCTTTATCTAAGTTATCGGATACACCAGCATTGATCCCAGAACCCAGGAGCAACCTGCCTCCTGCCTGTATCATGGTGCTTGGACTTAATTGCTAAACTGCCTCTGTCCTACAGCAAGACAACCATCCTTGTTATCTGTGACTTGTCCTTGAAGGCCCGTCATCCTGTGGGTCTCACAGGTTAGTCCACAGCGCTGGGCACTACTGAACTCTTCTTGAAGTTCATCATCTGTTCAACCTGATGGAGACTATTGTGTGTGACAGTGGGGTTCAGTTCATATCAGAGGTATAGAAGGTCTTCTGTCAAAGGTTGGCGATCATGGTTAGCCTTCCGTCCGGCTATCACCCACCGAGTCTTCTGTGGAACACCTGAACCAGGAAATGGGATGATACCACTGCTCATACTGTGGAAGAAACCACCTAGATGGAGTATAGACACAACTCTCACTAGCAGTTTCATAGGATTGTCAATCTAGTGCATGTTGGGCTACCAGCCACTCTCTTCCCCATGGTCATGGGAGCTGTCTGAAGTGCCTGCTGTAGAGGATGAATCAAGCAGACCTGGGAGACATCCCATGTGAGATTACAGAGAACTGATTAGCAATGCCAGCTGGCCCTGGAATGTCAGCCCGGTCATCAGGTCTATAACCCTTTACTGTGGCTCCAGGCACATGTTATGTTGGTCTCTTTAGGGGACCAGTTGATCTGGTCTTGGAGGCAACATGGTAGAATGGGGACAAATACAGGTGCTACATGTTTGACGAATGAGACATGAAATCTGCATCTCACTCCATTCAGGTACTGGTGTTCAAAGCAGCACCCTTTACCCCCCCTTTTCCGTACCCCTCTGTGGTGAATAACAGCCTGGCGTGTGAGGTCTTGCTGGACTTGAGGCAGCAGGGTGGGTTTCTTCAGTACTTGGTGGACTGGGTTGGGAAGGGTACATCCTAGAGTACCCTCCTCAACCTGTCTCTGACTGTAGACTTCTGTCATGACCTCCCTGATCATCCTGCACTGCATCCTTGTTGGCGACCCTGGTGCCACCCCCATTAGGGTATCTTAAATCTCCTGTTATAGAGCCCCACAGAGCTCAACACAGATTCCACATTCTACCTTTGGCCACCAGAGGGCTACCTCCCCAGATTTCAAACTTGTCTCTTTGTGTCTATTACCCAATTGTCCTCACCTGTTCCTAGTTTGTCCTTAGTCCTTGCATGTATTTCAGTCTTGTTGGATCCTAGCCATGCTTCTATGTGTTCAGAGTCGGTTATGAACGTTTGGTTTTGCTCTACGGTTGCATTGCTCTTTTTGATTCCTTCTCTGTTGCCTGACCTATGCCTGTAAATGTTATCCTTCTGGCACTGTGACTCTGCAATTTTTTTTTTCTTGTATCTCCACCCCCCCCCCACCCCCCACCCTTTCAGTTTCTTAATAAATATTCTTAATTTAAAGCTAAGAAATCATAAGAACTTTAATGAAGATGAAATAATTTTGTATTTAGAGAGGATTATGTAAGTGTTTGGCCCTGTCTTTTTCACAGTTAGTATATGATGAAGAAACCCTGACCCATAAAAAATAAAGGAATACTTATCCAGTATGCAGAATTTTAATGTTGGCCACAAACTGAACTGTTGAGCCAAATAAAAGAATTCACAATCTGGTTGTGAACCCTTGTGCCCCCAGAGGAGAACATTCTAGAGGCTTCCCAATCACCCCATGCAAGTACAGCACATGAGCTTTTGGGCTGAATGATGGATTGACCTGTGGGCTCTGGAGTTTCCTAAGTGAAAACATAATGGGTATTACAGGAATACTGTACATGTATGCATTGGGTGTGCATGTAGCCTTAAATAATTCATAGAGCAACTAGGACTCTTGACTGATGTGTGTATTAAAAATGGTCCAGTGCCCTTTAGTTGTTATTATGGGATTAATTCATACTCGGTCTTTCCTTGTTTACAGTCCAGATGGAACATTCTACAATGCTATAATGTTGCAGTGTGGAACTGAGGCAAGTCTGATTGGATGTGAGCCACATGTCCAGAAAGCAGACAGCCAGTTCTTACCTACTCACAGCCTGTGTGTTATTTGATTAGCAGGACATAATGGCTATAATTTTCAGTCTGATGGAGGAAAAAATATGAAAATCCATTTTCTCTGTCAGTGAGAAATCTGAGCTTTCTGATATTAAAATGTACCCTCTTTTCTATCACTCAGATTACGGGCAAACGGAAATGTACTTAAAAGATTTTTGATCAATACTCTGAAATGCTTGTTATCCTATATGCTCCAGTGTAGTCTGTGAAGGCATATTTTATTACTGTCCCTAGCTAGGAACAAAAAATGTGTTCATGAAAGAGTTTGAAAACAAACACAAATGGAACTGAAGATTTGTCAATTGGTATGTTGGAATCCCTGTAGTTAAAGCCAAATCCTTTTTTTACAGAAAGTCCAAGAAAACAGCCTGAAATGTGGGGATTTGGTATGATGCTTGTGGGTCTAAAGACCAAATACAAAAGCCTGGATGTTTATGGCACAGGTGTCTGGTTAATCTAAGGCCATAATTATAGTACAGAAAACTCTAGACTAGGCTTTTGGAGTGTGCATTGCCAAATACTACTACTACTATAATAATAATAATATTAATAAGGTGAAAAATATCATTTACATCTGGGAATGAAGGAGACAATATGGAAGTACTCAAGCAAAGAATAGTTTTATTGCCACCATACAGTACTGTACCATTGTCTCGGTTTGCACTGTGATTCATGCACTGCTAATTCTGATTACCTCCATTGTGCATGACTTCTGTTCTGGAAATGAGATTAGATACTACAATTCTGAAGGGAGAATTTAACATATGACCTCATGCCACTGAAGCAAGTGTCAGAGCTCATTCTGAGGTCACTTGCAATTGGGACATTGACAGGTGGCTCATGCATGGATGGGCTTTTGGGGAAAGAAGCTCAGACATCAGAAAAGATGAAACTTTTCTAGGTAATAGCCTGACAACGTAAGACCTTTTGATGAGTCATTGGTTTTAAGAGGTCTGTGGATACAACACTAGTCCAGAGGTAATTTACATCCACCTTTGGGTTTCTTTAATTTGATGCCATAAACCCGAGGGGCTCATTGATTCTGTGGAGCCACAAACCAGGAACCGTTTTAATTTTCCTCAGTGTTTATCATGTTTCATTCGTTAATAAAAGATGATGTGCAAAAGAAGCTGAGAAAAAAAACGAGGGAGAGACACGTCTGGAGATCCTGTCTCTGTAGATACTGTCTCTATAGGCCCTGGCAAAAGTGCAGTCTGTTTGGGTTATATTTGACTGCTTGCAGCTGGGTAGCTACTGGCTAGTACAGTGTAGGGAACAGGTGATCCTGAATGAATGTGGAATAAGCATTGTGTAACCACAAACATTAAAGCATATCTCTTTCTCACACAAGTGTACACACACACACACACACACACACACACCTACCTCATGAGTATATATATTTCTATATTCCTTTTTCTCTTAGACAGTCTCTCTCTCTCTCGCTTTCTCTCTCTCACACACACAGCCTATTGCCACCATTAATCATTTTACATTTCTGTCTATTTAGCCAATTTCCAAGCACGTCTAAGGAACAATTACATCCAAATCCACACTTTCATGATACTACTTAATTGGCAAGCATTCATCATACCACAATACTCTGGCAGGAAATGTTACATGTGCAATAATGTGTAATACATATTCTGAGGACTATCAAGAACAAAGTCATTTTATTGGCAATTAGTACATTGTTTTTTATCACTAATTACGGTTACTGATTACTTTTCTACTAATTTCAGATTTCTGCACTTTTTTCCAATTATTGTTCTGAACGAGTAACAGTGAGACAGGTTACTGAATCAGATATTACATTCTGGACAACTGATGGAGCCAAATATCATTTGAAATATAATTTAGAGGTTGGAATCATAGCAAATATCTAACAGTTCAGATAATTGTGTCTTTAGCCAACTTTTCTTGACAAATACATCCATCAAATTCATACACAAAATGTGGTTATGGGTGTGAGATTGTTTGCAAATGTTTATTTTAAAGGAGAACATCTGAGGTTTTCCAAACACAAAGGAATGCATGAAATAAACACAGTAATTTAGTGTTATGTGTATTTATTATTTTAGGGACAGTACAGAAAGAGCATTTTTATCTAAAGAGCATTTAAAATTCTGAATATGTAATGTAGCAGCTGTTTATACTGTGGCTTCAGAATAACTCAAGCTGAGCTCTTCAAAATCTTTACAAGAGAAGCTTTTCTGAAAGAGCTATAAGAAAAACGTGCTGTGAAATGCATAACTTTGTACTTTCACTTTGTTATAAAGATGACATTTTGTTGAAAATATTAATGCTATTTTTGGAAGTGAGAACGGAATGTTATTTTTCTGGTTGAGAATGCTTTTATAGCAGACCGTGATGGGCTAGAAGACAAAGATCTATGAGGAGCTGCATCACCTGTGTGGTTCCAGGTCCATAATGTGTGTAATGGATGCGTGTAAGGGTCAGTTCTGCGGTCCAGCTATGGAGGTTTTAAGGGTCGGTAAGAGAGCCTGTGCAGATCCATGATAGTGTGGGTGGGTGGGTGACCGTTTGGGGGTGTGCGAGAGAGAGAGGGAGAGAGGGAAAGAGTGTTTTCTATAGTGGCCAATTCCCAACTCCTGATAAAAGCATATGGCCACAAGGCCGTCCTTTTACCAGGTCTTAATGTGGTTTAATCAAAAGGTCTTAATGTGGAAAACGAACAGGGGAGTTGTTCTGCTCCTTTGATGGGTTTTCACGCTTCTATCCTCTCCCACTGGATGATTCTTTCATTGCCATGGTTGTCATTGTTCTTGCATTTTCTGGTCTCTGCCTTGTTTGTTTGCATTGGCTGTGTGTGCACAGATGTTCCAAAATCGAGCTTTAATGCAAAACCAGTGTTTTTGCTAAACGCTGATAAAACAAAGAGAAATTTGATTCCATCTGGTGATACAACTTCATGTGGTTCATACTGCAGATCCTCTGTGTGACAGGATTACGGAAGCCGCCCTTTTCTCTTATTATGCCAAAGACACGAGAAGTAACCTGTGAAGACTAATTAAATTCAGCTGGTCCTAGCCGGATGTACAAGTGTTTGTGTTTGGCGTTCAATTTCCTAGGCAGCATTCTGTACAAAAGGAACTGGAGAAGTTAATTGAAAGGCGATGGCTTGGACAACCAGGCTATTGTGAGGACAGCGATTGTGGTCAGTGAAATAATGGCCAGCATTGTAAGACGGGAAAAGATTCAATCTGGCTTTCCCAGGTGATACAGAAAACAGTGCGGGAATCTTTTTATTACAGTTCCTCCACAGTTTCTGTGGCCCTGATCACCTTCTCCTAATGATATCAGTCCAGGACTTCCTGCAGGCGCTGTAGAAGTGTTGAAAGCAGCACCAATCAGCAGTTTTAAAACACCTCCATCGGCACTTCGGAGACACTTCCTCAGATCTGCTCCTCTCTGGCCGGCTGTAATCTGTAACCTGTTCAACTCCAGACCCCTGCGGCCTTCCACTCCTTCTCTTTCCTGGCGTTTTGACAAAGGGGTGTGGTTAAAGGGCGGAGCTTCTACCCTCCTGTCTCTAAACGTTGAACAAAGTGCTGGTTGACATCATGTCTAGACGTATTGGGCTCCTCACCACTCGTGTTGACGTGGGCCGAAACTCCAGTGCCCCACAAAAACAACAATCCGACAGATTATTCTATTTATTCTCATCCTTTATATAGCCACTGCTGAGGCTCAGACATTCATTTGTTTTTTGTTTTTTTTTCCCCCTTTTTTCCTCAAGGCTGCAGCGTTGCGGCAGGGTAAGATGGAGCTATAGCCCTGGGCTGAATGGTCTGCTCGGTGCCTCAGGGGATCTCTCTCTGCCAAGGCTCCTTGTTTGCCTCTGTGGTTTAATCTGTGTGGTTTAATCTTAGTTCTGTTCCCTCAGTACAACACATCCCATGTCATACCTCCATTCCTCACATGTACTGTTTGCACATGCATAATTTAGGCCAAAACACTTATATCTCTTATATTTGCATTTAAAGGAGATGGACAGGACATTTCATCAGCTAATAGAGCATTTGTTCTGTGTTGGAGATTAACTTTTTATCCATCTCACTTTTCACATACTCAGAATAAAAAGAACCTTTTATTCGAACTTGAGTCTTAAAACCTTGAGTGTGCTACACATTATACTCCTGAAAGAATTAACAATCGGACTGATGTAAAAGGTTAAAGGTGAAAGGTCCTTGCACGTGCACACTTACTTTAAAAAGGTTGGACACATCCCCTGAGGTCACACCAGATCACATGCTCTCAGATCCGATTAATAATCCTTTGTACGCAGACAGCAAAGTGTCTCGCAGACTCGCCAGAGAAGGGAAATAAAACTGATAACCAGAAGGAGCCAGTTATCCAGGAAGGACATTTTCTCTTCTGCATGTCCATGCACGTCCATCTCCTTACACAGGTACCATATCACCACTAATCCGGTTCTTTAACAGCGATGCGCACCCCCCCCCCCCCCCCCCCCAAATGCACCTCATTCTTCAAGAAAAAAAGCATGACAAACCCAAAAGTCCTGCTTCAGCCCTGCATAAGGTTGTGTATTGATCTGACACAGTGCCAAGTCCTGTAATGCCTTGTGAGGGGACTGGTCTGTAATTCCAAGCACAGGCACCAGGAAATGGGCTCAGAGAAGCTGCAAACGTGTCTCCGTGTCTACTGGAGCCTACAGTTATACAAGCTGCACACTGACTACAGTGTACCAAAGTGTCATCTTCAGTGTGGTCCCATGAAAAGATATAATAAAATATTTACAAAAATGTGAGGTGGTGTACTCACTTTTGTGAGATACTGTACTACATCATGTACTACGTGATATATAAAAAAAAATCTGTCACGAAAGTCAGTTCTGACCCTGTCTGGGTCCAGGCTGCAGGTTTGTGTGTGTGTGTGTGTGTGTGTGAGTGATTAATGGGTTAGACGAGTAAATGGGACACGGAGAAGGAAAGGATGAAACCAGAACACCAGGGTAAAAGTAACTGTGTTTTGGTATGAACAGTGTCAACAGAAGTGATATTTACCATGTTCACACTGGGGTTTCACCATCAGGTGCAACAAGAGCCAAAATAGCAAACAAAACCTCAAACTGACTGAAAAAAGACTACAACTATCTGTATGGTTATAACACACAAACTCAACACTACACTTTCTCCCAACTAACACCAAAACACAAGAACATCTTTACTCTCTAACACCAGAAACAGCACTACCCTTGTGCCCTGACTAATATCAGAACACTACCCTTATTCCCCAACTGACACCAAAAACATTAACAAACCCACTCCTAAACAAAATGGCAGTTACACACTACACCCAACAGTGAACCCATACACACAAGAAATACATACAAAAGGAAGCAATGTAAGGGACAGAGGCAGAAACCAAGCAAGGGTTCGGTAACAGAAGAAACACACAGAACAGAACATCCATCAGAACATGAGTCTTCAAGCCTTTCCTCGTGAGACTTCTTACAGTCCTGCAGTGATGACATCACAGAAGTGGCACATGGATAAACACACCGGAGTTCCAGGAAGTTGGAGTGGAGTGGGCATTTGCAAAATGGAACAACGGTGCACAAATACACACATGAACATCACACTCTGACCCAGAGGTGTGAACCGTGTACCTAGAGCTTCACAACAAACTGCAGAAGTCACAGAAAGATAAGCCTTCTAATACTGCAAACACTTGCAATAATGACGGAAAGTTTAGCATCTGAATATTCCAAACATCTGGCACCTAGACAGCAATGCTGCCAATATGCTTCTCATGGACCACATGAAGGCCTTTATGACCTTTATAATCAAATACCACATGAAGTGCTGATTAATATTTGCCATGCAGCGCACAAATCCAAGAATATAAACTAAAACAGGGACCAACGAACTACCCGAACAGTAAGACTAGCACCTCCTTTTCTATAGTACTTTAGGACAACTGGTGTTTGATGAACTTTGATGTGATGTGAAAACAACAAACAAACTCCTCCGGTGTCCATGAGACACTGCCCAACCCCATGTCCCCTAGCAACCACCCCTGAAGGGGACAGTGAAGTCATGGGCAGTGAGAGCAGGGGTAGGGCCTCTCAAAGCTTTCACAGAGATGGACTCAACATGCTGGGACGCACTCAAAGGGGTGTGTTTCCTGAGACGTTCAGCAAGTGAGCTGAAATGAAGTTGGTGTGTTAGCACATGCGTCGGCAGTAGGCAGCAAATGTGTGAGAGTTAATACGGCTACCGGAATGTAAAGGCCGTGAGTTGCTGTACGTGGGAGAACAATGTGATGACTGAGCATGTGCTAAGATGAGAGAGAGGAGGGAGAATGGGAGGAGAGAGAGGGAGGAGGAGCTGTCCTGTAGAACCTGGGGGAGGGACGGCTTCATTAAAGGGGAACAGGACAGTAAACACAATCTGCCAATTACAAAACTTAATTTATGTCTCATTAATGCTCCTTATATTGATATTCCCAATTTGCAGGCCTAACTAGGCAAACCGTTACCATCTGCCTCTCACCAAACAGACTGGCTTTGCGTGGGACCAAATTTGCCATTGCTGCCTGTGGCCCTGTTGGAGGGGGGGGGGACACAACCTGTGCCTTTTAAGTGCCAAAGCATAGAAAGTAGCTTGGCATGGGAGGTGTGAGACCAGAATCACTAGGATTGGACTGGTTGGGCGTTGCGGTGGAAACGAGTGTGTTGGGCCTGGGAAGCATCACTGTGTCTCTGCTCACCCTCGCCTCCAGCCACAACCACCAACCACAATCACGAACCACCAACCCTAGCCACCAACTAAATAGACCAACAACCAGCCACAGCCACCAATCACAGTCACGAATCACGAGCTACAAAGCAGTCAACAACAACATTCACCAACAACCAGCCACAGTCACAACTACTAACCACCAACCACAGCTGTGGAAATCAACTTCGCATTCTGGAGCCAATGGGAGTTTGTCCTCAGGCACCTTTTGGTTGCTGTCTACATCTTGTAGAGAAAGAAACCTCTTGTTTACATTCTTTTAAACTTCATTTGGTTTGCAATCAGTGGACGGCATGGTCCAGCAGCAACACTGTCCATCTACAGCGGGATGGTAATCACCCGTGAAGCCCTTATCTGAGCAGCCGGAACAAATCCGATCCTCGAACCGCAGGTGTTCATTGGTGGAAGAAAACAGCATCCCTGCATCCATTAGCTGTCCAAATGTTTAGCATCTGTCAGGTAAGTCTGATGGAGTTAGTAGAGGTGAGAAGGCGCTTCCAGTGAGTGCATCTTGGGACGAGGACAGGGAGCAGCATGGGCCGCCGTCACTGCTGCTATCGAGTTCCTGCTCGGAGGGCCACCACTGATCGTTTAATTCCTATTGATTAGGTCTGCAAGCTGGTCTTCTGCCAGGGCACAGTTCACTCAGAGGGGTAAAGCGGCGCATCACATCTCTGAGACTCAGGAATGAGATGTGAAACTCAGAGAGGAAGGTGAACTTTATCTGAGTTCTCAAATCACTCTGGGGGTACGTGCCCCTACCGAGGAAGACTAATTGGTCTGTATTATTTGACCTTAAAGTTCACAGCACCACATTGCAGTGTGTGTGTGTGTGTGTGTGTGTGTGTGTGTGTGGGTTCGTTTTCTTTATATAAAGACAACGTGTTGGTCCTGACATTGTCACCTATTATTTTTGATTGACAGGAGAGAATAGCGTATTGCTGTCCCACAGTGGGGGTTCTCGGCGCAAAGCTGAAGGTTTCCTCTCATTACAGCATGTTTAATTGGAGCTCCTAATAAATCAAGCTAACAAGATATCGTATGCATACACAGCACAGACGATGCTTCAGTTTCCTCCCAAATGAACAGACACCGTTGCTTTGGCTTTCTTATGCTAGGAGATCTCTCTGCCACTTGACATGCCTTAACCACGGGCAAATCCCATCAGCAGACACGGCTGTAATTACTGCTTAATATGATGGGGGTGGGGGGGATGATGTCCTAGCTGGAAACGAAGGATGCAGGGAGCTGTGAAAAGACCTCCTGAGGTCGGATTATTTTTTAAAGCATCCACTGCACTCTCTCAGAACCGAGGAAAACAAAACTGTCAGTGGATTCTACACTGCTGATCCTCTAAGGACTAATTCCTTTAAAGTTCCTGCTCAGCCCAGTTACGAGACTCTCTCACTCTGCACAAGTATATTGAATTAGTCTGAGATGACCAGCTTCGTTTCAGTTTAATTCTAACAAACAACGGAAAAACAAATATGGTTGTGCTGTCACTTGAGTTCGGAGTTTGTAAATGGGATGCCAATAAAGAGGAGCTTTGGGGGAGGGGGGGGGGGGGGGTCAGTCTCCTACAATGACTGGCGTTATCTGCATGTCTCTCAGGTCTGCAGGCTTGCGATCGTGCTGGAAATTCTCAGTTAGTTTCCACTTTGCCTGATCCAGCAGGACTCTAAGCACCAACTGGAGCAGGACGGCTTCCTCTTCTGACCATTTTTCACCTCTTAGAGCTTCTCCCTCATCAATGGCCGTGGGGCCATTTTTCTTTGACGTTCTCATCCTTGATTTGTTCGTCACTCGAGGTTCTGGGCACAAATCTGCACAAAGCTGCTCGGTGCAGCATTTGTGAAACAACAGACCATGAAGCAGAGGAGAGCACGTGGGCGGGGGTGGGCAGGGCGTCAGAGAAGCAGTGGTGTCCTGACGCAGGAAGCAGATCTCTACCACCACCAATGCTTATCCGCACTGCCGTCAGATCTGCTGAAAACTACTACAGCCTCACGCAGCAAGGCATGCTGGTACATCTCTTCTCAGAACTGGCCTTGCAACTAGAAAGGAGGGGCGTGAATCCAGCAACTGAGCAGATTTATACACACACGCATGCATGCATGTACACACAAACCCACACACACAAACACCTACACGCACATATGCACATATGCACACACAAACATACACATGCATGCACACACACACACACACGTTTTCTCTCTCACACACATTCTAAGTTGGATTACTTTATTGCCATTTCACAGTGACCCTTCATATTTTGTTAAATACCACCATACATTCACTTAAATAGTTTGTTGCAGTTAGTGCATGTTTATTTCTATAGCACATTTAAAAGCAAACTTGTTTGAGCAAAGTACTTAATATTCACTAAACACTAATATTCAGTAAACACTTATATAGATAAACATAAAATATAGAGTGAAACACATAACACATAAACATAAGAGAAATAAACAAAGAGCAAATATAATATATATGACGATTTACTCCATAGTTACAATCCTATATTCTTTTCCCTATTAATCATGCTGTTTCTGGGACACCTCCCAGATTCTGTACAGTACATAATCCTCATGTAGTCATTTCTGTCTTCTCCCTAAAATTCATAAGGAAACAATCCTGGATGTTTTGTATGCTTTTTCCTGCCCAACAAAAATTATATCCCCGTTTCTCAATGAATTTTTTTAAACCGATTATGAAGTCCATACCTGCATATTTTATACAAATCCTTGAATCCATGAAAGAACAAATGCTACCAGCCAAATCTTGACTTTTTTTCTTTGGACTTTAAAAGTTTATACACAGTTATCCCTAATGAAGATGATTTGAGAGTATTAAAGCAGTTTCTTGATGCGAGACCTGAGACAAACCCTCCCACGGATTTTCGTATAATACTGTCAGAACTTGTGTTAACTCTGAAATGCTTCACCATTGACTCCAAGAACTACTTTCAGATAAGAGGAGTTTGTATGGTAGTAAAATGGCTATATGTACTATGCAAATCTCTTTGATGGATTTGTTGAGAAACATTTTTTGAACAAAATACTGGACCTGTACTCTTCTTGGTCCGATGCATGTCTGAAGACCTCCACCTGTTTATTTCTTCCTTCTCCAAACTCCACGGAGTAAAGCACATTCTGGCCCTTTTTTGGATGTTTGAGTTAAGTCTGAAATTAATTTATTAATTGTGGTTTAAATACCACCAAATCTTAAACTTACAGACTGACATGTTTATCATCCCCTCCCAAGGCCTGCAAAGCCTCCATCTCTTACTCAAAGCCACTAAGTGCTTTTTACCTGTTCAGATTGTTTATAGTTAAACAATCTAGTGTTAAGACAACAATAATTCCTTTGCTCACGTAAAATGCTACATAAAGCACAACAATGTTCTACTAATATTCTACTAAAACACTTCAAAATCCTCCCAGATGATAGAGAGACAGTTTTCCCTTTTAAGGATCCTCCACTAATATCCTATAGACAGCAGTAAAAAATCAAAGTTATGCTATTCAACTGTGAGATAAATGACCCTTCAGATAATAATCGTGGTACTGTAGCCTGCAACTGTTCTAGATGTGCTACCTGTACTTTTATTTACACAGCCACTAAAATAAAAGGCAGATAAAGATCAATTGTTTTCAATTCCTCTTCATGTATTACTACAGCAGTTGTCTGTTGTATTTCTTGCAAGAGATATAATCAGCTTTACACTGGAGAAACCAAGAGAAGAAGAAGATTTGCTAATCATTTAGTTGAACACCTTCGGATCAGCAGAATAAAGGATTTGTCACTATCAGTGAACAGGCACAGTGAGCAAGGCAGACTGGTTTTCATTTGTTAGCAGCAATGGTGAAAAAAAAAAAAACGTGAAAGAAAATAACCGATTTACACTCTTGCAACTATAAAAACCCCTTGGAATGAAATGTAAAATCATAGATAGTAAAACATCTGCTTTTTTAAATATTAAACTACCTTCATCTCCTAGAACTTCAGAAGCACGTTTACTTGCACGGCTGATGAAGGACTTTTATTTGAAACATCCTGTTTCTCTGGAAACCTGGTGTACTTCACTGCAATTTTGACTGTGGGTATATATACCCAGAGATCTTCTAAGATATGGAACAGCTGAGACTTGTTAATTAACAGGTAAAAGATGGAAGCTGAAGCTCTCTCCACTCTGCTTCTGACAAGTGCAATTAAGATAAATGCAGTTATGCCGCTATTACTGCTCTCCTGTATGTCTCCACTGCTCTCCAGCACGCTGCTCCCATTCACTCTAATTGACTAAGATTGCAGTAAGCAGTGGCTCAAACTGGCTATGAACTGAAATCCAGTTAAGGTAAGAACCTCCGCGAATCACTGTTGGACGGAGACCTGTCGGCGTGGAGACGGTCACGATTTCAACCGCTTCCTCCACATTTCTGCAGTTGTGCCAAATTGTGAGCGTAACGACTTTGTGTGCAGTGAATCATTTCACTGAAGAGCAAAGGTAAGGAATAACGCATTAAGCAGGAAAAGGAAGTGTGTTGTGCTTCATATCTGAAATGAGCTGCACTGTTGGTCGAAGGGCTTTAGGGCAGGATTTTACGCACCCGCCCATGAACACAGAGGCAGCAGTGCGGGTCTCCGTCTCAGTCTCAGTCCTGACAAGTTCAAGCAGAGATACGTCGGGACTCGGCATGGTTCCATCACAGACATCAGGAGAAGCGGATGAAGAGATGTGGCAGAGACTGCCCTGTTCATTACAAAGTTCAAATGTCTGACTCATATTTGAAACGTCAGGCAGGTCCGAATTCTGAAGTCCTTATCCAACGGGCTTATATCACCGTGCTGAGCTCTGAGCCCGTGAAGAGCTGTGGCTCTGAAGGCCTACCTGACCTCCTGTACGGTGTGTATTTATGCATTTTCTGCCCAGCAGGGAGTAGTTCTAATAACCCACGATGACGCACAGAACCCAGGTAACACTAAGACCTTATCCCTATCAGCCAGCACTGGAGCCTGAGCAGATAAGTGTTTTTTTATCTTACTCACACACACACACACACATGTATGTGCAGTATAAATACACAGAGATACACAAACGTTAATTTCCTTTCTGTAAAGTTTGGCTAAAAGACACACAGAGATACTGAAGACTACAGTTTTTCTACAGATAACAAGAACTTTGAAGTCATGTTTTCTGTAAAAAAAAAATAAACAGATCACCATGACGGCAATCAAATGGACAGCACCATCGGGTAAGGAGTTGGGGGAGGGAGGCACTGACTCATAAGAACAATGTAGCAGAAAGAGAGAGAGAGAAGGAGGAGAGAGATGAAAAAGATCAAATCAAATAGAGGGGCAGGGACAGGAGGGCAGAGGACGTCCATAATGAAAGTGCATGAAGAAAAATGAAAATATTGACTCAGT
This sequence comes from Tenebrosternarchus preto, assembly GCA_025802075.1. Classification (NCBI taxonomy): domain Eukaryota; kingdom Metazoa; phylum Chordata; class Actinopteri; order Gymnotiformes; family Apteronotidae; genus Tenebrosternarchus; species Tenebrosternarchus preto. The sequence continues at coordinate 1,170,371 of JAOYMR010000017.1, forward strand.
ATTTCAGTCTGAGTTTGAAAATAGTTTGCAGTTTTGCACTGTGTGCACACACACCCCTGAGTACAGATGAGGGATAAACAGACCCATCAGGCATTTGTTGCCGTGACGCTGAGAGAGTGATGGAGGCAGAGGCAGCAAGTCAGGGCCCCGTTACCCCAACTGTCGCCACGAGCTCCCCAGCCCACTACTGCCCTCGATAACTTGATTCAGTTGGTGTTGAAAGGGGCAGTAGAACAGGGCATATACCTGAGGACAAGAAACAAACAACAACCTGAAGGCAACAAACAGCACTTTATGTTCTTCACATCCCATTCTTGAAACTGGAGGACATAAATCAAAGGTCACAGGTCACCTCCTTAAATGTCTTGAATGAAACATGATAAAAATGGATGTGAATTTCCAGCCAGAGTACACTGAGAGCCCAGAAGAATCCTGGCTTCCCACGATCACAAGGGAGAGGCTGTAACTCACCCATGTGTGGCAATAACAATAAACGTTCGCTTTAAACCTGTAACGTACACAACTTCAATATTCTATAAATTGCTACTCCGGTTATAAAGTGCAGGATTAATAAAGAAAACACTGTTACTTCTGCTTAATAAAAGACAAACAATGCCAAGTGTTTTTCTCCCCATCACTAATTAAGTGAAGCTAATTTACAGCGCATGCAAATAGCCTCGCTAGTGTTGTGTTAATTATGCGCGTCTTCAAAGAATACATCATCAGCCTGCGCTTGTTCTACCACACATAATTGCCTGTTGCTCCCGTAAGAGGAAGCAGTGAGAGAGAATCTACAGGCGCATGCATTTGGATTTATGGGCACTTTAATGGACGTTCGTTTAATTTCTTGCTGACAGAGGCTTGTTCAGAAGATCGCAGCACTGAAGAAGGCGCTATGCTCCGCCCCCCGGTCGCTCGGCTCAAGGTTCTTGGGCCTCTGTGTGTCCTCCACACAGCTGGGTGAGGGGGTCCAGGAGTGGGGAGGAGGGGGAGGTTCATCGCCACTCCTGGGACTCCAACGTTCGGCACATACCCAGCTTTTCTCTGCTCAAACACAGCTGATCCCACTCATCCGCTCATTATCAGGACTTTCCGAAGCAGCTTCAGGTGTGCCGCTGGGTGAGGAAATCCTTTAACCAGTGCCAGCCACGGCAGATCTAGCACTCGAGTACAGAACCCCTGCTATAAAGGACATGACTGACCTTGTTGGGTAATTTTCAAGTCCTTCATAAATTGAGTCAAACATGTTTGAGAGAAGAAAATTTCTCCAAATCCCAGGTCTGGGCTTGAGAGAAACTGCTCTACACTATTCCACACTGTTCCACACTATTCCACGCTGCTCCACTCTGTTCCACACTGTTCCACACTATTCCACACTGTTCTACACTATCCCACACTGTTCCAAACTATTCCACACTATTCCACACTGCTCTACACTATTCCACACTGTTCCACACTATTCCACGCTGCTCTACTCTGTTCCACACTGTTCCACACTATTCCACACTGTTCTACACTATCCCACACTGTTCCACACTATTCCACACTATTCCACACTGTTCCACACTATTCCACACTGTTCCACACTGTCATCATGTCATCCCTGTCACTGTTTTCATATCCACACATACTTAGGTAGATGTGGTGTAAACATCCAAAGTCGAAGATGAAAATCTACAGGAGAATGTCTGGTTGTTTTTGACCTTTTAGTCTCTGATAGCAGTTCTGTGCTCCTGTGAACTTCCTTTTTCTTTCTAACTAACACACACACACACACACACACACACAATCACACATGCTTCTCCACACGACTGCACACAGATGGATGGTGCCGCACCACCCATTGCCACTAGCTGGGGGCAGGCGCCTCAGGTGAAGCGTGAAGCTGTGTGTGGCGTCTGTTCTCCGCTCGGCTCTAATTGGCAGATGTGCTGCTCAGCTGTGTGGGTGGGGCTACGCCCGGTGGGGCACTTTTCAGGCTGCTGTGTTTCAGGACGGCCGTGTCCCAAACTTCACCCCCTGCATGTGTGTGGTTGCACTGAGACTATGTCCAAACTCTGGCCTGTGCCTGTCTACATCTGTCATGCAGACCACAACTGTGTGTTTGTTAACCGGACGATAAAACTGGGGATGGAGATTATGTTGAGTGTTAAGCACCTGATGAATATGGAGGGAGAGGGACTCTCACATATACTCCTGCATTCTCATTAATTAAACAGCTTGTTAATTCTGTAGATTCACATTTACAGCTTTTAGCAGACACACATGGTCAGAGCAAGCAACATGAGCATTTAGTCGTCTCCACATTAAACCCGAGCCTACCAGGGAACCTTATTGCAGAAATAGTCCTCTGGAACTCAGGCTATCATTGCTTTCTCGTTTCTCTGGAAACCATACATATATATATATAAAACACGGATGTATATGTATGCTCATTCGTGCATGCATGCGTGTGTGTGTGTGTGTGTGTGTGAGCGTTTGCCTGTGTAAAAAACTAAATAAAGCACTCGTGACTGATGATTAATCAAGTTCATTGAAGTGGCTATGGATCATTGAAGTCCTTTTTGAAGAGGTGGTGCTTCACTCAGCTTGAAGAAGTGTGCTGGTGGACATGTCTTCTCTGCCTCTTTATCGGAGTGGTTCAGGACTGTGTGAGATACAGTGCGGGATGAGACCACCTTGTTGAGGTAGGATGGACAGAGGGCATTTTGGATTTGTAGATATACATCAGGGTTGTAAATCAGTTGTGGGCAACTGCAGAATGTCAATGGAGGGAACACAACAGCAGAGTGATGAGAGTGACGTGTGTGTGAACTTCTAATCTGTGCTTATGGATGTCTGTAATCAAAGCACATGCACATTTTATGCTTACGCACCTTATGAAGGTGCAAAATACATGACACACCCCAACACACCACTCATAAAACCCCAGAAACACACATCTACATAAACACACAAGTACACAACCTATAACTGTATGGACATAATCCTGTATCTATTAACAATAACCCACAGGACTGCAGATGGGATTTGCACAGAACCTGTGATAGTGTCACTAACTTCATGGGACCCTTTTATACAAATGGTCTAGGAATGAAGATCAATCAAGAATCTGATTATCCTATCACTTATTGGTTATCCTGTCAGCTATTGATTATTCTGTCAATAACTATGTCTAACTGTGTCTAAGCTGTGTCTAAACTAGCATAACAGGCACAGTGGCCAAGCCTAGAAACCACAGTGTGGCTTCATTTTGGTGGCTCACAGTACTGCATTGAACCTGAATTTCTATTTAATCTTTATAAATCTTGTATATTGTAACAATGTTCAAAATAAAACTGCTGGTCTGACAGCTTATTTTAGATTTCAGTGTTTATTTCCTGACTATATTTGAGTCATTAATTACTTTATAACTCACCATGAAGGTGATTATATATAGTATTCATACAGTGGGCACTATTAATCAGGGGCCTTGTGGTCCCTAGTGTGCCTACATCTCCTCCACCCCTCCACCTCCTCCAACTCTTGCTCTTCCTGGTTTCCTAATTTGAGTACTAATCCAGACACTGAGCTCCACTGGGAACCAATTACCTAGACATGCACTTCTGCAGGTTTATGATGATCTCAGCCTGACCAGTGAGCAACTGCTCACACCGAAAAACAGCTCAGTGGACACCTGGGTAATGCTAAAATCAGGACAATTCACAGTTTTCACTATTTATACACGTTTATACATGTTCAAGCTCCTTGTTTACAATATAAACCCTCACAAAAAAACACCAACAAACACTCAGCTGAAAGAACACATTCACACCCAAACAATAAAATAGAAAATCTATCTATAAACCATCCAACTGCTCTGTCATCACACTGCATTCTCAGAAACACACTCCTCCAACAGTTGAACGAACAGCTCCACCAAGCATCTCAGAAACAATAGTGTAATTTCCAGATGGCTCTTGTAAGTTACAAAGTACCAGCACAATGATGCCGCTGAAGAATTTGTATTTGCATTATAATAGTTGATATACTAAAGTAAGCCTGCGTTGGCCCCCCCATCCCTGACACACCACCCTACTCCACAACTCCCAGTTCCATTGTTCTGTGGTCGCCATGTTCATATGGTCTTCTGGCTTGAGAAAAGCTCCTGAGTGTGTTTTGTTATCACAAAACTAGTGATGGCACAAAGCAACAAAATTAAATCTGACATGGTCCCAGATGACATTATGCATGAATTTCTTTAGCATATCATATATTTGTGTTGTTGGCTTTGTGTTGTTGTTGTTGTAGTGTTGTTGGCTGTGTGTTGTTGGCCGTGCTACTGTTGGCCCGGTATTTTTGGACAGCAGTCCAATCTCAATGCAAAAGTGATACAGGTGCATGTAAAAATTGCTGCCACACTGTTGTGTCTGATGCACCAGTACAACACCCACTACACTACCATATCAGTCTCACTGCTGTGTCTGATACACCAGCACAACACCCACTACACTACCATATCAGTCTCACTGCTGTGTCTGATACACCAGCACAACACCCACTACACTACCATATCAGTCTCACTGCTGTGTCTGATACACCAGCACTGCACCCATTACACTACCATATCAGTCTCACTGCTGTGTCTGATACACCAGCATAACACCCACTACACTACCATATCAGTCTCACTGCTGTGTCTGATGCACTCACTCATCAAGTTCAAACATTCTCTGAGAAGAAACATCAGACACTGGTTCTGAAATACTTCAGATGAAACAAAGAAAGGTAAAAGTTGCACAATATGTCTGAAAAAAAAAAACATCATCACAGGGGAGCAGTAATGCTAACACTGTTTCAACAGTGGCAAGCCATTGCAGTGGGTTATTGGCACATACTGATATCATAGGTCTATTAGTTCTTCTCTCTCTCCGTTGAATGGGACCCGCAGGACTTGTTTCATCCATGTAGTGCTGCTTTTGAAAATACGGAACACCCAATCGACAAAAACACTGGTTTATTCCAGCAGGCTATAATTTTTTTTAGTTTGAACTACACTACTGTCAAATACTGACATTCGCTCAAACCCACAATAAATGTTATTTAATCATTTAATTTCTGGGTGTCTAAATAATGTGTTTACACGAATTCTACAAATTCAGTGATAATTGGTAATAATACATCAATACTCCAATGGTTGAGGCTATATCATCTAAACAGGTTGTTAGTCAAATTGAGGTTGATCTCAGGGTAAACTTAATTTGATTCACATGTATAGATTTCCTGCTGATCTTTTGATTTACTGTGTTCAAGTTGTTTTCCCACATCTCTTAAAGCATTTTATCTTCTCTGTGCACATGTGCACTATTGGGTTCCCTCAAAAACAAATAATCACAAGACAGCAGCCCACACTGCATATATCAGTTTGTGTTTCGTTTAGGTAACATCACAAAAACTCAAACCAACTTGATTAAAGCAGCTGTCTCCGTTCGTCCCTGTGGTCCTGTCCCGTGTATCGCCTCTATTTCCTCATCAGACTTGATGACCTACGGGTACTAACCTAATTCAGAGGAAACTAATTTAAAGTCAGTGTTATGGAATAAAACAGCAAACTGAATTTGAGGTAAATCTGCTAGAGTCTGCTGGAGGATTCAGAGTTTCTCGGCTCTGTGTTTGTGAATGGAGCAGCCCAGGCCGCAGAGGGAGGAAGTGTCAAACACGACAGAGTCACCAGTGGGTTTGTTTTCTGAGTTATTCTTGATTTTTTCTGAGTTTTTTGATTCTTCAGGGCTAGGGTTTGAATGAGATATTCTTAAAGAGATATTTAAGATACCAGACATGAACATTAATGTAGAAATAATTTAACTGAACCTGAACCTACCCCTTACTGCAAAGAAGAGGTGAGTTTTCATGTTTATTTGATGCTTATTTGTTTGTTTACTTTTACTCACAGTACGATGTAGTTGTGATTGAATTGTTTGCAGAAGTGCATTGTTTATAGTGTTGCAACTTTATTTCACAGCTATAGCTACAAGTGTTCTTTTTTTACCTCATGATTTTTTACCTTTTACAGTTTTATCTCACAGATAGTGGTCACAAATAAAAAATGCATAGCTGAAGAAATATTCTGTTTCTGCCTGGTGTCTGTAGGTGATACAAAGTTCGAAAACTATGTATAATGACTTACAAACAGGGATGCAATGGTCTATAACCATCTTATGTTATTTGAAAGATCAGCAAACCGAGCTTTATTGTCAGAGGGTATAAAAACCAGTTATAACGACCAGTTAGAATCAAAACTTCATGAACTTTACCATTCTGTAGTATGTTTGATTTCTCCAGTCAAAGTTTACAACAGAGGAAGGTAGTCATAACATTAATAACCAAAATAACATTTAGGCAGACAAAACAGAACGTACCACCCAGAGTGATCCTCAACAGATGTGAAGCTAAGAAAGAGTGAAAAGAGAAGTAGAGAGGAGAGGAGAGGAGGGGGGGAGAGGAGAGGAGAAGAGAGGAGAGGAGAGGAGAAGAGAGGAGAGGAGAGGAGAGGAGAGGAGAAGAGAGG
>JAOYMR010000017.1:1195186-1221381 GCA_025802075.1 Tenebrosternarchus preto
TATATAAGATAGTGGAGATAATTGGAAAGAGGTTTGATAATAATAATCTGGGTGCGACCTGAGATTAGAAGGTTAAAGAATTCAGATTGAGGGATGTGACCAGCATTAATTTGTCCAGTGTCGCTGGGGGGAGAAGGGGTGAGTCTCCAACTGACTAGATCTCCTCATTGCAAATGTGCAAAATGTGCAAGCCAGGTTAGTCTTAGGTATGTTAAAAATGCATTGTTTCACATGTTTTTATTTTAACTGTAAATATATATATATATATATATATATATATATATATACACAATATAAAACATACATGTATACTGTACTTTTCAGTATAGCAAATTGACATGAAACAGCCTTGTGGTCTGTGGATGGACAGAATAGATTCATTATCTTCTCATGAAGAAGGGTTCTTACCTATGACCCCAAACCATTACCTATGACCCCAAACCATTACCTATGACCCCAAACCATTACCTATGACCCCAAACCATTAGCCTTACATCCACATTTCCATCATATATTATCAAGTTTGATATCCCCAGCAGAGCCAAACAGACCCCCCCTCCCCATGTACATTGCTGCTAGATGCTAATTATCTCCAGGAACCAGGACCGTTCATTGCAGCTACAGAAAACACCAGGAACCAGGAGCGTTCATCACACCTACAGAAAACACCAGAAACCAGTAGCATTCATCACACCTACAGAAAACACCAGGAGCACGGGTGAAGGATCAGGGCAAAAGCAATATGAGCAATCCAGAAATAAGCCAAGAAAAAAGAGATGAAAAATTAGTCACACACTTATTAAAATCCCATCACGCACAATAACACAGATGCACACGCACACACACACACACACTACTCCTTACCACTACCGTTAATGTTGTGAAATCTCTTCCCAATCTCCACCAGCACCACCATCTCGGGAACACCACCTCGACCTCCCAGATACACTTTGGTGCAGGACACACAGGCAAACAGCAGTGGAATTCTGCAGATGATCCATGCATGCAAGGTGAGCAGTTACTACTAGCAAACGAAATAATCGCAAAGAGCGATGAGGCAGGATTTACTAACTCTGCCCTTCAGTGAAAATTGTTCTGGATCCAGAAATAATGATGGGTGTCATGACAGTCTGAGACATAGAGATGTCCAGCCACTTCCATGGAGAAAGTGCTTTCAAAACTTTTGCTACACAGCAAAGCCTCTACAGTTAGAGGTAGAGAAGTTTATGTTTAAAGAAAAAAAGTCCTGCCATCATCACGTTTTATTTTTTACTTTTATTATTACTTTCTTTGTTAGTTCTACATTCTTGTTTGAACTAATTATCCAGGCTGTTGGAACAAAATCCTGGGATGGAGTTTACCTTTCTGAACTGTGAACTTCTGCCCACTGTGTTTATATCATCCCACAGTGTTTATTTATGTCATGCTGCACTTATATAAGCATATTAGGCATTAATTCCACACAGGGAAGCTTTGGCATGCAGCGTTGCCTCAGGGCTGTTTGGGAAATTCCTAGCTGTGCTGGACATGCGAGACCAGACTGGTGTACATGAAAACTCGCTCATCTCAAAGGAGAAAAGCAGTGTTCAAAAATTCACTCCACCTGATGCTACCACACATCCTTTGCTGAAGAAAGTAGCCAGAGTTGTACATCGATCAATTAGTCTATTTTCAGTACCTATTTGTCTTCTTTACAAGTTCAGCATTAAAAAGGATTTTCATATCTATTTTAAATACTTATGAATACTTATGACGTTTCTTTTAAACCGGGTTATATTTGCGTCACGTTTCTGCATGTAAGTTAGCATTCTTACACAAGTGCAGACTGCTTTTGTAGACACGCCTATTTCATATTAAGTGTGAGATTTATGTAAATATAGCATGCAGAGTGCAGCGGAGGTTCTAAAAGTGCCATGTTTTAATTATGATTCCATAAAGTGTTAGCGTCAAGCTGTAAATAATCAATCAGAGTGATTATGTAAGCTAAACCACACTCTCCCTCCCCTCGCATCATCTCCCCCGAGACTCCTAGCAAGACATGAGAAATTCAGGGTAATCTACATGATCACTTTTGCACATTTCGTTTTCGAGTCATATTCTCTTAGACGGAGAGTTTAGGTTAGGCAGCAGACTCAGTATTTGCATCAGTATAAACTTAAAAATGTAATGATTAATGAAGTATATCATAGATCAGTGATAGAGAAATCATCACTGAAGCATGATGAAAATTAGTTGGGTTATAATGTAATATTACTGCAATCGTTTATTCAGCAAGTTTTGGTTTGTGCCTTTATTCTCAGTCTTATGAACTTTGGTCCTGCCTCCTCCGATGATGCCACCTCTGACTCCGCCCCCTCCAGTCTTGTCCCACCTCCCTTTAAGTGAAGTCTCAGATAAGACACAGCTCCTGTGGAGAACTGTGGACTCCCTGGAGACTTGTGACATCATACTTCAGAGGGAGAGAAGAGAGCAGGACAGGGCAGAGCGAGGCTAATCTGTTCACTAGGCTTTAGACAACCTTTAGCATTGCCAAGTGAACTCTCTCTTATTCCTCTGTCTCTCTATCTCTCTTCCTCACTCTCTCCCTCTTTCTCTCTCTCTCTCTGTGACTCTGTGCTCGTTAGCATGTGTTTTGACCCATTGGCCTGTTGTTCTACATTTAATCTGTCCGTCTCACAGGTCAGGACTTGGATTAATAGATCTGCCCTCGGAGGCCAGGTTGTTTGCTCCCCCCAGACTCCCTTCCTCCATCTGAATGAGAACTAATTACACCTGCAGATAGATGACACATCCTTACACATGCAGACACATACACACACACACACACACACTCACACATACAAACACACACAGTGTTGTTTTGTGGGATTTTCCTGAAAATATATATGCTAATTTATCATGAAAAGGTTCCTTCCGATGCCAGTTCTGCAAATGCATACACTGCTTTAACGTATTTTGAGAGATTGAATAGAGCACTACAGTATTGTGACATGTTATTTGACTGACTTTCTTCTGACTGATGTTTTTTTCTCCTTTAATCTATGTTGGATTAAAGCTTTTGAATGTGTACTCTGTCACGTCATGTTTTACCCAGCACTGCTTCACTCTGCGAGTAGACTCCAATGATGTGCTCCGCTTCACATTCTGAGAGTGGGTGTGGTCTTGGACATTCATTAGCATTCTGTTCCAGACCTTTGCTGTATGTATTGTAATCGATGTTCTATCAGTACTATTAAAGTTCATCATAATTCTAACAGAAGAGGGCTAATATAATAATGCACATTAAAGTGTACTTAGCTAACAGCTAACAGCATTAGATTCAGAATCATCAGATTCATCATCTCTTTCTCTGTCTGTTTCTCTCTCTCTCTCTCTCTCTCGCTCTCTATATATATATGTCACTGTCACTTTGAAACCCACCCACATACATGCATACCCACCGACACACACACACATATGCACATATGCACACACATGCACACACACACATATACACACACACATAAGTTTACTCAAACTTTACCCCTTTCTCTTACTGACTAACTCAGGAGTCAGAGGTCAGAGGTCTTGAAGCCCTCAGACGTGATACCACAGCCATGATGCAAGTGTTCCAAGCAACATCCAGAGCTGGAATCAGCCATGCTGCCCCCATCAGACTGCCCCCATCAGACTGCTCACATCTGACTGCCCCCATTGGACTGCTCCCATCAGACTGACCACATCAGCTCAGTGCTGTCTGAACTCTGAGCAAACATGCATCAAGAGTCAACTGCACCTTGACAACCAAAGTTTTCTTGCCTTTATAAGCAAATGTACCACATCCATTGAGTTTAGTGAGTTCCATGCTCACCTGTACTTCACAACACCTGCACCATCCATACTCCACCCAAGTAAACCCCTGACACCAGCACATTTTATGAACACTCCAGGCCCATTAGATAGGAAAGCAGTCAGCAAACACCTTCTAATTCCTGGACGTGGACTTAATTTTTTCAATTTTTTTTCTCCTTCATAAGGTAGGAGGGTTTAGCGCTATCTTACATTGCTGCTGCCTCTGTACAGAAGCACCGGGATAATGAGGAGAGTTCCTGGAGACGCGCTGACATTCCGCTCAGAGGCGGAGAGTGCAGCCTCGGAGACATCAAACGGGAAAACACACAGGCATATTCCCACAATGGATTAGAGCTGAGGAAATGCACATCTAAAAATGGAGGAGTGTAAAATCCTGCTGCTCCAGGAGAGAGAGAGGGAGAGAGAGAGTGAGAGACAGAGAGTGAGGAAGAGCATAAGAGAGAGTGAGTGAGCGAGAGAACAAACTTTCATTCATTATGCTTAAGATGGCAGGTGTGTGGGGCAGTAGAACAAGGTGATTAATGATCTTTTCACCTGGAGCTATTAAAGGGCTTTGTCTTAACCCCATTTTCTCCTACTCCTGACATGCTCAAAGACAGTTTGCATTAGAGACAGCAAGAAAATGTAAGAAAACAAAAACAGAAAGGAAAATATGCATGTTTCATTATGCTTCACTAAAGAAGATGTAACAGACAAATAAGGAAGTCATCATATTGTAAAGTTCAAAGCAATTGTAAATTGTAAAGTTCAAAGCTATGCAGAACCTGATCAGCTTAACATTGCTAGCTGATGAGCTCCATCAGTGTGTCTTCCACAAAGAAGTTCATCTCATTATGACCCGCTGGTGGAGTAAAGCTGTCTTCTGCTTCCCCTTCCAAACAAGCAGCAGCTGCAGTTCTACTGTTCTGTTGTGGATACGTCCACCCACGTCTGAGCCTGCAGGACTTCACGGACCATTTGATACGAGCTACGTTAGCATGCGCACGGTAGCGCTGCTAAGTTCCCAGCTCATCTTCGAAAGAGATGTTTACATGGGTCGTGTAAAAAAAAAAAAAAAAAAGTAGTCTATTTACAGCACTGCAAGCACTTACTGTAGTATAATCTGACTCAACTAAAATGTGAAAAGCCCTCTTTATGATGCAAGTTTTAATACCTAAAAAAAACTCCTGTCAGACTTCTGACACTGTTCACTGTTGCACACTCGAAGTGTAGCAGTAACACAGTTGTTGAATGATACCATCTTTTTTTAATTCTGCAGAAATAGACTCTTGTGATTACAGAGATTTTTTTTCACCAGTTGTAACATTGCCAGAAGCGCTTTGCTGTCAGAGTGTCAGAGTGATAGCCAGTACAAACATCTAAGTTTTTATATATATAATTCAACTAATATCAACATGGAACAGATATTTTTATCAGATTACTGCGCTTTAATCCAATTTAAAACACTCATCAATGTATTTGTCACAGTGGCCGCCACCTGCCTCTTCCCTTGTCCCGTGTCTGTGTGGGCGTGTCTGCATGGGGGTGTGTTGTATCGGTGTGCTTGTTGTGGGGCGTGGAATTTGTCTATCTCTTTGTCAGTCTTCACTGCCGTTATTCGTTTCACCCGTGTCTTGCAAAGGGAGCGTGTATTTAAGCGTGTGCATGTCACTGTGTCTGTGTGTGCATGTCCGTTTGAGGAGCGTTACTGGTTCTGTCCGTCTCGTTCGTTGTGAAGAATAAGCTCCAGTAAAAACTGCTAAGAACTACGTGCTGCGCATCCTGACTTTTTTTTCCCAGCAACACACCCCCGCTGCGACATTACAGTATTAACATGTTGGATAAACATAGGTGAATGAAAACTGGTTTGGGTCATGCCCACGAGGGCAGGAGCTAATTTGATGAAATGCACAAATATGTATCTGAGTGGATGCCTGTGACCTGTGGTGTTCCCCAGGGCTCTGTTCTTGGGCCTCTTCTATTCAATTTATATATGCTTTGCCTTCACCAAAACTTACAAATGAATGGAGTATCTCACCATAGCTATTCAAATAATATTTACACTTGTTTGTCTCTTTCACCAAATTGCTATGGTAACCACTGATTCACTGTGTCTGTATCTTGAATATATTACAAACTGGATGTGCCACAACTTTATGCAGATGAATAAAGACAAACCTGAGACAAAGAGAGAGATGTAAGACTTGCTGCTTATTTTGATTCTGTGCGCTTCAAAAAATAAATAAAGCGTGGTTAGTGGTAAGCTAGGTGTTCTAATAATTTGTAATCGCAGTTTTAGCAGACGTCAAACAATTACTCAATCAGCATTTTGTTAATAAATCTAAACAAAATTTGATACTTAGAATCTCATCCATGTATTTATTTCTAGCAAGGCTGATTATTCCTTGTTCACCTTCCTAAAAATTCATCTTATTCAGTTACCTTTTTAGTAATCATTGAAGTCATCAGAAGACACTGTTTGTCTTCTGACAAGTCCTTACACTGGCTCCTGGTATGTTACAGAATTTACCTCAAGGTACTATTTCTCATCAATAAATTGATGAACACTGTGGGATTAACACATATATCTGACACACTTCAGCATTATAATCTGAGTAGGTCTCTTAGATCATTAGGAGCTCAAATAAACCTTTTTTCTCTATAAATTGGTTCTTTTTTATACTGTTATTTGTAAAGCACTTTTGGATTTCCACTTTGAATGAAGTAATCTATCTGTCTATTCTATCTATCCTTTTGTGGATACAGTGTGCTATAGAAATAAACTTGCCTTTCCTTGAAATATTTTTTCAGTTTCCTTAAGCTGCAATAGTGTTAAAGAAACCAGACGTGTAAATAATACAGGAGAAGTACAACCCTTCAGTGCTGGTCCAGAAGAACAACGAAGGGGTAGTTGGTCTTCTGCTCTCCACTCCTACACAATATGACTGCTGCAAACACTTAACCATGGCAACAAACAGCATCTTACCGGGTGTTTTCTCTCCTGCAAGTAAAAAGAAAAACAGCTAATCTACCAACTAGCAGCATGAAAAGAATCATGTGATTAACCCAGACTGTAGAAGTTGGGCTTCCATAGGTGATTAGCAGCTTTTGCTCCTGCACCAGAGCTTATCAGTGGAGCGGTGTTGAAAAAGCAATGAACATGCTAGTTAATTTATTAGCAATGAACATGCTAGTTAATTTATTAGCACCACAGTGTATCCTTAACAGAGGTGTCTTCATAAACACAAGATAACAATCCTTGAAAGGGAAAGACCAACTAACCTGTTTACTTTATATAGATGTCAAATTCAATACCACCTGTAGCAGTTACAGTCTAGGAACTGGTTTCCCGAACCAAGATTAGTCTTAAATTTAAATGAGAAAAGTCTTGGAATGGTGATTCACCACTGACATTACAAATTAGTCCATGTACAGGCTTCCATGATAAGAAAGTGGCCCTACATTTGTCCATGTCACATTCTCAGAATTCAGTCCTGCCTTAAATGTATGGACTGACTGTGGTGTACAGTCTTTGTGTGTTTTCTAGTTTTATTTAGCCCTTGATGACAGATAGGAGTCACTGACCCTGGTGTCACCAACCCTGCACAAACTTCCAGAACTCTCCCACAGTACCACAGGCATCAGACCTCTATAGGGTAGTCCTGAACCAGGAACTGCCAGGCACTGCGTGGTTTAGTGTTTTATGTGCTCTAACAAAGCTGATCTAGAGCATGAAGGGCTTGGTAATGAGTAAGAGCTAATTCAGGGCCATTGGAGCGAGTGACAGCACTAAAGTGTGCTGTGCACGGCTGCACCATCAGTGAAAACTCCACCATCAGCAGATTGTGCTTCTCAGTATACTGGGCATGTCTGATTCACGGCCTAAAGGGCCACAGCACTGCAAAGTTTAGTGTTAAAAGACCCCTCACAACTGCAGGAGCAGAGGGCGACGAGGAGAGCTCTACACCAGAACAACAAGAGAGGCTTCCTTTTAACGGACGCTTGGGTTTATTTTTGCACCTGTCTAGCAGGTGGGAAGTTGTTGCTGTGTTGCCTGTTTGTTCTCCTTTACCTCTCATAAGGCTTCATTTCAAACATCGATTACATGGCCACGTCTGACATCCTCGATTCGAGGGGTGGGTGGAGCTCGATGTTGTTTTCTTGAATCTAATTATTTTAGAAAAGATGATTCTGTACCATCTGAAATGCTACTGCAAAAAAAAAAAAAAAACTTTATGAAAAGGTGACAATTTTAATGTTTAATACAACTGTCAGAACAGTCTAAAAAGATTTTGAGTGGTGAGTCACCCTTTTCACAGCAGTTTAGCTCAAGGCCAAGTTTAACACATGTCCAGGAAAACAGCTCATTGAGCTTAATCAGAATACAAGGGTTAGCTGTGCAACCAAAACATTCAAGGGAGGTTGGTAATTAAAAAATACATATATATATTTATATATTTAAATTTAAAATACATTTATTATACTATATAATTTGCTTCCCAGACAACATATTCCCTATTCACTGACCATTCTGAATTTAAAGACAAAAACTTTTTTAATTATCACAGTAGATTGCTATTAAAACACACACATTAAGATGTGTATCATGTTTTCCTCCAGGAACTAATTATCAGAGCCTTCAGCATGTGGTGGTATGGTAACAGGCACCGAGTCATTAGACACATTGATATTCTGCACTGAGCTCTTGAGTTCTTCACCCAGCTCCTTCACAGAGACAAAGGCGTAAATGGAAGAGATTGTGCAGTCTGATATGATTAGGCCTCCATCTTGAGGCTTTCTTCAAACCGTTAATCCAATTAAAACCTCACTTAAACCCATCGTTAAGTGACGAACCCAAGACAATACACATTAGCAGAGCTTTGGGCAGTGCTCACAGAGCAAAGGGTCACTCGGCCCTTCCTGTACTTCACCAACGTGATGGTTAGTTTGACACTAAACTAACAGGAAGTCAGAAAGTAAGACTCATTGTTAGTGCTGGGTCTGTTTGAATTTGTCATCAGCACGGAGAAAAGGGGCAGTTGTTAGGGCAGGTGTGGGGAAGTTGTTGGGGCAATTGAGGGGCAGTCATTGAGGCAGTCGTTGGGGCAGGCATTGCTGATCACATCCAGAGAACATCCTTCTCAGGCCAGAACATACTAAAAGAGCTGTCTCATCATGGACAGCTCTCGACTGGATATTTTAGGACAATAAAAAAACACAGACTTAAAAACAGTTTAATCCAAAAGCCATAATTGCACTGAACGCTGCTTGATATTTGCAGTCCAAAGAAGTAAATTGCGTAGTGAAATTTCATGAATATTATATATTATTCATTATTATTATATTCATTTAGAGGTTATTTTTTATCAATTTATGTTTATTTTCACATTCACCTACTTGTAGTTTACTGATGTTTACTGATGTTGGCACTGACAGGACTGTATTCAATTTCTCTGTACTTGTATTATGACAATAAAGATTAAATTCCACAACAAGGTGTATCTGCCTTTACTTACTATATGTGTGTTTGAGAGAAAGAGAGAGAGAGAGAGAGAGAGAGAGCACACTAGTGAAAATGAGAGACTATACGTCAGTGAGTGAATGAGAAAGGAGAATTTTTTGAATGTTTAAACTATTATAAAGCCTAAAATACTGTATGTATTAAAGCCCCCTGAGGTTAGTACACAGATTCTTATGTAAACGAAAATGTACTGCATCCCTTCTCTTTTCTCCAACCGATCAGAAATAAGGCAAACTTCAGGCCAGTGTTTAACTCCCTTAGCAGGGAGACGCACAGAATAATTGCAGAATAAAATTAACATCGATTACTAATGTGTGGAGGTGGTTTCTCCGTGTCAGTCTTAGTTTGTGTTTCAGCAACACCTCATGCAGAGGATGTACGTAGGCTCCACACACAGCTCTCAAGAGCTTCCTCTGAAGCAGAACCATCCGAGACATTTGTACATTGTTTTTATTTTGCCTTGGGGGGAGGGGGGGGGTACACTAGTAATGCAGCACATCTAAAGCATGAAATAGATGAATAAATAATAAACATTTAAAAATCAATTATCTGACAAGGACACTGTGAAGCTTCTGGATTCTACACAATCAAATTGATTTATTCTGTAATTGTGCAAATGTTTTTGTTATAATAATAATAATAATAATAATATTTGTGTGTGTGTGTGTGTGTGTGTGTGTGTGTGTGTGTGTGTGTGTGTGTGTGTGTGTGTGTGTGTGATTCATATAAACAGGTATCTCTTTTTTGGTAATGACAGTATCTGCTCCGTACTACCCACGAACAGCCGGTTCTCCTGCTGAACACACCTGTGGACGTGATTCAGTTCCGCGCAGCCGGTTATTAGTCTCCAGTAACAACACCAGCTGCGTCGCGTGATGCTTCCTAGTGGCCACATCTGCATCATTCGCATAAAACGCAGGACGAGCTATTTCATAATGAACAAGGTACGGTGGACATGAACGTGGTTTACAACGCTTGCTGATAGTTATAGGGTTCCCGTTTTTTAGGTTGTTAATTGGTCGATAAAGCTAGAAACGTTGGATCGGTCCGATCTTGACATAGGGGAACCGCTCACTCATCGTGTGCTTGTTAAGCACGCGCTGCAGAGAGAGCAGAACAACAGCTCGCCGCAGGCGGGAAAACCTCAATATGTCAAAACGTCGTCGTAACCTACAAGAATCTGAACAAGTAAAACGCAACTAAAATGACATGGTGACGGTAACTCTCTCAAGTAACCTTTAAACGGACCTTGATGGGCGGGAACGGACTCGGATTGGCAGGTGTCTGGTGATGACACTGAATGAACAGAGTGCTGTCTTACCTCACCTGCTATCAGCGGGCGCCATCATTCCTGACAGACAGATTCACCTGCTCCACTGTGCCAGTGCCGTTCTGTTGATATCTGTAGCAGAAACACAGTCTCCGAACACAAGCAAGGGTCATACAGGGCCGCCTGTTTAGCATAATCCAACTTCTGTGTTCAAAACTACCGAAGGCTTCGTTGTTCCCTCTATACTCCCCTGATCCTGGTGTGTTACACAATATATTTGATACTTAGGATTACAAATATGCATTTCATACATTTCAAGAACAGCTTTGATTTCAGGATGACAGCAGGAAAACATGAATTTATTCATTCTACGGTCAAACAGTGGAACACAGGCAGTAGAGTAGCAATGCACAAGAGAAAAAAGAAATTTAGCAAATTTGTAATTTGCTATTATGTAATCAAAAGTACTTTCTTAAGAAAAAATGTCTTATGGCATATTACATTGCTTTATAGATCTTTACAGTTTAAAAGCAAAACGTTGTCTTGTTCCAAAGCTTGCAGTAAGCAGTACAACCAGATTCCTCTGTTGACTAGGACCAAGGAACACGAGAGCCAAAGATGTGAAAGGATGAAGGAGCAGTGGTTCCTGTAGTAGTTGGAGCACTAGGAGCTGTGACCCCCAAGCTGGAAGAGTGGCTCCAGCATATTACAGGAACAACATCCGAGATCTCCGTCCAGAAGAGTGCAGTCCTAGGAACAGTTAAGATGCTACACAAGACCCTCAAGCTCTCAGGACTCTGTGCAGGCCAGTCAAGTTCATCCACACCAGACTCTGCCATCCATGTCTTTATGGACCTTGCTTTGTGCACTGGTGCACAGTCATTTGAATGGGTGAGCGAATACTTTTGGCAATTATTATTTGGCAAATATTATTAACTATTAACTCTGTAAGAAGACACTATTCCTTCTTTGCTGAGACTCTCCAAGACTCAGGTGAGACTCACCTGAACCAAGCAGCTTTGCAATCCAGTTGTGTCGCTTCTACTGCCTGATTGTGAACAGATATATTAAACAGCAACCAAGGTGCCCAGTGCATCCTGTTTTCCAGGGATTTACCCAGCTGAGACAGTTTATTAGAAACAGTTTAGCCAAGACAAGACAAGCAGATTTTTATCACTGCCACTGAAGTTGACAAATGTGGATATAAGAGGTAATGGTCATTACACTGGAGAACAATTGTTTTTTTGCTTCCTGAACTACAGTACATATACTTTATACATTTTATGCTGACTGTGAATACATTTTTAGACTTTGTCTATCACATATAGTTTTTATGTATGTACATGTTACATTTATTATTTATTACTTATTTATAAATAGGAATACTTTTAAATTGTACTGTGTATTTTTCCTGTTTTCCTTATAATTGGCCTCAGAACCATCCTTTTTCAGTGTCCTGCAGTAGCCAGCATAGAGGGGATTCAGTCCCCTTGGTACCACTTTTCCTTACTATGACATATACAAAACAAAAAAACTTGAACAAAAAACTATGGGTCATACAGAAAGTCAGAAAACATATTTGGATTCAGCATGCAAAAATACATTTTAAAATATAGGCAGGTATTTTTTTTTTTGCAGGAAGCAAAATCAGTTGACCAGTGTTACCTAAGGTTGTCATATAGGCACAGAAAAAGAAAACGAAACTTCCAAAATGGAGCTTTACAGGAAGGAAAGTCACTTCAAGACATGAGTTATTATACAGAATTTTGAATAATGCAATGATCCATAGATACATTTGACACTGTGACAAAAATGCACCTGGAAGCTGTGGGTTAGTCTGCCTACCTGTTTCAGTGGGTGGGGCTTTTGGAAGGTGCTGTGGGTTAGCCCACCTACCTGTTTCAGTGGGCGGGGCTTTTAGAAGCTGATGTGGGTTAGCCCGCCTAACTGTTTTAGTGGGCGGGGCTTTTGGAAGATGCTGTGGGTTAGCCTGCTTATCTGTTTCAGTGGGTGGGGCTTCAGAATCCAGAACTGGGGAAGTTGAGCTGTTTGCTGTCAACAGTGATCAAGTAAAACTTTTTTTCTGAGAGATGAGGTGGTATTTCTGGTCACTTAAAAACCAGTAGATAGGCTAGGTGAAATATTTATTAGCTTTCAGAAGAAATTGAATCTTCTTGAGGAGAAAAAAAATGAACATAACATTGAGATATACACATCATACTTGCTGCCAACATTTCTGACACATGACAACATTTTCTCACAGCATCGTGACACAGTAAGAGCTTGGCCATAGCTCCCCCAACTGGTGTGGATGGTTAATAAATATTTTTTACAAAACCTCCCTGTTGCTATCTATGGAGAAGTGAAGCTTCTTTCATTTTTTCATTCATCCTCTTTTCTGTAGATGAGACCTTGGCATGCAGCACAGTAGAAAGTAAGCTAGACTATGGCTGCTGACAGCTGGCAGCATCCCCCCTCCTCCCTCCCTCAGGCTGACGAGCCACTGATGGGATGTGAGGATGACTTTCTCTCCTTTTCTCTGCCTTTGACAGCTTCCCAATTACTGCTCTCCCAGCTACTTCCCCTGTCATTCCCCGAGCCAGCTGGATGTGACGGAGAGTACCCTCCCCTCCCCGTAACACAGTACCTGAGCGCAGAGGCTCGGCTGGAACCAAACAAAGCCAGGAAATGACATTTTAATCCATTCTCTACTCATTTAAAAAGATCAGTCATGGATGAGCATTAACTAGGAGGGCGGGCTGAATTACAATAATGGATATAATAGACTTGATTTGCAGAGACTCTTCTTTTGTGACCAATACTCAACTGAGGTAATGGTGAAGACTGTCAGTTAATAATGCTATTGCATACCGTCTGTTACTGTCTCCCACAAACAAGTCATCATTCTTCTAAACTTTGTAGTTGTACAGTGAGGTGGTAATAATGGTCTGCGTTTCAGGAGCCTGGGCTAGGTGAAAAGGGTGGACAGGTTATATACCAGTATATTTCCTTGGCCTGGTCTGGTTGACTGGTTTGGAAGAGCGTCCTCACTTCAACCCAGAATTGTGTGTTATCAGTACATTTGTAAACAGTGATGAGTGATGTTCTGAAAGTTTTAGATGACTATATACCAATAAGAGCTCTACAAAATGCAGGAGCATCACGCAGTATGGAAAGAGGGAGAAAAGTGTTTAAAGAGAAAGATTGATATTAATCACTACTAACTTTGTAGTTACTAGAATTTCCACTGGAAAAAAAAAAAATTATTGTGCTTTTGCATCGTGCTTGAAACGTGACAAAGCTGAACCAAAGCTGAAAATGTACTTTGTACTGTACTGAAATGTACTGAAAATGTATCGAGAGAGTAAGAAACAGGGATAAAGTAAGAGAGAGAGAGAAGCAGTAGGGCAACTCTTTCTCTTTCGCCCATAAAGGCCTTCAGTGATGTTTTTTCATTGGTGTTTTTCTCTGCCCCACAGTGCCTGATTAGAATATTTATTTTCAAGCCTCCTGCTTCTGGCCCCGATGTAACAACAATTCATTCATCACCCTCCTCTCTGTGTCCACGGCAACGCCCTGCATGTGCGGCCGAAGGACAGCGATTACAATTTATGGCCCCTTTGATCTAGGATTAATTAAAATGATCTGTCAAGGTGGCCTCCCTGTCTGTTGCAGTTGCTCTGTTATACTGTACCGCGGCTCTTCCCACCCGGGTCAGCAGGGTGGAGCGGGTGGCTGTGCATCGGAAGCCTGAGCTCCAGCTGCCCTGGAGAGAGGCCTGGGCTCCGGGTGGGGGTTTATTGCTCAGCTTCATATCCTCATCTATAGGAGAGGACAACACAGTCCATCCTCTATATCCCATATACATACATGGGCATGAGGGGTCATAAAAGCAGGTTTCCAATGCATCATTTTGCTCTGTGGAAACGGGAAAGGAACATTTATACAGTTCCGATCTTATTTTTGGAACAAGGTTTTGCTGTGAAGCAATGCAGAAGGATCAGAGATAGGAGGTTAATGGCTTTATTAACACCTGCGTAATTCTGCTTTAGTCTTTTGGATGAAAGTGAGATGTGGTGCACCTTATCACAAAGATCAGAGCACGAACATCCCCCCCCCTCCCCCCACCCCTCCAGACCCGACAGGCTCTTAGCAGTGGTTCCTACTTTCTCGCCTGCGTGGTTCCATCATCTCTGGTTAATCCGTCACACGTCATCTCCAGCTCCGCCTGGGCCATCGCTACGCACTGCTGCATGAGTGATGAGGACGGTTTCATCTTTTCCAGTCTTTCTTCTCAAGGTTTCATCCCCGTGACAGGCCATCATTGTCCATGGTTTGCTCAAGAGAGGTTTTAGACCTGGATCTCTGTAAAGCTGTTTTGCAAATATAGCAAATAAAACGAAAAGATTGAAAATTCACGTGCAGCATTAAGGCCAGAAAGGCCATGGTGCAGCTGACTGGGAGAACGTTCTCAGAGTAACCCTCGTGAGCTGTGAGTCCAGATGTGCCGAATCTAGTGGTATCTAGCTTCCACTGGAACAGCAGCTGGGTCATTAGTAACAGATCTCATTAATATGCAGAATGTCTTGGAAAGATGAATGTTGAGGAGAAGTGGCTGAAGACACACACACACACACACACACACACAATAAGATAAAAGCAACAGCATAATGCACAAACACACACATGCATACACACACATTGACGCACATATAAAAACACACACACATAAATGCACACGGTATAATGCACACATATATTTTCGCAAAAGAACAATACACAGTTATGCAGTGGGCACTCATACAGACATCCAGAGCTGTGCAAACACACACACTTACATAAACACACCATCTGTGTACACACACAAACACACACATTTACATAAACACACCATCTGTATGCACACACACACTAACATAAACACCGTCTGTGTGCACATACTGATACAAATGCAGATATTCAGACAGTGCACACGTTAGCACACACACACACACACACACTCACACACAAACACAGACACACACACACACACACACCTGGCTCTCTCTGATGCCTCTCTGGCATATTGAACAAAACAGCAAACATCTGGCAGAAACCCCCTGCATTTCTTTTCCTAAAACCATGTCACCACTTGAAATGCTTTTTTTTTTTATCCTTCTTGGATT
This sequence comes from Tenebrosternarchus preto, assembly GCA_025802075.1. Taxonomy (NCBI): domain Eukaryota; kingdom Metazoa; phylum Chordata; class Actinopteri; order Gymnotiformes; family Apteronotidae; genus Tenebrosternarchus; species Tenebrosternarchus preto. Next base: position 1,210,974 of record JAOYMR010000017.1, read on the forward strand.
ATACAAATTGCTGAATGATTAAATACAAAAGCTGCTTTCTAACTCATTGCATTGCTTATAGCCTTCGATTGAACGTTCTGTTTTTTTGAGAATATAAAACATTCTAAATACATTCTCTTCAGAACACCTGCTTACCTTACAGTCTGCTGGACCAACCAAAATGAAAACTGCTCATTAGACAAACACACCACCCCCAGTTAACAAGAAAGAGTTTGGATGAACAACCTTTCCCTGTCTAATCACAGCGGTTCAGATAAAAGCCTGCAGAACTGTTACTGTTACCTTTTATTCACCAGCAAGAATAAAAGTTTTGTGTGCTTAAGTACTCGTGCAATATCGGAAATATAGAACAAAAGCGTTTAAGATAGCTCTGGTTTGTAGAGAGATATCTAACACACACACACACACACACTCTCTCTCTCTCTCTCTCTCTCTCTCTCAACAGATATTTCTCTTGCCATTCAGCATGGCAACAACAGTGAGAGACAAAAGTCTCAGGGGTGCATTCATGCATTTTTTTAGGAATTATGCATTTGTATAAGTGTGTATGTGTGTGTGTGTGTGTGTGTGTGTGTGTGTGTGTGTAGTTGACTCCATGCTGTATAGTTGTAGAATGCATTAAATGAGCCTGCATCAGTTCTACTGTCTTCCTCAACTTAACCAATCAGAGGGCAGCATTGATGCCACTGTGTTTACCTGCAGGTGTGTAGCTGTCAATTGACCTTAGGGGCTAACCAATAAAAAACACACACACACAGTAAACAGTAATTGTGATTTCACCACTGACAAAAGCATTGGGGCAGAATCTCAGTGTCAAGCAAAGCTCACAGTGCAGTTTCCAGACTTCATGCATAAGATGCGTGCAGTGCTGGGGTAAATGTACAGAAACATCTGGATGCTGGAACCAGTTCTTATGGCACCAAAAGCATTACCATGCATTTATTCAACATTATCCATTATACAGTTAATGGAGTGTATTTCCCTGCCTCTGTGATGATCTTTGGACCATTAGATGCTCATAAATTTGTCTTTATGACATTTGGTAAAAGCACTGTATATTACTTACTTACTCTTTATTACCTAGAGAGACATACAAGTCACTTACAATAAGATTAAATATATGTAATCATATTTATTAATATTGCATACACTATAATCTCAGATTATAATCTCAGATTTACAGAGATTTTCAGTAAAGGAGAGAAAACATTCAAAAAACGTCTGGTCAGATAGGGGAAGGCTACTGGGTCCACTAATCGTGGAATCATTAATAGAGAAAGAGGGCTTGGAAGTGTGGAGAGTGCTGATGATGGCGAGGACCTGGCTGGCTGTGAAATCAGGCGAGATTTCATTCCCGGAGCGGAGGCCCAGTGAGAGGTGGCAGAGGAGAGCAGTGAAGCTTTTGGGTGCCTCTGGTGGAATACTAACATCGCCTCCACCTGTGTGGGATAAAGCCCATCCCAAATGCATGTTCGCGTACATACCCTACCCATTTTTTTTTCCTCGCCACGGGAACGGACTCTGTCAGGCGGGGGTGAAAGGTTCTGCAAGCTGTCGGTCCAATTGGGCACCAAGCCGACCCCTCCCCCTCCTTCCCCAGGGGAAGCAGAGCAGCTGCAACCACCGGCTGCATCAAATCGAACGACACACAGTGGTCGCCGGGCAGAACAGAGAAGCGCAGGTTCGCATGTAGCCGGTAATTGTTTTCCATCCAGGAGGCTTGTTTCCCTCTGCCGTGTCTGAAAAAAAAAAACCCAGAAAGGAACAGCAAAAACCAAATCAGCTGTTCCCGATTGGAAAGGTTTTGTTAATGGATGTCTTGAATTCTTTTCCTATTCGATGAGGCCTGAAGCTTTTAAGCGTGTTTGCGAGCGAGCTGTAGGTAGGCGCGTACGTGACAGAGACCGGTGGCGCGCTTGTTAGCGCACGCTGTCAGCAGTATCAATGCAGTTGATGGCATTAGCATAAATTACAATAAGTATGGCTGCCTGTGGCCTGGTAGATAATGAAGTCTGTGCAGCTATAAAGGTTGGACAGGGAGTCTGAGATCTGACAGGGGAGTGTCAGTTCCCTAAACCCACTGGGCCACACCCTGGTTAGTTCGTCTTTCTTATCTGCTCCCAGATCCCACTGTGTAACTATAGGAAATACCAAATTCAGCCAATGTAGAGTGGTTCCACAGCACACGGCTCCCCTATCGACTGAGAAGCTGTTTCAGAAATCACTCATTTAGGGTCATTTCTCAACATGTGCTTATATCATCACAGCTGGAACCTTTTCCACAAATACACTTAGCACACACCATGAATAACTGCAAAGTCATTCAACTGACAGATCAGTTCTATGAGTAACCCTTTCCAGAGCTCTGATGAAAGGGGGAGGAGGGCAGGAAAACCACATCAGCGTCTAGTTCACATTTTTGCCAGGCTGTTTCTTCAGCGTTATCCCCCAACCCCCCCCCCCCCAATAACTGTACTATGACTTCAGAAACATGCAGTGATGATTCAGTGTGATGTTCAAATAAAGGCAGGTCCATCTTCATATTCTGGCAAAATTCCATCGTGTGCTTTGTTTTTTCCAAACTTCAAACATGAGACCTTTGAGAATTTGTATGAGTTCTTTAGGCATGAGGTTTTTTTAAGCAGGAGTGTTCAAGCTGTTTGAATAGGGATCAAATGAAAGAGAGCGGAATTTGCAATCGCTCCATCAGTGATATGAATAACTGATAGAACCAAAGAAAAGTGCTTGTATAGATCACATGTCAGGGCAGGTGGAACAAGGTGCTGGTAACACTAAGGTCATGGGTTTGGTTCCTTAGGGAGCCCACAAGTACGTCACTCTGGATAAGAGAGTCTGCCAAATGTAAATTTAAAGTGTCAGAGCTGAATCGGTGGAAAATGAATCGAACAACTGGTGTGGGAAAGAGTGACAGCACACAGCAGTGTCTTCTGCTCTAATCCAAACCCCTCTAGTAAAGCAGAATAGCTTGTGTGTAGTCAAAGTCCACCTAGCACATACAAACATAATGCTGTGGCTTCCTTCCTCATCTCTTGCTCTTAATTTATTTTTTTAAAAAAACCTGAACAAAGTTTTTTTCACAGACATTTCAATGCTATTACTCTGTTTTGCTTTACCAACACTCAAGAACTGTCAGAAGTACAAGAGAAAATATTCTCATATTTGATGTTTGAGGATGCACTGGTTAATAAACAGAACAGTGAGAAAATAAGCCTTTAACCATCCTCTACATCAAATGTGAAAATCACTCTATTTCTCTGCACCTCCTGGTGACATTTACCGTGTATCAAATATGTCCTGTGATTCACTGCTTCCCCTGCAGAGCAAATCCATTTCCTCCCATGATTAATTTCATTGTTGTCATGGATATTATTATTATTTCTCTGTTCTGCTCAGTCTGTAGCCCTGGCACGGGCCCTGTTTGTAATTCTGGGTGGGTTTAGCTATGGTTACACTCTCCACAGACCTGCACTGACCAGCACAAACCTACACAAACACCTGCACTGACCTGCACAGACCTACACACATACTTGCACTGACCTGAACAAATCTGCACACACCTGCACTGACCTGCACACACCCACACAGACCTGCTCTGACTTCCCTGACCTCCAAAGACCTACACAGATCTGCACTGTAAAATGATTTGGGCTCAACTTCTCCTGTGTGCCAGTGGATCATTTCACAATAATTACTGCAGAATATCAGAATGTACCACAGGTGGTACTACCCAGAATGTACCACAGGTGGTACTACCTAGAACATACCACAGATGGTACTACCCAGAATGTACCACCCAGTGGTCATTCAGGTTTATTGACTCATTTGCCAAAAAGCTTAATAGGTCATTTCTATCCTTTCATCCCTGAACACTAATTACTTCATCAACAATGTCCAACCTGCTCAACTTCCACATTACAATGCCACGTAGTGATTCTAAAAAACTCCTATGGTATAAGATAATGTCTTCTGGCTTTTCTAAATCAGGAACAGAACTTTTTATTTTATATTTCACCTTTTCCTCTTTATTGGTGCTGTGGAAAGGCATCACTGTTGGAAGAGCAGAAAAAATCTTTCTGGAAATTCGATATATCCAGAGGTTTCTTTCTGACTCGAACCCCACCCCACCTCCCCCAAGCAAGCTCGTTAGTGCTCAGATCTGAGAAGTCTATGAGACTCTATTTTCAATTTCCTGCTCCAGTGCCCTCCTGCCTTTCCCAGCAGTACCTGCTCTTACCTCTAGGGGACTCTGCTTTACCTAGGTCCATTATTTTACCGCAGCATGCATGGTAGACTGAATCATTTAATCAGCATTAAGTACATCAGTTATTATAACGAGATAAAACGTCATACATCGCTGCATCATAATTGTGTAACACTACTATTAACTCCAAAGAGAAATGGACAACTTGACTGGTCACTGACTGGCTGAATGTAGGACAGCTCCAGTCATAAGAGGGAAGATAGGACAGCATCTATATATTAGGAACTACAGCTATGGTCTGGGGACTGCTGCACTTTGATCATTAGCATGGAGTTTCTAACTTTGTGGAGACTTTACATCAGAGGCATTGGTATTACATCTGGTATTGTCTTTGTTGGAAAAAGAAACTATTACATTATTTTGCATCACTATCTGTTTGTTAGAATTCACAAATTGCAAAAGGAGTAGCTGACAAGAGTGAAGAAATATCTTGGCTTTGAGACTTTTAGGACAATTCAGCCAAAGTAAAAGAGTGTAGTGCACCGATAGTCCAGCTATTGATTTTTTTTATAAATACTAGGTTTCTTCTGGGTTACACACTGCTCTAACTGTACTATATTATATCTACCTCCCTTTGTTCTGCTATAATAATTGGATGACGTAGCACGCAGGTCTAGCTTTCAGACAAGTTAACTGTGATATATCTCCTTAATTAGAGTTTTACAAGCTGCCATCAAAGAAGTGGCCACTTGAGATCAACCAAACCCAATGCAGGTTAACTGGTGCATCCAATCCCATGTCCAAAACAAAAAGAAAACAAAAAGTACATTCATATTATCTTCTGAGTCATCTCTAATTTACTTTCTCTATAAAAGGTTTGTTATTACTTTATTTATCTCGGTGTGCTCTGGGGAAAGATCGTAGACAGGCTGATGGGGAAGGAAGATAACAATGTCCGCTATAAAAAGGAAAGGCCTTGAACTCATTTTGTATGTGCATTCTCTCACAAAAGTTAGGGAGCTGCAATCTTCCAAAATTGGTTTCTTGTGCTAAATCAGTACTACTGAATAATGCCTATATTTCATACTAGAGAAGGTGCATGTGCTGACCAAGTGAAAGCCATTTGCACTTACAAGCTTTTTCATTCTTCTTGTCAATTATCAACCCCAAACATGAAAGAACAGTGGGTGGTGTCATTTAATATTTCACACTCATATTTCACATTCAGAATATTCCAGGGATGAGTGACATTTTAGCTCTGAAACTCAAGGATAAGGGCATTCATAAACATTCAAGCATCTCTGCCAATACGTTCCGAGGATGAAAGGTGTACACTCACTACGAAGAGTTCGTGGCCAGGAAATGGTTACATTTCTGATTGTTCTTTTAGTAAAGCTAAGTCGCCCAGCAGAGTAACGTTTCCTTATAATTCTTCACTATTAAATTAGTCTCGCATAAGGCAATAGGGAGAGTGTGAAGAAATATCAAAATACGCATTGAAAATATCAGCGCATCGTGTGTTTGAAAAGATCCTATCGGTCATATGTAGCTCGTGACTAGATTTGGTCCAAAGGACAGCGCTTTGGTGCTGCCTTATAGTGCGCATGCGCAGACTCTGACAAGCAAAGTCGCTAGGATAGTGAGGTACAACTTAAAGGTTTTCGAAGTCGGAAACAGGTGTTTACTTATATTTTACAGAGCTTGTTACCCTATATGAAAACAATTTTAACAGCTAACTTACACCGGCATTGTTTCAGTAAACTGTAACAACTGGAAAATGGCACACTGCAAACTGAAACAGCAATGTTAGCTAGCTAGCTAAGATAGCTCACTGACTTTCGAGCTAGCTAATAGAGTCACGTGAAGTTTCTTACGGCATATTAGCTAAGCTAGCTAGCCTAAGTTAATAATTTGCTTCGCTCTTTCATAATTTCCAGTCAGATAACGTGAGCTAGTCAGCTCAAAACAAGGCAAATAAAGAACATGACGGCACTAAAATTTTGCGCTAACATCTCATGGTTGTTCACGGAGATGCCAGAGTTTACACAGAGGCTACAAGCCGCTGCCTCTGCTGGTTTCCGAGCTGTTGAAGCAGCTTGGTTATACGACACAGACCTGAGAGACCTTAAAAGAGTCAAGGACCAAACAGGACTTGATGTCGCGCTCATAAACACTCCCCCGGGTAAGAGCAAACAAGAGGCACTTAAAATCGGGGCACGATTCCAAGAGCTAGGCCGAAGTTTACTTCATATAACTATTACGAAGTCAAATAATGTCTTCACATTTAGCCGGCAGGTTTCAGTACAAATTGTCGTTTCTTTCCTGAAGTATGAAATTGGGTTGCTGTAGTGTAGTGCTTTGTTTGTCTTAGATAGCTAGTTACTTGTCTGTCTGGCAGGCATAGAAAGTGGAGGCATTCACCCTGCCTAAGTAGTCTATATGGACATCTCGATCAAATACAAATGCAAGGGTACTTATGAGCATGCAATTACACAGTTTAGTGCAAAAATCTTATATTAAATCCGGTTGCCATGATTAGCGTAAACTCGACACCTCATGCAAGTAATGACTGAAACATCTCAGCAAAGATACTTAAATATACAGCCAACCTAATCGTATGTACTCTAATTCTCACTTTAGTTGCTTTATTAAGAAAAATGTAAAATATAAAATGTTTATATTTAGCAGTTTATAAAAGTATGTATAGTAAATTTGGTGTCATTAACGTCATTTTGCAGGTGATGTGAAGCATGGTGAGCTGGGACTCGGTGCTGTCCCTGGGAGAGAGCAGGAGTTCAGGCAGGGTTTGGATCAGGCCGTACAGTATGCTAAGGCCTTGGACTGCAAGAGGTATTGCTGGTTTGTCTCTGACCTCATTTTCTGCACACTTTTGAGTTACCTGTTGTAACTTGTTCAGGTAATTATCTGGCCTTTTGCATTGCTATTGCATTATATTTTAAGTTATATCTACAGCATTTGGCACATCCTCTGACCCAGAGCAATTTAGACTCATGTCAGCAGTGGGGTTTAGGTAACATGACATTTTGTATGCATATACTTATCAGTATCGCAGCACCTGGGACTTGAACCCATGACCTTGGTGTTGACCAGCTCTACCAACTGAGCCTGTTAAATATAAAAGTAATAGATATGTAATAGGACCAAAGAAACATGCAATGCAAATGGAACAATTATCGGTTTGCAACTAATGAGGATTATGGAAATTGTAATTTGGAGATTAAGGAGTTTCCTCCAAAACTGACTTCTTTTTTGTTCGTTTTAGTTCAGGTAAACTCAGCTAGTGCTGTTCTGTAGCTAACAGATACAACTGGGTAAATGACCAGTTTATGGCTAAATGTTCAGAGTAATGCGCTAAATCATTCCAGCTGCAAGATATTTGAACAGAGGAAACCACAAACGTCCATCTGGGGGTTGATAAAAACCCACTTCAGTCACAAACGTTTTTATATGCTTTCTCCAGAGCACCACTGGAATAAAATTATGCACCGAAAAAAGACATGAAAGACTTGATTGTTTTTTTTCTTCTTCTTTATTTTCCTAGAACATCAGAATACTTTTAAAGTGTGAGGAAGCCGTTAACCTGAAGCACATCTCCTTGTTTCTCTCCAGGATCCACTTAATGGCTGGGAGGATACCTGAGGGAGCTCAGCGTTCCACAGTTGCTATGGAGATGGAAGCCACCTTTGTGCAGAACCTGAGCCATGCAGCAGATGTGCTTGCTGAGGTGAGGCCCCACCCCCCTCCAGCTCACAAACTCCACCCGATTCTATCCAACTCATGGGTGCATGCCAAATAATTTTTGGCTCCATCACAATGCATACGTATCTTCAAATTATACGCATCTTCTGTCTTGATGCTGATTTTGGCTATAGAGATCTGCAAGACTTGCAAGCTCTTTGTCTTGTTTTTTTTGTTTGTTTGTTTTTTACTGGCAGATGGTGTGTATATATATTTAAAGTAAGTGGATAATCACATACTAGAGATGATGGTGGCTGTTAGTCCACAGTAAGTTTATATTCACACCACCTGTGCTTTGAAAGTTTATTATTCAAAAAGAAAGCCTGTCGCATCTGTTTGGAGCATCTATTCTCAATACTACAAGTGATGTTAATGCTTAATACTGTATACTGTGTAACATTTTTTTCAGAAATTGCATTTAGGTTTTCTAGTGAGGTGATATGTTTTCATATGGATTCTGGAACAGCATTTATTGCTTTGTTTTCAGGAGGGAATTCTGGGTTTAATTGAACCCATTAACACCAGGATCACAGATCCTCAGTATTTCCTAAACTCACCTCATCAAGGTAAGGCTAGAATTCTGCTAGACTGGAAGAAATTCCTCTAGATTAGAGGAATCTGTTTCCTGTCTTGTGAAGTATCCTGCTAAATTTGTGCTTAACTGCAAACTACTAAATTTGTGGAGCAATTTAGATAATACATGCCATGAGAATAGTTTCCATATTTACATTAGCAAGACGCATAATTAGCATTAATTTTTAATTATTTAACAGAATTATGTTTGTGATGATGTAGCCAGCTATAGCTGGAGTTGACTGCTGTCCTCTACTCATATTTGTTGCTTCATATAGCGGCTTTGATCCTGAAGAAAGTAGACCGTCCAAATATCAAGCTTCAAATGGTGAGTTTCAGCTGTGCTCTTTGAAATGACAGCAGTTTATATGACAGCACGTTTATATGACAGTATGTCTCCATCTCCAGTAGCAGGGAGCAGCAGTAAAAGAGTAACATTGACACCCAGCAAAGCTCATACAGTGCCAGGCTTTCCCTGAACTGCAGTGTTTTGATTACTAGAGGTATATATGGTCCACTGGTACATTCTAGGTAAGGGATAAAGCGGGGAGGTGAAGGCAAGAACATGAAGCGTTTATCCATACTGCTCTGAGACAGGAATCCCAGCGTGTGCATGGGTCTGGAATCCCGAGTTATAATCCATATGCTGGTCAGGTCGGCTGTACCGTTCAGATTCTGTTCCCATGAAGACCTACAGCTCAAACAGTTTGATTAAAGTATGTGGGACTGCATCAAAGCTGCGGCAGTACCCCTCACTCATCCACCAGCCGGTGAATTGTATCAGGTCGTGTGCTCCTGCTTGGCTGGAATGAAAAACGGGCATCCGCACCAGTCCTCCGAGGATTAGACTTCTCAACCCTGATATGTGCTGTAAATAGAGACCCCAGGCATGTTTATACCCACACCTGGTTACATGGCTGAGGATGACGTGGTTTATATATATTACCCCCCCCCCCCCCCCGGTAGGTACTGGTCATATCTGAACACAGCACACAGAGTCACATGCAGTGAGTGTATTATGAATAGGTGGCTTGAACACAACACTTTCTAAGGCCTTATGCCATCACACTGCAGTGGAAGGTTATTTTTCCCACTAAATCAATCTCGTGGAGATTGGGTTCATGGGGACTTTGTCCCTTGGGCAGTAGTACGGCTTGTGCGTGTGCCTGCGTCCACACACGTGAGAAAAAGACTTCAGTGTTCCTCTGTTGGACTTCTGATGTCAGCTGTTCTGTTTGTAGAGATACACTCCCACGGGAGGTGGGAGACACACAGGTGGGAGCTGTGATTAAGAGCACTAGAGGAGTGGCACAGCCCGAGGAGCACTACAGCTCTTAAATTGCACTGATCTGTTCGGACTTGCTGTGGGCTCCCACCAACAGACGCGTGTTTTGTTCTTTCTGTCTTTTTTTGCGCAGGATGTTTACCACTGGCAGATAATGGATGGGAACCTTACCATGAACATCCAGAAGTACTTCCCCATCATTGGCAAGTAGCACAATCCGTGTCACGGTTCCAGAGTTATCATTGGCGAGTTATTCCTTCATGATGTAAAATAAGACACCAAAATAGCCTTTAATTTTCTCTTTAAGCAGATGAACTCAGCATGTATACTGTGTATGCTTCACAGTACATAATTTGACACAAAGTCCATAATTTGTCCATCATTGTTCACACTCTTTGACACTTGTGTCCCGGACAAGTCACAATAGAATTAATGTGGAAACAATCTAATTCTTTTGATGGCTTGAATGAGGACTGCTGGAATGGAAGAACAAAGCTATTACTGTGGTGTGATTTAAACAGACTCAGACACCAAGTTGTTTCACATTATTTGATTGTTTTTGCTGAGTG
>JAOYMR010000017.1:1226351-1241003 GCA_025802075.1 Tenebrosternarchus preto
TCACAATAGAATTAATGTGGAAACAATCTAATTCTTTTGATGGCTTGAATGAGGACTGCTGGAATGGAAGAACAAAGGCTTTTACAAGCTATTACTGTGGTGTGATTTAAACAGACTCAGACACCAAGTTGTTTCACATTATTTGATTGTTTTTGCTGAGTGTTTAAAAACCAAACCCCAACCACTCTACCCAGAACCGCACACACACACACACACACACAAGCAATACTACAGATGGCCAGCACAGCAGAGAAATGATCTCCTTCAGCTTAGGTCATTCCTCTTTCTTTTGAAGGGTGGACAGGACTGAATTTGAGCGGAATAGCCCTCTAAAACATGCTGAAGGTGTGGGAACCCCACCCGGCCTGCACCGGCAGTGTAGTCTTCACTGTTTACTGACCTCCTAAATGATACATGTGAAGGCCACCAGCAGGAACGTGATTGTGTTCCACCTTGCCGGCGTGTCCAGGGCTGTGAGACCTGTCACGCTCTTTTGTGCTTAATGTTCTGTGTATTTATTGCATTTACTGCTCCTTCTGAACTCTGCTGTGTGGTGCAGTCACTTATATAGTCTTGTGTACAGCACTGATTTACTGTAGTCCTGTCTGTTGTGTTGCTGTACTGTTGAGTGCTGTCCTATGAAACAGGAGAAGCAGAAATTTCAGTGTACACACATGGTGTACACACACACTATATGGAATGTACTGTGTGTAATAGATGGCAGGGCATTGACCGTTGACCTTTCACCCTACATGCAGGTCACATCCAGGTGGCACAGGTGCCTGAGAGGCATGAACCAGACAGTGCTGGAGAGGTCAGCTTCCCCTACCTGTTTAGCCTTCTGGAAACACTGGGCTACGACGGCTACATCGGCTGTGAATACAAGCCGCTGGGTGAGTGAACATCTTGCAGGATTAAACCGATGCCGATATGTGTTGATTTTTAAATAGTTCTGCCTGTTCTGTTTTTGGCTGCACTTACAAAAGGGTACATTTTTTTTTTTTAAAGATGAAACATTTTTTTGATGACACTTCCTCCACATCCTTCCAACTTGCTGTGTTTTTATAAAACCATGTCTAGAGTCTTTTACTTTCCTTTTCACCTGACATAAAAACAGTCACCAGATTTTATTTTTTTATGAGTCTTGGCTGAAATAGCACTGAATCTCTTTATGAGTTGCGTTTCAATTTTAACTCAAAGCTTTAAACATGGGGAATCAAGCGCTCACTACATTCCTTTACAAAGCTAAGTTCACGGCTTTTTTTATTTAAAACAAACAAACAAAAAAAAAGGATCCAGAAGGCACTTGAGCTGATCGATAGGGTGTCCACTCTCTGCAGGCTCCACCGAAGCAGGCCTGGGCTGGGTGAGGCAGTACTTGGATGGGCAGACGTGAGCATAGATGCTTGGCCTGGTCCAGTCCAGGGTTTTGGCGCCGGCAGGACCCAGTGGAAGTGCACGCCCCCTCCCTGCGCCGGCGTAACTGTTCTTGGAGCTGTGAGTCTGCAGTGACTGTGGTGTGATTGCAGAAATCAGGGCCAGTGACTGCATGCATATTTGCAAAATTAGGGCAGTAATTACACGCCTGTTTACTGATAAGGCTGTTCAGATGGAGGCTCTTGTCTGGCAGCGATAAGTCCAGTTCCTTAACCTCCACCAGAGACTTCCTTTACCATTCATAATTATATGCTCAAGAATAATACTAGGAAATTGCTATTCTATGCAAGTGCCTAATTTCAGTATCAGCAAAAATATTCAATTTAACTACCATTGATTCTCTGACTTTTTAAAGCACAACATTAAAAACACTTCACAGTTATTAACTTATGGTTTAATGTTACATTGTATACTTACAAATGCTTCATTATATACACATAATGTACAGGTCTCAAACAATTAAAGCACTGATTATAATATTGCCTAAATGCACACATCACCTGCTAACTGATTAGCATCTTGCATTATTAGGCTTAAGTATCCAGTGTCCTTTATTTCACAAAGAAAACACATTGTCTCACTCAACAGTACAGTCACTTTGAATCAAAGAGCTCAAAATGGCCCATAAATATTTGGTTTCTTTCAGTGAAAATACACACAAATTTAAGGCTTACAGCCAAGCCTCAAGGAGATGCAGCCACGTCTCTATGCACCTGTGAAAAGTGTGTGTGTACTGGTGTTGGGTGTTGGGTGTGGGTGACGCTATGGGTAGACATTTTCGCGCTCTCCTGTCTGTAAACTGAGATAAAGTCTTTTCATTACACTACCTTTGCAGATCACCACACAAATGTGATTTTCAAAGATTCGTCTCTCACAATGTCAATTAAACAATAATTAAGCTCTGACTGCATCCTAAAAAAAAAAATATAGGCACTTCTGGGTTTAAAGATTATGGCAGTAAGTGTAAATTACTTCACGCAAAATACCAGTGGGGGCAGACGAAAAATAAACAATCACCCAACTTTAGAAACTTCAGTAGTTCTCTCTCTCTCTCTCTCTCTCTCTCTCTCTCTCTCTCTCTCTCACACACATACACACACACACACACAAGCACCATGTGACCAAGTTATCATGTCAACGTGTGCGTCAGATAACAGCGGACCTGAATGATTCGTTGAGTAAATGGCAATGTCAGAGGTGCTCGTGCTTGCTTTCTCTCTTTCTTTCTCGCCTGATCAGAGGTCACTCTTCCCTTGCAACAAGCTGAACTCCGGTTCGGTATTAGGAGTACAACACCCACTAAGGTCATCAGCCAATTAAAGAGGAAAGAGAAGCCAGAAAAACAAAAACAACATCCTAATGAACCCAGCCAAGAGCTGAAGAGGGTATGGCTTTGGCTAACCAGCAAAGTCACTTGACCAACGGATGACCAAGGAACCTAGTAGAGGTGTGAAATGCAGTCACTGTAAAGTTCACAAATGGGGAAATGCTCCGGCCAACGCTCAGGTCCTTTGCTGTGAGGTAGATCTCCTCTCGGACTGCACTGGGTGCGTTTTGGATTTAAACGCCCTCTTAAGCCTCTGACACACTGACCTTACATTAACCAACAAACTTTAGTACACCCAAACACTGTGCAAGAGGACTGTGCCTGTGTGTAGGTGTTGGTAAGCTTCTAGAATGTTCTTCAGCATTCACGCTGGTTCATTTGGCATGTCAGTTCTTATTCTGGAACACTCTAGAGCCAACCTTAGAATGTTGGGATACATGTCCAATAACAACCACGGCAACAAGCCTCTTAGCCTCCAGTTGTGGCAGAAAAGCTTCAAATGTCCAGCACACCTCTGAGAGCTTGCCTTCATATCAAGGTACACACACATTTAGCCTCAAACAGCAACATACAATTTTTTTTTTTTTTTTTACGTGTTCCTCTGTCCATCGGCGCATCTCCTGCTGTGTGCAGCGCTACAGTAGACCTGTCCAGAGGTTGTAACAAGCGGTGTTGATCACCGACTCCAAATGGTGGTACATGGAAACCAGTTGGGGTGGGGGGCTGTTGCTAGGTTGCGGTTGGGATGGCAACGGTTCCCTGAAAACAACCTTAAGACTCTGGGGAGAAGAAGGAAAGGCACATTTGTATGGTACAATGGCGCCCGGTTGCTTTTACACACGAAGATGAATGTTATCGGCGAGATTCAGGCCATGATAAGGATACAAGAATACAATGGCTCACCGTTTTTCCTGCCTGGGCATCCAGGAAGACCAGCACAAAGCAGTCTGTGAACTTCTGGTTAAGGACAGCCTTTAAAAAATGAAAAGAATAAAATAAAAGTTAATGACATTCAGAATGTTGTAATTTCTTTGCCAACTTTCCTTTTCATGTTTAAATCTTAACTCCAGTCTGCATGATCCATTTAATGTCAGCTGGAGTTGAGATGTTTAATAACACCTTTTTAGCACAGACCCTGACAGAAAGAACTTTTGTTTTGAATGTATAGAGGAACAAATTACAGACCATGTGAGCCAAGTGCTTTCACTGCATCAGCATGGGCAAACCTCCAAAATTGCAAGTGCCCCCTTTTGATCTCAAGTCCCTCATTTACAGAATTAAGCAGAGAGCAACCTCCTGACACTTCAGAGGAGCCAACGATTATTCCCCATAAAATTCATTTAATCCCCACCGAGACTTAAACATTTTAACACCACATACAAGTTCACTGCAAACCACAAAGGTCTCGAACTGCTGAACAGAGTTTCCCCCTTTTACCTTCAGTAATCTCCTTTTGCTGAAAGTAACCATAATAAGCTGTAACTATAATATATTAATGCCAAGCTAAGTTTAATTTTGGGGACTTCAAGGTGACTCGAAGCATTCAGTGAATACTTTTTTCATAGGAAGATATATGTTCTTTTCAAAATCAAAAAGTAACAAGGGGTTTGTAATTAAATAGTACATTTATGAAGGAGCTAATATCCTAAAATGTCTCTGAAAAGAGACTGTGGTGTTCCTGTCAAAGGTCCTGATGCAAATGATTCATTCGAGCCAAAGAGCAAGAACAGGACATTGTTGTTGGGTGACATGGACTACTGGAGGTGAATGTTTCTGTCGGACTGCTCTGGGTGCTGTCCGCTTCAGGACCAAAGTCTTTGAAGGCGGAGAACACGTAGAACCCCACCAATGTGCAGTTAATTCTGCAGAATCCTTACCAAGTACTGAATGCCACCATCATCCACAAAGTGCCTGCAGCTCTGCGTGAAACGGGACAGGAGTACTTTAATCAGACTCTGGTACCAGGCAGGACTCATGGTCAGGAAACAGTCCTATCAACACAAACGACAGAAATCATAAGTCAGGGCCATTGCTCTATCATTGCATACATTTCATGCCGGTTTGAAGTTTAGGAAACGGATGGTGGGGAACGGAGTTCAGCATGTTAAGGGTACTGGACACTGGAATAAATGAGGAGAGCTGAATCTGCACCGCCTGTTTGCTAAGGCTCATTTCAGCGAATGCTATTTTGGTGATTTGCCACGGTCTTGGGGAGTCTTTGAAGTGTTTAAAAAGGCTTAGAGGCTCTGGGGTAAAGTGTGGCCACACAGTCTGACTACATAAATATATACTTACTTTGACACAGAGACGCACACAAAATTCATTTGATTATGAAAAATCACTGAAAGAGACACCCCAGCAAGAATACAGAATCATTAAGCAGAATCATTTGTACAATGTAGATGTGACCCAAATTTAATTTCTTTTAAAGGAAATCCAATTCGCAGCCACTTCTGCCCCTGATCCACTATCACATATGTGCAGAAGCACCTCCGGAGGCTACATATATCCTTCCCCTGGGAATCCGCCGTCACTCGACAGCAGCGTACAGCATCCAAACGAACAGATTAGCGGCGACGTTGACTTGGCGCTCAGATTTCGCGAGGGAAGCGGAAGCGGTGTGTTCAGCTGTGCTGGCTGCAAGTGGGGGCGGGGAAATCAAAAGGCATTTGTATGCAGGTTAGGAGAGCCTGCGCTCCATGGAGAATCAGAGCTGTGGGGCAAATGTAAGACGACGAGGAGGAGCTGGAGAGAGGGCTAGACACTTCACCTGATGCTAACGGCAGCACACTAGTGCACAAAGCCTTTCGGAAACACGAGTGAAGTTTACAAAAGCGGTGGCAGCAGTTACGGGATTTGTGAGTTGGTGTGTGTGTGTGTTTGTGTGTGTGAGTGGGGGGGCAGGATGTCAGTTTCATAGGGGGGCCGCTGGACAGTCTCTCTAATGCTCAGTTTGATGTTTGCTAGCTCAGGCATATGTGCCGCAAAAAATAAATAAAAAATACTGATAAATAAAATAATGCACTTTCATCAGTTTCAAACCTCTGAGCTGCTCAGACGCTTTACAGGCGCACCGTGCTTGAGACAGTGTAATGGAATAATAGGATGATTGGGCTCTCGAAGTAAGCTACATCACCAATAAGGAAACTGTGACCTACGGCAGTGGGGACATGTTTAGCCCATTTAATTCTCTCCCAAATAAGCAGACGTGCAGCCTGGAGGCCGTGGAAAGTGTGCTTTTGTTCTATTAGGCCCAAGTGTTAGAGTGTAAGCAGAAGCTGGATAAAATAAAAAAGGATCCCTGCTGTGATATTACTGCGTTGATTATTACAGCACTGTTAAAGGGGCTGAGTTCCTGTCTCTGTGTAGCTGAGACAGGGTAGTGCCCTGTGCTGATGAGTGTAATGTACGTGTCTGTGTGTGTGCGCGTGTGTGTGAGTGAGTGAGTGGTGTGTGTGTGTGTGTGTGGTGTTTCTCCCCTGCAGTGTCGTGTTATTGCTACCACTACTGTCATTCTATAGTCACAAAACGGCAGTTAGCTCTGCCTGTCTGTCAGTGTGTGTGTGTATATGTATGTGTGCGTGTGTGTGTGCGTGTGTGTGTGTGTGTGTGTGTGTGTGCGTGGGTGGTGTGTTTCACAGCATGCTGAGATGAGACAGTGGAACCTTGCAATTTTCTAGGTTTCTAAAAACTGATTTCCCAACACAGTCTGTTGCACTTGTGTGAGTGAGAGTGTCAGTGAGTGTGTGTGTGTGTGTGTGTATACGTGTGCACGTACAAGAGAGACCAGCAAGAAAGTCAGCTACACAGGGTAAGTGAATGGCGGAGATGGAGGCGATGGATGTGCATGTTGTGGATCAGTACCAGCTGTGGGTCGATCTCGCCAATGGACTTGCTGTGTACGGCGTTCAGGAGCTCCTCCAGCTCTGCGAAGGTCAGCTTGCTCAGCTTCAGCCTGTCCAGGTGTTCACCGTGGAAGAGCCTCCTCCACAGGTTATCCCTGCGACAGTGGCCCATGGCCTGCTCCACGCTGCTCTGGATCTGCCTGCGCGCTGACATCACCTCCGAGTTCAGCAAAGGGAAGAGAGGGGGTGGGTAGAACAGGCCTGGAGAGTCCCCGCCCCCTCCCCCAAGTCCCGCCTGCTCGCCAAGGTCGGGTTCGGGGCTGGTCGCAGGCGTCATCAGGGAGGTCGTCTCTTCCCAGAGGTCAGGTTCAGGGTCCCGTCCTCCAACGCTACCTGGCTCCGCCCGCTCCAGTGGGACACGCCCATTGAGGTCACTGGGGTCGCGGTAGATGTGAGGGAGTTTCTTGAAGCGCCGCATGTCGGCCGTAAGACGAGGGAAGAGCTCTCTCTGACTGGTCATGATTACATAGTAACGAAGCCTGTACACACACACACACACACACGACCAGCAAAGGTATGCACACGTGCACAGGCACGCACACATGAACACACACATACACGAACACACGTAAATTCACTGCCCTTCATTAAATATACATAAAGCCTACAGCAGTCAAATAATTTGAGCTTGCTGTACATTAGTATGCACTCTGAAAGCTGTTATAACCAGGAACCATTATAAATTAGTAAAACCTGGAGTACTGATATGGTCTGATGTAAACTGTTCTGTTATCAACTCTGGAGAAAATGGAATTTATGGAAGTGCTGTGAACAATGCTGTAATCTCACTCTCGCTCCCTCGATAAGCTTCATGAATGAAAGTTGTCATCACTACTGTTCTAATGACATGCAGCCACAGCTGTACAAGTTTCCCAGACTCTTCTGTCATTCATCCCTCCATCCCCTTCCTCTCACTCCTTCCATCTGTCTCTCTCTGTGTGTCTCTCTCCCTCTCTCCATCTGCTATGTATACCTTAGCAGGTCTCTCTCCGTTTCTCTCTCTCTCTCTCCCTCCCTCTCTATGCTGTGTATAACTCAGCAGGTCACTCTCACTCTCTCCCTCTCTCACTGTCTGTCTGACTCTCTCTCTACCTCAGCAGGTGTCTCTCTCCCTCTCTCTCTTTCTGTCTGTCTCTCTCTCTGTCCATCGCTCTCTCTTTCTCTCTCCACCTTAGCAGGTCTCTCTCTCCCTTTCTCTCCCTCCCTCTCTCTTTTTCTGTCCGTCTCTCTCTCTGTATACCTCAGCAGGTGTCTCTCTCCTTCAGATTGCTCCTCGAACGGAGCTGCATTGTGACACACCACCAGGGACACATCGAAGTCGTCATGGTGACGCAGTCCTTCCGGATCCTTATATGCACCTGAACTGAAGCACATGAAGCAGGCGTAGTAGAGAGAGAAAGAGAGAGAGAGAGAGAGAGAGAGAGAGAGAGGGGCAGGAAAGGCATCAAACATACTGTATAGTGCAGAAATACAGAAGGGATTTATAGGGTTTGTATTTTTCTTTGGCTAGGGAACAAAGACTGACAACATCAAATGCTTGCTTGCTTCAAAACTAGTGATTTTCAGATTATTATTTAATACTTTGTTTAGCGATGATGAGAACAGGTTGGCATTTGTATTATCAGGTAATCAGCTCGTAGCCAATCAGATTGTAGTCTTGTTTTTAAATATGACCAATAGACACAAGGCACAAAAAATTATGTAAATATACAACTTTAATATCCAGTAAATGTGGTTGACTTCTCCTGAAAGTGAAATACATTACTTAGAAAAGCCATCAGACAGAAACCTTTCCAGAATGGACATTCAGCCCATAGTAGATTCATCTCACTCAGCTCCAGGTTTCCATTTAGAAGAAATACACTACAGAAGGACACTGGGCCTAAACTACAGAAGAACGGGACTGGAGCTAAACTACAGAAGAACGGGACTGGACCTAAACTACTGAAGCGTGCTGCCTGGTCAGCCCACAGTCACACGAGAGAAGGTCTTACCTGTTCCACAGTGCGACTAGAGCGTACTCATGAAGATCACTGCTCGGCGCCCCCTTCCTGCTTTCAGTGGTCACTGCGGCCTTGGACATACGGAGAGGCTTCATGCCATATGTTCCAGCATGATCGGTGATGTAGTTGTATAGCTGGTGTGCAGTTATCATCCCTGTTGAAATGGAGAAACTCCCTACACACACACACACACACACACACACACACACACACACACACACATAAACACAGCATCCTGAATGCTGACCAAATATGCTTCGAGCTAAGAAGCAGAACGTGTTGCAGCTGTATAACAGAAAAGCTAAATTGAAAACCGAATGGGGAAATTAGTAAATATTTGCACAGAAGGTAAAGACTAATTGTATCCTGAGGGTCTGGTGAACTACTCATCTAGAGTGTAGCCTTATTTCCACTCAAAACCCAGAATTAACGCTCTCGTGTTGACAAAAATTCTGCAACAGGTGTTTTTCAAATAAAACACAATTCCACTAGCGTTCACTCTCTGGTCAGGAATTTAGGAAACGAGAAGCCAAAGGATGCTGAAGGCTTTGCTAGTAACCCTGGGATTTATAGAACCACACCTGTGAGCAGGGGAGGCAAGAGCATTTCAGAGACTTACGTGATCTGGAAAAAAAAATAGAGCTGCTTCATGGGGCTCACAGAAGCACAGAGAAAGAGTGTGCTTCTGGACTAAAGTGGGAATTGTGGGTTTTTTTCCTGGGTTATGAACCTGGTATTGTAGTCCTACCTTGGAAGACGTGGTTGTGGCCAAACTTGGGGATGTCGGGATGATGGGAAATGAAGTCTTCTAGGAAACTGGTGAGCTGGTATCCCTGGCGCAGGGTGAGGTGGCAGCCTACCAAGTACTGGTGCACCACGCGCAGGTGGAAGTCATAGCTGAAGGAGTGGACATGCATCAGGTCCTGCACCTTATCACACTCTTCTGTGAACAGCATGGACAGCTGTAGGACAGGAAGAGACACACACACGCGCGCACACACACACACACACCTGAGGTCACTATGACTTACACTCCTCGGTGAACAGCATGGACAGCTGTAGGACAGGTAGAACCACACACACACACACACACACACATACACACACACCTGCGCTCACTATGGATGCCACCAACAACGGCTTTCACAAACGATTCATCTGATGATTAATACTTGGATTAATTGATTGACCTGATTTTTTTTTCCAAGAATGCAAGAAAGATAGGAAAGGAAAATGCACAAATTTATCACCAGCATGGTTTGGTTACCATCTTGTGCAAAGCTCACTTAGGGAAATATGAATATTTACGCTATTAATCACATATGCAAACACATTTGTCCCCTTCTACCATCATTTTCTTCTGTTTTTTGTCAACCAGAGGATAATCTATGACAAGTGAATACTCTATAACCACAGAATATTCAGAGGATTATTCTGTGGATACTCTTAATACCAGAGGTAACTCAGAGAATACTCAATAACCAAAGGATACTCAGAGAATACTAGAGACTAGAGAATACTCAGAGAATGCTCTATGACCAGTGAATACTCATTGGATAATCAGAAGATACTCTGTAAGATGGAACACAAACAACAGAAGAAGAAATTCTATCTTGGAGATGCACGGACCATTCTCACACATGCACATGCCTTAGGACGCTGACCTGGCAGGAGAAAACAAACTAACTCAGATCATTGGTCTCAGAGCCTGGGAGCACTACCTGAACAATTACAAATGAGAAAAAAAACTCATAACACAACCCTCGAGCAAGAAAATGTTTTTGACAACTTCATAACTGCAGTGAAAATTTCAAGATAAAAGCTGGAGGATCCCAGCATCAGCAACAACTCAAAAATGAGTTGTTTTCATTATAATGCAAAATTACAAAGCTTGGGGTTTTCCCTCAGTGCCATAAAGATCTATGCTGCTTCATCTGGGGCTTTCTCTTCTAGTGTCCATCACTGCTGTGCTCTTGTGCCAGAGATCCTGTGCTGTACATCACCTTTGTCCTGAATCAGCACTTTCCACAGATGTTCCAAAGCCTTTTTCTTCCTGCTCTCAGTGCCAGCACTACTAGCAACACATCAGCGTAACGTCTATACAAATAAATTTGATGAATTTTTTTTAATCATTGTTCCTGATGTCATCAAATAGTTGACACCTCCCTACCTGACACACAGCACTGCACGTCACCTGGGCGTGAATGTCTGCAGGACACCAGTACCCAAAGCCTGTTGTGACTAGGCTCTGCAAGGTGGTAGATCACCAGAAGCCAATATGGTTTCCCAGTCTAGAGCACATGCACTCTTGTGCAGAGCCCCCTACAGGCTGTATACTGTAACTGTGACCACAGTATGAACCTGGTTTCACCTCACCATGAAGTACCAAATGCCCCAAAACCAGCCTGGTTCAATTTCAGCACTAACAGCTCACCCATCTTTGCCAAGTCAGCTTTTAGGAACGACTTTGAAGAGCTTCTGATACCAATCAGCTTAATAATTGCATCTCATTTCATTTAATCCAACATCAAAGCATGGCTTACAAAAACACTGATGGCAAATGCAAATGACTGAAGAGGAATAATTACAAGACATTCAAATGGAGTAGTAGTAGTTTGTATGTGTGCGTGTGTGTGTGTGTGTGTGTGTGTGTGTGTGTGTGTAAGCAAAACAACGTTTTTCCCCCCACATCCAACTTTCCGAGCCCTCCAGTGGTGGTCCACTTCTGGCCAGTTCAGAATGATGAAAGACAACAGCGTCTGTCCGGTTTGTTGAGAGAGTGGTTGAACATCTGAGGCTAATCAGGAAGCACATAGGCCTTACCCCAATGTTCAAGCCTTCAGTTCCTCCTCTACTCCCCGAGATCACACAGAGCCCAATTAAAAACTGAGCGAAGCAAACTCCTCACTCCATTCCCACAACACACCTACTTCTAACCAGTCAAAGAGAAGATTTTCCTTCAGCCTCAACACACACCTCACACACCTCAGGCATGTCAAAGCTGCAACGGCAGGATGAAGCTTTTGATCTTTTTGCTTTGTGAAGCGGATTCTGCCATGATCAAGTGGAGCAGCTCTGATACAGAACTACCCCAGGGTGATTGATTCGTTTATTTTAAGAAGAAGAAATATTTTTTTTTAAATTAAGGGCAGGGGATCAGGGGGAAAGAGCTCAAATAAAGGCAAAATACAGAAGGGGAGAGGCTGAGAAGCTGGAAAGTGTTGTTACCATCATCATCACCATCCTCTTCCTCACAGGGCTATGAGTGAAAGGTTACACCAGCGCTTTGTGCTTTTCTCCCCATTCAAAACATCATTAGACAAAACCCACAGCAGCACATGGACCAGGATGAAGCTTCACTGCAAGCCATCGCACACAATCATTTCAGCAGGAAAAACAATGGCTGTTAGGACACTTCATTTTACGCCACATCCCAACACTGCTGTACGTCTCCCAGGAAACATGGCAACCGTAGAGAAAATAGAACTGCACCTAAACCAAGGTTCCAAGTCCAGGAGGCACGTAACAGGTAAGTACAATTACAGCAGCTAAAGAGGCTTGTTCCAGCTAAAGAATTTTGTTCCAAAGCCATGTGAAACATTCGCAAGGGGACAGGAATGGGCAGCAGGCAAAGGAAAAGTGCAAGTCACTGTGTGGGAGCAGAATGAGGGGAAAGACTGAAGCCTGATTGGTGGGACACGAGCCTGAGCCCGCCCCAAAGGATGCTGGGACATACCGCAGAGTCTGAGGAGGCCTGGTGGAGCAGCCTGCTACGAGGCTGAGTGGGGACAGGGTCCTGATGGAGAGAGAGGATGAGATGGGACTGGACACACACACACATACACACGCACACAAGCATACCCACACATACACACACACACATATACGCACTCATGTATGCACACACGCACTCATGCACATACATGTGCACACACACAAGTATGTATGTACGCATGCGCACACAACATGCAAAATCTCAAGAAAAAGGGGCACACTCACGCAAACACACTAGTACACACCTACACACAAACAGATGTACAAAGAGAAAGAATGAAACAGAGAAGTTTAAAGGTCAGTTTCAAAGCACACACACACACACGCACACACACATACACACACCCCAGTCTACACTAATATGCACAGCAAAAGACACAGGACATATCCAGGACACAGTGAGCATGACAGCCAATGAGAGTCTACATGTCAGAGTAGGGCTGGACCACCCCCCATCCCCTCCCTATGCATGCTGGGAACTTAAGTCCTCCAGAAATCTACAGGTCCATGCTGCGTGTCTCACATATGAATAAACACCTGCCTCCACCTTTGACCTCCGAGTTCTCTCAATTCCTCCTGGCGCAAGGGCTCAGAGAAACTGTTGTATAACTGTTCTTATCTTCATTTATAACGTGATCCCCACAATCCAGTACTTTATCTTCTACTCGTGTCTCTTGTCTACCTTTTTTTGACCTTGGCTGTTATTTATAAGCACATTGCTTAATTCATTTTGTGTTTTGTCTGATGTTTTCCACCTTGGTTGTCTAGGGCACTTTAAGATTTGTACTTGTGTTTTTGCACCGTTTTGTGTGTGTGTGTGTGTGTGTGTGTGTGTGTGTGTGTGTGTGTGTCATGTGTGAGTACTATACTAGACCTTCTGTTTTTGAATAACCCAAATTTCTTGTCAAGATTCAATGAAGTATAACATTTACCTGTAAATGATTATTTGCATACAGCACATAGCCAAAAGTAACCTGACCACCACACCTATGTCAGCTTGTGCCTGGCAATGACATTACCCTGATTGCTTCTTCCCCTGACAACATCTACGGTGGCCCGACAGTTTTGCTTCCTGTGCCACTCCCTCCTAACACATTATTCTTGGGCCCTAAAATTCTATTCACACAGGATTAAAATCCCTGGCATTCTGCATAATTATTGCTGCCAGTGGTAATTATTATCAACACTGATGATGCTTTTACTCATAATTGGAATGTCATTAATGTTTTGCACATTCACACATGACTAACAAGGTGAAACATCTAGAGAGTAAACATTCCAAATTACCAGGGTCTTTGTAATCATTATCGACACTAAATCATAATAAACCCTGTAATTTTAATCCCCAGAGCAGAGCGGCTGGCGGTGGGATTAACGTCCCTGCATGAGGGCCCTTTTCATCTGAACACAGCACACTGCAGCGACACACCAGAGCACGCACAAGTAACACTCCCAGGGTTTAAACGCTCCCTCTGAACAGCTGTGACCGTGTGGGACATTCTGGGGGTTTCCAGCCTGAAATATCAGAAGAGGAGGGGGGGAACAAGCCCCACACTCCCACCCAAACATCTGGAGATGCTTTTGGTAAACACAGCAGCATTTACAAATATTTACACCTAATTGCTCCTCATTTAGAGGTAACCTGGACCCCTCCACCCAAAGCATGAGAGCGACAATGAGACAGAGAGAGATACAGAGAGAGAGACCTAGAGAGATACAGAGAGAGAGAGACATAGAGAGAGACGGAGAGAGAGAGATGCAGAGAGACATAGAGAGAGCACTAGCATGGCTTAATTAAGAGAAGATGAAAAAATAAATATGGACCTCTCTCTCTCTCCCACACACACATGCGCACACACATACACAGAGCTCTCCCTTCCTCTCTTTCTCTCACTCACACTCACACTCTCACACACACACACACACACACACAGGGTTACCTGCGAGTTAACAGTCTGTCCCATGGGAATACGAGAGCACTCGAGTGCATACTGCTTCACACAGAAGTAAAAACCCTGCAGAGAGAAAACGAAAGGAGAAAAAGAAAGAACAAGGAGGAAAAGATGAGAGACAGAAGGAGACAGAGAGGGTTATGGTGTGTGTGTGTGTGTGAGTGAGTGTGAGTGTGTGGTGTGTGTGTGTGTGTGTGTGTGTGTGTGTGTGTGTGTGTGTGTGTGTGTGTGTGTGTGTGTGTGAGAGAGAGAGA
>JAOYMR010000017.1:1243177-1256682 GCA_025802075.1 Tenebrosternarchus preto
TGTGTGTGTGTGTGTGTGTGTGTGTGTGTGTGTGTGTGTGTGTGTGTGTGTGTGTGTGTGTGAGAGAGAGAGGGAGATGTAACTCATTTTTATTGTAACAATGTTAGCAATGTACGGCCAAACATTATACAATAGCCACAAATCAAGTTAAAATTTCTACTAATTAAATTACAAATTCAAGACCAACTGGACATCATTAACCCGAGAACAGAGCAGAAGTGAAAACGCACATTGGCAGCAAAATTAAGCTGAACAGTTTAGCTGAAACAGTTTATTTTTGATGGGTTACAAGGTTACAAGTGAGATAGAGAGAGAGAAAGCAGAGAAAATATTAACCAGGATAGATCGAGGATCAAATGGGGTGTGGAGTTGCCTGCCTATCAGTCGATTCTGTGCTGAAATATTAATCCCCATAAACAGCAGAGAGAGACTCATCCTACCATAAACACCCTCCTCACTCTCCACGGCACTCCCACACCAGCGCCAAGCTAAACCTCAGGCGGGGTGGGGAGGCGGGTCAAGGAGCTCATACCTGGAAAGCCAGCTCCATCAGCATGATGCCTCCTGGCAGCGCCCTCTGGAGGTGGTACGCTGTGGTGCCTGATCCACTGCTCTGCTGTAAAGACAGAAACACTTCCACATGGTCTTTATGCTTGAATCCTGTTTGACTGCCACAAGATGAGTGTTTCTGTTGGCTGGTAAACTTGTTAATTAGCTAATCAGATAATTAGCTGATGAGATAATTAGCCGATGTACTGGAGCAGGTGAAATAAAAGCCCACCAGGACCTGAGCATCACTTGTGTGGCGGTTTGTGTGTGTGTGTGTGTGTGTGTGTGTGTGTGTGTGAGCTTTGTTTTGTTGAGTTTATCAGGGTAAAGGGCTTTTCAAAATTAAATATACCAAAATTATACCAAAATAAAATATTTTCAAATTTAAATATACCAAGAAATCCTCCAGTGCCTTCTTTGTGTGCCCTAGTGCATGTGCGTGTGTGTGAGAGCGCGTGTGCGTGTGTGTACGTGACTGAGAGTGGGGCATATCTAAAGCTCAGTGGTGAAGCCAGATTGTGTGTGCACATGCACATCTCTGAGAGCATGTGGGAGCAGGAGGATGGTACCTTTGGGCTGTCCTCACTCTTCTGCTTGTTACAGGAAAAAGAAGAGAAGGACGATCTGCCCTCACTGGAGAGGGAACTCAGCAAGACTGCACGTGCACGAGCAATACTGCACACAGAGAGATGAGGGGGGGGCGGGGAGAGAGACACAGAGAAATGGGAGAGAGATGGGAGAGAGACGGGATAGAGGTGGGGGGAGGGGGGTGGATGAGAGAATGAGAAGAGGAAGAGAGGGGGGAATAGAGAGAGGGGAGGGAGAGAAGGAGAGAAAGACAGAAATAAAGAGGGAGGGAGAGAGCGAGAGAAATAGAGAGAGAGAGACAGATAGAGTATGTCAGTGCTTCTAGGCTGTTGACTGTGAGCAATATGGCCTCATTATGGTGGTCAAAGTGAATCACACTGTTTGAGCCAAAGGCATTCACCATCTGAAGCGTGTCCACGATCTTTATGTTACACATACACACACACACACACACACACACACACTCTCTCTCTCTCTCGCCCTCTCTATTTCTCTCGCTCTCTCTCTCCGTCTCATGCACTCTTGTGCACTCTCACACAAACAGTCATCTGGGAGAAACTCAAAGCAAAACATGAGCAGCAGGGAGAATTTCTCCACTTTTTCAGCCCTTCATAGGTAGTTTTGTTTGCTTTGTTTGTATGTAACCCTTGCCAACAGGAGACAGTGGACAGTCCCAGCAGATCCAACAACCACTTCACACCTTAAACATCTCAAAGAACATTTTCTATATGGAGCATCATTCACTGAATTTGACAAATATTCAAATTTACTTTGACATGCCTCCAGCACACTGATAAAGCAGACATTCACCCACTAGAAGTGAAAGAAAGTATGTGTATGTGTTAGTAATGCATTTCTGCTGTGGAGATCAAAGGAGTGTGTGTGTGTGTGAGTGATCTGGATTTCGAAGGAATGTGGTGTGGTGTAGAGAGTAGACCTTAAGTGGTGATTCAACACTGGAAATTGAGCTGTGATGACTGGCTGATCGGGACTGTGGGGTTTATTCAGACTGTTTATGTGCATATGTGTCTGAGCATTGTGTGTGTGTGTGTGTGTGTGTGTGTTTGTTTGCACACCTGTGTCAGTGTATGAGTGTGTATGTGTTCTGCACACCTGCGGGCGGGGGACTGTGGGCGTGTCTGGACCAGGATGAAGCCCATGCTCTGCAGGTACTGCACATACTGCTGCATGAAGGTGCTGCAGATGTCCTGCAACCAGGGTTCCTCCCGCAGACGCACAGGACGCAGCTCAGCAGAGTCAGTGCTGTAGCTGCGGTCCCGACCCGAAGAGGCCGAGGAGTCACTGGAGCGATGCCGCTTCTGAGAGAGAGGGGGAAAGAGAGAGTGTGTGAGAGGAGGAGAGGGTGTGCAGAGGAGCGAGTGTGTGCAGAGGAGAGAGAGTGTGCAGAGGAGAGAGAGTGTGCAGAGGAGCGAGTGTGTGTGTGAGGGGGAGAGAGTGTGTGCAGGTGAGAGAGGGTGTGGGGGAGAGAGAGGTTAAGCATGAGAGGGTAGAAAGATAAAAAAGTGAAGAGAGAAAGAGGGGAACAGAGTTGTGGGGAAAAGAGAGAGAGAGAGAGAGAGACAGAGGGGGAGAGAGAGGGAGAGAAACCCAATCAAACAGCTCAGCTGATGTAGCTGTGTGGAGAGGAGTAACTATTAACTATGGAGAATACGGGTGGCACTCAGCCAGAGGTGAGAGGAGCAGCTGACCAGGATGGAGGAACAGTATGGGGGGGAGGGACAAATGAAAGAGGAGACAGAGAGGATGGTGGTGAGAAAGATGGTACAAAGATAAAGTGGGAAAGAGGACAGAAATAGAAAGTAGAGAGGAGATACAGTGGAAGGGGAGGGGTTTAGGGAGGAGATGAAGGGGAGAGGAGGGGTTTAGGGAGGAGATGAAGGGGAAGGATGAGAGGGAGGGGAGGGGGTGAGGGAGGAGATGGGGCTGGGGGGGGTCTACAGAGGAGATGGAGTGGAGTACAGAGGGGGGGGTGAGACCTTCATTTGTGGCTGGTCTACCAGCTCCTTCCTGAACACGGGGTCAAAGAGCAGCGGCGTGGCACAATAATGAACCAACCGGGATGACTGTTTCAGTGTCTCCAGATCTGCAATCTGCACGCGCGCACACACACACACACACACACACACACACACACACACACACACACACACACACACGCTGAAGTAGCAGTGACAGTTTATGCTGCATTGCTTCTGCAATTTCAGATCATTCTGGATTTGAAACTGGGAAACTATAAAATATCTAAATTCCTACTAATGGTTCATCCAATAAATATGTAAATACGTACCTTCAAATTACATATTTTACAGTGTAATATCACAGCATTAGTAATGCATTCTAATGTAATACCATAACTATTGTTTTGTTTCTAAACTCAATTGTGTAGATGAAGAAAGTAAATTTGTTGTAAGTTGATGCTGACAGGAACAATTCATTTAAAACCAAACAAAACAGAAACAAATAAATTCAGTAAGAGTACCAAGGAGCTCTTGTAAATGTGACACTTTTCCTGGACAGGTAGATTACAGGCAGATTACAGGCAGATTACAGTTGGATTTCAAAGCCCTCACAAGGTGCCATTGGTATGTTAGCTCCCTCCCTCCATCCCTCCAAGATCTAACAAATTAGTCAGATTACGACAAACAGCGCATAAAGAAGAAATCGCTCACACCAAGACCATAAGGGGAGAGTTTCACTCTTCTGCTGCCAGGTTTGTGTTTGCTGGTGATCAGCTCTGGGCAGTTCTGTGCTTCCCTGAGCGAACACACCTGACAAAGCTCCTGAAGAGCTTCACACCTGGCTGAGAAGTTCAGTCACGGAGGAGAAAAAACCCATGTGGAGCAGCTGAATGAGCATATTGTATCACGGTCCTGTAGCATTTTCAGCATTATTAAGGAAAAATGCAGGCTACTTTGGGTTCAATACTGCCGCCTGGCAGGGCAAACGTCCATCCTGTGTGAGCGGCCTTTACCCAACATGAAAAGAAAACCGGCAGAATAGAGGCAGTGAGAGTAAGCAAAGGAGCAAGCTGGGGAGAACAGGAGAGAGGCCAAGAGGCAGGTGGAGATATGGGAATAAGACGATCCCAACTGCGAATCAGTAAGAAAAATCAGGAGTTTCTAAAAACGAGGAAGGTGTGGGGGAGAATCTGGGAGCTGTCCATCTCTCTCCTTCCTTTCAATGCTGGTGGTGAGACACAGAATCCTAGGAGAGAACGACAGGTGCTACACCACTAACACAGAAAACCAAGACCTCAAACTCTCTTCCCTTCTGTCTAGACATCATGAGAATCTTTTGAACCCAATGCTTTAGCTACAGGGTAAGTTTTGATACGTTTTATTTTATTTGAAGGCTGTTACGCTGTTGGCTAAGTGGCTGGATAAAAATACAACGTGTCAGGTTACAGATGATTCAGATTTTACTCAGATTACGGATTATTCAAATTTTAGTCAGATTATAAATTACTTAGATTACTACAGTCAAGCAGACATTTAGACAGTTGCGAGTGGTTCTTAATAACCAAACTTTTAACCCGAGACGGGCGTTGTGGATTTTCCTGCCCAGTTCATGTCAGCTCTGTAATGCTCTGTTTTCCGACTGGTGGCTGGCAAAGACAAATCAACAGGTCTGGTGTTACCCAGTGAAACTCTACAGGGAACAGGGTGACTCATTCCATCTTATCCAGTTAGCTAAGAATTGAATTTGGTCCTATTATACATGCACAGATTTAACTGACACACATTTTAATTAACACACAGAAGTGCAAGTAAGTGCTTTAGAAGTGCTTTACCTCCACATCTACAGATGAATGTTTTTCAGTATTTTGAAGCTGTGATGGCTCGAGAAGGACACTGAATGGTGTTTAATCCTCAAAACACTTTACATAAAGCTTTACAGAGAGGTTGCCTGGACAAGGATTAACCCTCATTTTGGTCTGAACTGGAACGACAGTGGCAAGTTTTTTTTATTACAAGTATGAATTAGGGCTCAATCGCTATCCCCCGATCAAGTTATTTTTAATCTACATTTAGCATTAATGTGGGTCTGGAAAATAGTCCTTAAACACTTATAATTATCCTTTTAGTAAGTAACACACCTGGTACATCAGAGTAAATGAACGTAGGATCCTGGTGCCATTACACTCTGCAGTAACTCATCAAAAGATGAAGGGTCGACTGATATGCTGACTGGAACAGTAGTCAGCATTACCACCCTCATAACAAACAAACTCCACCATAAATTTGGTTTGGACTCCATCAGCAACACAGAACTTCATCCACTGAATTTCGTCCACCTAGAAGTTAACCTAGGCCAGATGGAAGACATATACAAACTAAAGGTATTCTTTACATATCCCAGCCTCTTGGTGTCAAAATGAACCAATGAACAGCGCCTCCTGGAGCTAAGAGGGTTAAGGGCTTTGTTCAAGGGCCCATGAGGGGCTGAATGGCAGAGCGAGGATTCAAAAGTCCAACCCACTAGGCTGCCCTAAGTTATTCAAAAGTTGTACCCCAAAGTCCTACCCAGTAGGCTACAGTGCCTTCATCAGGACTGGTCTTGCCTCCAGCATGCTGTTGCAGATACACACAGTGAGTCCACAGGTCTGACCATCATCCTGGGCTGTGAAGTGTGCTCCAAACAGGTGGCAGGGTTTTTAATCCCAGACAAATAACTGCACATTACTGGATGGCCTGTTCCAAAACACCATTTGAAGGCTTGTTTCCAGATAGGAGTATCAACACCGAAAACCTCTGAGACATGACCTGACCAGGTCATGACATTACAAACCAATAAGACGATTTCTTCCCAGCACTGCATTGTGACTGCAGGTTAGACTCATTTCAGTTAGGAATGCAGTGCAAACTTCAGCCTCAGCCAGTGAGACCTACTGATAATTAAAAAAATATATATTATATTTCAGTCACTTTCCAAAAGAGGTTTCCCAAAAATGGTCTTTAACCACGTATCTCATCTAACAAATGTTTTTCCTCCTCTCGATTTTTTTTCCATCCATTTTCCTGTATGGCCGTGAACTGCAACGTATTAGCAATTCAATTACCTTTGCAAAGAACTGATTGTCCAATTTCATTATCCTCCAACTGGGGAAGGAGGTACTTACATTGATCCTACAGTCTTTAAAAACTGTTCAACATCAAATTCTTGGCGGTATGTGTAAGCTTGTATAGTAGAGTGGTCGATCAGGCAAGTCTACCAAAAGCACACAACATCCTTTAATAAAAGTAACTACAAGCCATTTTCATCTACATTGTTTTAGTGCAGAGAGGGTTGTTACCATGGTGAATTTAAACCTCCCAGAAACTGGTTTGACTTAGTTGGACTCAGTGAGGCTGTTTACACTTTAATGTGCGTTTTGATCAGATCACATTGTGACTTCATTTAGCCATATGAAAAGCCAAGTGTAAAAACTACCAGGATGCTCTGTGATCGGACTACAATGCACTCACTCAAACCACATTTGGAGATGGTCAGAAACATATAGACCACATTTAATGCAAGTATAAATGAGACATGACTTAACCTGATATAATACTTTCATCAAAGTTATCTGCATACAAGTATGTTAACAAAAACACATCTGCTGAAAGTACCCCCCCCCCCCCATATAACACACTGGTAGAAATAGATGAGACACTACATTTAGAGTAAGAAGAAAAATGAAAATCATGTCTCTGTGTGTGTGTGTGTGTGTGTGTGTGTGTGTGTGTGTGTGTGTGTGTGTGTGTGTGTGTGTGTGTGTAGGTATGAGTTAGCAGTAATTGGGGCCTGAAGTCTAAGAATATGCAATATAATGTGATTTACTGTTATCAGTTCATATTATGTATGACATCTTAAGATAAGGGCCCCATGACAGGATAATCAAACCAATTTTGAAGTCGGTTTACTTCTGCTGATGATCTGCTGAGGATTTCCCAATTTCAAGCTGATTTTAGATTGTCCTGTGCCATGATGTAAGTAATCAAACCTTTACTCCTTCAATACCCCCACATTCCAATACCCTCACATTCCAATACCCCCACATTCCAATACCCCCACATTCACAATTGTACCTCACATTGTAATTGTTAAAGCTGAGCATGCTCAATGTCTGACTCAATATTGTAGTGCAGTGGACAGATTCTCTCAAGTGATATGCAGCATTGTAATTACATGGGAAAGACTGTTAACCAGTTAAATCCAAGCTGAATGTAAGCTGTCAATGCAACAATGCTATAAAAGTATAGTTCCTAATTTGAAAACAGCATGATTAAGTGTCTTAGATATTGACTAAGTGTTTATATATACACTGCTAGCTCATTACCTTTAGGCTAGCATGATGAAGCAAAAACTAGCATAAATCATAAGCTTCAATGCAGGTCTCCTTTCTTGTAACAGTATCTAAGCCATTTCTCTATGTTACGTAATGTTGGATACCTGCTGGTCTAAGTTGACACATAAACCGTTTTAAGAACCTCTTCCTTTAGGTCCATGTCCTGATTTCTGTTCGGTAAACATACCGTGCCTGGGGACTTCATTTCTTAAAGGGGACATGGATTTGAGGGGTGCCTGAATTTAATGCAACACCCAGCCTGAACTGTAGTCCCCAGAAGTTCTCAAAGCAAAGCTCCGCTCATGATCTAAAGCCGTGTTTGTTTACGAGAAGGTCTGTGAGCAGGGCCCTCAGCTCAGGGCTGATTCTTGTGAGCCTAACCTCACATAGTGCTTCATTCAGGGCAAATATTGTAGTGTGGGAACCCTGATAAATGAAAAATGAACAAAGACAAATCTTTGATGAAATCTGCCATTACATGCAGGGTGTCTCACATTTTCAAGATTATTTGGGATTTTTACAATCCTGCAGTGTTGCCCAGTCCTCAAGTAATGCAAAAATAAGTGCAAGTATATTCACCAATTTAAGTGCAATTCCCAATTAAGTGTGCAGTGTATTGACATATTAAAATTTCAGAGGATATTTTTCTGCATTCAGTGCACAATACACATCACATCAAACACCAGACTACATATAACAAGGGATAAAACACAGGAAGAGTTAACTGAGTAGTAATATGGTGCAGATAAAACAAGGAGGAGGCTAACCAGGGGAAGAAGTTGAGAAGGGAGCCGAAGGGAGGTGTTGAGGAGGGGGCCACTACACACAAGCACGCAAGTAAATGCAGGCTTACGATGCTGAATAATGTATAATTTTGAATAAGATGAGCAAACAAGGCATGAACATATCCAAAGGATAAAACTCGTGAATGACAAGGTTTAGCACAAAGGCATTTAAACCCCGTCCAGAGCGCTGGCACTCGTCATCATGGCCTGGGCAGAATTGGACCGAGTTAATGTAGGTTACCCTGCCTATATTTCTAGGAGTCACGCTTGGGTGTTTCTGAGTGAACTGTCTGCCAGGTTTCACAGCTGAGGCGGTGATTAACAGCACCTGCAGTAATTGGGATGTTTCTGTTCTTTGTTTCCATTTATAGTATACAGTCTGTAAAAGTAAATAAGATAAATAAATAAAGACTTTTCCTTTCCCAAGAGTCATAATCACTGTTTCTTTAATCACCATCTCACAACTTTACATACATTAGGTAACTGATTTTTCAGTTAAACAAAAATAATTATATTTTGTTTTTAAACATGTACTTTTTTCCCCATTTATTTTTTTTACACAAAATACACAGTAAAAATGTTATTAATTTTTTTTCCCCCAGTAAAATTTCTTATATATTTTAGTGAATCATCTAGCATCTATGACTACATTTTCTATAGATAAGTAATTTAACTAGCATCATCTCTTATGTCTGTATTTGATAGAGGACAACCAAAAGTGCATTCGTAATTCAGGTGACATTAGTGTGTCTCAGAGTGACATGGGCAGGTCAGGTTACACCCAGCACAGTGAAGACTGAGTGAAGAATACCTGCTGGGCAAAACCTGCTAAACTTCAGGGAAATGCTGAGATTTTTAGAAAGCCATCATCAGTGTTCTCATCTATAGAGAACACCAGAAACACTCCTCAAGTAATTCTTGAGTGTTGCTCATCCATCCATCCATCCATCCATCCATCCATCCAATCATCCATCCATCCATCCATCCATCCATGAGTACATTAAGGGTGGCCCTTCATTTGCAGTGCAGATTAAATATTTCATAGGCATCACCTAACAGGAAAAGAGAGCTGTTGCATAAATGGCAGGTTCCGGCCAATCTTTGGCATTTTGACTCGGCTAAAAGGTCAGTGACTTCGGCAGCTTCCTGGGATGTTTTTAGAGCAGCACATCACCGTGGCGATAAATCTCTCCCACTGTACATCAGTGTGCTGTTTATCAGTTTGAACCCAGAGCTCAGCGCTTTAACAGCTGCCAAAGCATCAGATGGAACAGCTCAGATTATGGAGGCACCCCTCTGCTGTTGGATGTCTTGTCTGGCAGAGTGTTACTCAGGCAGTAATCATGGGTGACAGGACCAGGAAACACTTACACAGAAAGCCTTGTACATGCTGCTGTGTGTGAACCTGTATTTACTCATGATTTGGAAATTGAAAACATTCTGTTTCTTTCGGGTTTTCAATGGCTGCACACATCAGGTCTGACGGGGATAAGAGG
This sequence comes from Tenebrosternarchus preto, assembly GCA_025802075.1. Classification (NCBI taxonomy): domain Eukaryota; kingdom Metazoa; phylum Chordata; class Actinopteri; order Gymnotiformes; family Apteronotidae; genus Tenebrosternarchus; species Tenebrosternarchus preto. The sequence continues at coordinate 1,252,945 of JAOYMR010000017.1, forward strand.
ACAGCAACGAGATCCTGAGCAAAGCCAGATGCCCTGAGCTTCGTTCCCTCCTGAGACATTACAAGCACCATCCTGACACGACCATGACATTTTGGACTGCATACTGAATTTTATACACATGAACACATACTGAATTTATACACTTTTTTTAATTTAGTGAAATGGACAATGTTCACTAGAGTTTTGCACACTATCTAGTGTGTCTAAAATGAAAAGTGTATTATTATTTTTTTATTTTATTTTTTTTTTACACCACAGTGTTTTGATCAAAGTGTCTTCACCTTTGCCAGTGTTCCTGTCTTTATACAGAATCTGCCATGTTATTTTGGACACGCACACGTTCTTGTTCTGTTTGCTTTAGTGAAACCATGTATAGCCTCCATCAAAGCTGGCACTGGGCTCATCCAGCGGGACGATGACATCCACACACTGGATCAGAGCCAGTCATCACCTGCTCCGCGACGGCGACCTGACATGGATTAACTGCTCTTCCCACCCGGACATCAGCACAGGCCATGGAGAACAAGGCCTCGTCAGTCACGCAAACAAGCCACGTCTGACGCATGTGTCAAGACGTGACGGAGAGAGCATTTGAAGCTAATCTCCTTCTGTACGTCGATGTCACGGTTCTGACAGCAGCTTGGGAGTCACGGTTCTGACAGCAGCCTGGGTTAATATACAGGTGGTAACAGATTTTCCCTGTAGGACCCATCTTGCCTGCATTGGCTGGGTGTCACAGATGCCATCAGTCATGATCCCTGGACGTGTTAAATGGAGCTATACAGAGGGTTTCTGAACCACGGCCTCTGGAGAACAAATGCACAGTGCAGCACAGCTGCCACTGCTGTTCTGATCTTACAAAAATGTAACCATAGGAACCATGTCGATACAACTGTAACAGCTCTAACACTTCTGCCCTCCCAATCCATTAACCTGTCACATGCTTGAATTCATTTGTCTAATGTTAGATGATGCATCAGGGATTAGTAGACTCCCAAAGCCCCTAGGGGGCGCTCTTCTAGCCGTGTATAACAGCGATGATGGTGCCCGGTGTGTGGTACGAGAGCACTTACAGAGATGGGCATGTTGGACTGCGCTGAGCGCTGCTGCCACGTCACAAACAGGTTTTCAATCTTCATCTGTTTCTCCAGCTCTGTAGAATTAACAGTAATAATAACCTTAATAACAACAATAATAAAAAAATAAAAAAACCAGCAACAACAATAATAATTATAACAATAATACATTTCCATAATATAATAACTAGGGATGCACCAATGTTGAATTTCTTGGGCAGAAATGACAACCGATACTTAGCCAATACTGATATTAATAATTGATCATTTTTCATGAATAAACTTTCATGAATTTTAAAGTAAGTTCAAACCATCTGTATGTGAAGTGTGTTAAGTTGGTGCAATGCATGGCAGAGTGGGACAGGAGGGGTGGTGTCACAGGATTGAGAGCCTCAGAGCAGTGCGTCAAACTGATTGAGCCACCAGACCTCATTAATCATGAAAATGACAGGAGTCTGAGAACGTGTCAGGGTGTAACAGAAGGTATGTCAAAGATGTGTCAGGGTGTAACAGAGGTCATGTCGGAGATGTGTCGGGGGTGACGGAGAGCATGTCGGAGCTGATCTCCTTCCGTATGTTGGAATCAGGACTCTTAGAGGCCTGGGTTACTGTCATTAACAGATCATCCCTGTATGACCAATTTTCCTGCAAAGCCATTTTTACATTTTACAAATTTATGTTTTGTTTAGTTTATATCCTTACACTGTTTTTGTTTTCACCATCTTATCCACACTGTTTTATTTACATTATTTTGCATTGTAAATCATTTTATCATGCATTTTTATGTTTGAAAGGTGCTATATCATTTACACTTTTATTTGATTATTTCTTTACCTCTGCGCTCTGCTGTTTTGACCTCCAATAGCTGGGCTCCATGGCGACTCACAACATCTGTTCCATCCTGATTGGCCAGGGAGCGTACGGTACTCACATCTCTTAGCGCCTCGTCGAAGGGTATGAGCTCAGCAGGGAAAGGCATGGGGGGTGGGGCCCGGGCGGAGCTACCCGAACGCCCTGGGTCTTTATTAGTCGAGGGGGGCACGGGACTCCGCAAGAGTGCGTCAGCCTCCAGAGCCGGGTGGAGAAAGGGGTTAGGCTCCTGCAGAGACGGGTGGAGGAAGGGGTTAGGCTCCTGCAGAGACGGGTGGAGGAAGGGGTTAGGCTCCTGCAGAAATGGGTGGAGGAGAGGAAGCGAAGGAAAAGAGGATGAGAGAAAATGATATGAATGTGAGAGGAAGAAAGACAATGTCATAGAGACAGAAGGGGGTGGCCACAGAGAGAGACACAGGTGAGAGAGAGACACGGGTGAGACACAGGTGAGAGAGAGACACAGGTGAGAGAGAAAGAGTGGGGGGGAGTGACGCAAAGAAAGAGAAAGAGCGAGAGAAAAGCAAGGCAGAAAGGGAGAGAGAGGGAGAGAGAGAGAGAAATCACATAATTCATTCAAATACTTCAGAAATAATCTGACCACATGGTTTGCCAGGGTGACTGACTTAAAATGAATTATATAACAAATGCAAATGTGATGCAGGCTTTTAAAGGTTGGATCCTCCTCCTCGAGCAGCCAGAGGAGCTCACATATTTACTTTGTCCTCCCTATCCAGCAACAGCCTTTCATGTTAGCGATTGAAGTCCCTTTTTTCAAAGAGCATCACTGAAACACACGCCTTTATCCTGTTAACCCTTCAGCATCCCACCATCAGGCAGTGCTTTTGAACTCGTCGTAACTTCAGGAGTTTAAAGGTGTGTGTATGCGAGTGTGTGTGTGAGAGAGAGAGAGAGAGAGAGAGAGGAAGGGTGGGAGGAGATCCACTCTAGGTACACCATTATCCGTTCTCATCAGTCCCAGAAACAGAGAGCAGTTCCAGTCAGCATGGCAGTTTTCAGAGCAAAATTACACGCTTCACAGCAACCTCACACACACACACACACACACACACACACACACACACACACCCCTCATGCCCAGTTCACATGCCCAGTTCACATGCACAGTTCACACGCATACCTCTCACACACACACACACACTCCACACACACCCCACACTGCTCCCACAACTCACAGCCTCTCATGTCTGAAGGGACCAGCTTGCTTCATCACCCTCAGAACAGCCTCTCGCACTCACCATCACATTAGTACAAAAGTGTTAATCAAGTTACTGCTTGGCACAGCGGCCAAAGAACTGCAGGGCGTGTTGGAGGATGGGGACTGGTGAGGTGCTCTCTGCCTTCATGGTCAGACACCTGGAGCAGGGTTGGGCGCCCCCTCCTGGGAGCGAGACAGATGACAGGCGGCGAGGGCGAATTTTCTGCTGCAGCAGCTCTGCCTTCTGCTGCTGCTCATTAACGGAAGAGCGATTAAACAAGTGGAACCATCGGCAGGGAAAGAAGAATAAAAAGTTGCGTTCCCTCATTGCGGTCAGTCCATTAAAAGCAAAAGAAGCAATTATCCAGGAGGCCAACTATGTAAAATACATTTTTCCAGAGTAAATCAGCTGCTAAACTATAATAACATTCGCCACATTCTACAGAGTTAGACGGTTCAAATGGTGTGGTTCTAAGATTCAAATACACACACACACACACACACACACAATGACAAATACCCTTTCATTTATTATCTGTAGATAAAATTAAAACACAAAAACTCTAAAAATCAATG
>JAOYMR010000017.1:1273806-1290654 GCA_025802075.1 Tenebrosternarchus preto
GAAACAGGCAGAGTGGTGGTTACCCTTAGTGATGTTGAAACCGGCAGAGTGGTGGTTACCCTTAGTGATGTTGAAACCGGCAGAGTGGTGGTTACCCTTAGTGATGTTGAAACAGGGTGAGTGGTGGTTACCCTTAGTGATGTTGAAACAGGGTGAGTGGTGGTTACCCTTAGTGATGTTGAAACAGGGTGAGTGGTGGTTACCCTTAGTGATGTTGATGTCACGGATGGCGTAACCCTCCCGCAGACGGACGGACACCACACTGCACAGATCAGCGAGCACCTCCTTCTCTGTGTGCTTCTTCCTCCGGAGTACAAGAGCAGGATTCCCACTGGCTGACACTAAGTGCTCGTTAAAGAGCTTGTGCTGGGAGACTGAAAACACACACACACACACAGAGACACACAGATAAATATAGCAAAAAAAGAAAAAGGCAAACACACACACAGATAAATATAGCAAAAAAATACAAATACACACACACACACACACACACACACACAAATACAGAGACACAGACACACAGATAAATATAGCAAAAAAATACAAATACACACACACACACACACACACACACAGAGAAATAGAGACACACAGACACACAGATAAATATAGCAAAAAAAGACAAATACACACACACACACACACACACACAAATACAGAGACACAGACACAGATAAATATAGCAAAAAAAGACAAACACACACACACACAGAGAAAAATACAGAGACACACAGGCACACAGATAAATATAGCAAAAAAAGGACAAATACACACACAGAAATACAGACACAGGCACACAGATAAATATAGCAAAAAAAAAGACAAATACACACACACACACACACACACAAATACAGAGACACACAGACACACAGATAAATATACCCAAAAAAGATACAAATACACACACACACAAAGTTACCATATTATAATAGATATATTTTCCCAAACCTAATCCTTGTGATTTCCTGCAGGTTTTTCTCAGACTCACTATGGCACAGATAGTACTGTAAATTTGACCTTACAAATGGATGTGAAATCAGCCTCAATCTCAGAGCTTAACCTCAACACAAATGGACAAACACTCATTTCCTGCTACAGTGTCTCTCCAGCCAGGCGATACGGACGCTCAGCTGACAATCAGAGTGACAGAACAGAAATAAGAGATGCAGCTTGTGACCACTGACCGGAACAGAATGGAGCTAGTTCCTGAAAAAAAAAACCTCTCATTTTACAAAACCAATTTCTCACGAGCATTTCCACATCGTCTGACACAAAAGAAATGTCATGGAGTTGTGTCTCTGAGAAATTCTTTTTCCTTTTTCAAATGCTCTTCTTCTGACGAGAGCAATCCTCAGTTCTGAAAAATAAACAGATAAACCAGGACAGCGAAGGCTGTGAAGCTGCCGTTAGCTGACACACACAAACACCTCACAGAGCCCTCCAGCACTGATTATTTTGTTGACAGCAGCTACACAAAAAAGCCACAGAAAAACTTGAAGGTTTGAAAGAGTGAAAAAGAGAGTGCTCTGTGGCACTGGATGGGAAGTGAGTGAACTGTCTCTCCACAGATGTTCTCTGGGGAGTTTTGGTCTGGGCTTTGGCCGGGCCACTCAAGGCCAGTCAGGCTTATCCTGACGTTACTCTGCCGCTGATTTGGTTGTACACTTTGGATCACTGTCGTGCTAAAACATGAACCATCACCCCAATGCAGGTCAAATGCAGGTCTTCCTCTCTGGATTTGGCTACATGCTTCCACTCAGAAGCTTTAGACAGGGTTTTATAGCCTCACAAGAATCTCTGCCTAACCAAGGTTTTATCACATGGGTCTACAGAGAAGTCTGTGGACTTTATGTCATGGTTTTAGTCCAGACTGTGAATTGTGAGAGCTTACACACACCAGCATGTGCCTTTCTGAACTGCACAGTCAATTCAATTCGCCAAAAGTGGATTTCAATCTTCTAAAGTTCTAGGGACATCTCAAGGATAATTAAAACAAACCGGATAGTATAATCCCAGTCAGGAGAAACAAAACATCTGCAATTCTAAAGTGAACGTAAGTGAGGTGTGGTGTGTATAACACTTACAACAGTAGTAGTCAGGGTTGATGGACTCGCTAGTGCACAGGTAGGTGTAGGTGAGGAAGGCCCGGTGGTAGGCATTCATCTCCTGCCCTTCCAACACCACCCCCGGACACGTGGACATGTACGAGCCAAAAGTTGCCATGGAGATGAACTTCATCAGCTCCACATTGGGGACATAACCAAAGCTGCAGTCATAGGAGTAGGCTCCGCCCACCTGACAACAGGAAACACATTGTTAACTGCCCACCGGGCCAGCAGCCAACACTGAAGTTATATGGATAATTCATGATGTAACTTCCTTCACCCCCAAACCCTTATTTTTTAAATCACGGTTATTTAATTCTTGACTTTTGTGTTTTGTACTTTATGCTTGTATAGATAAAGAACTACCCATGTGAACACAGTGTTATAAGAGAAGGAGCCCAAACACAGGCTGGGCCACAGAATCAGTCTGGACCAAATGCGTTACCACCAATCAGCCAGCACAGCCAGCCAGCACAGCCAGCCAGCACAGCCAGCAAGCACAGCCAGCCAGCACTGCCAGCCAGCACTGCCAGCAAGCACTGCCAGCAAGCACTGCCGCACCTGCACGAATGAACAGGAAGTGGCACCACTTCTCAACTGGTTCAGCAGAGTTTCACACACTGCTACATCCGGGACACTCGTCACTCCATCTGTGATAATTATTATACCTGGAAAATAATAGTGAAATAAAATAAAGACAGATCACGATAACACAATAAATAACATTAATAAAGAACACAGAACAAAAGCATTTGTAACATGTACAAACACACAAAATAACACATACAAAAATGTAATACACTTCAGCACCCAATAGGTAGTAAAAAATTCAGTGCAGTGTACAAAGTTTCCAAATGGACAAAATCTAATATTTTAGGCAGGAGCTGGTATCACAGGGCACGAGCTAGTATCATGTCGGACCCCCTCTATCCAGGAGAAGTGTAGCAACTTGACATGGCATCGCTTCCACAAGTGAATGGAGGATGTCTGAAAGGATGCTGAGCCATGATGTCTGGACATCCACCCACAGCTCTGTGAGGTGCAGAATCTCAGGTGCAAATGAACCTCTCCACCACATCTATACACGTTCACGTCAGGTGAACATGTAGGCCTCACCATTTGTCCAAACTCTCCATAATGCTCCTCGAACCAATTCGGGACGACTCGGGCCCGATGGCACGATCCTGCTGGAATATCCCACCCTTGTGGGGAAACATGAAGTTCAGGAAGAGTTGGAAAGTGTCACCCAGCAGTGAAACACATCCACACCAATCGATGATGTGTTCAGGCGGTACAGAACTACCACCAGCCTGCACAGTGCCTAGCTGACAACTGCGGTCCACAGCTTCACGGGGTCTGCACCACATTTGAACCCAACCATCAGCACAACTGGTACCGGGACTCATCGGACCATGCCATGTTCCCAGTCCTCCAATGTCCAGTTAGAACCTCACGGCCCATGTGAGGCCCTGCGTCTGGTGTCGTGGTGTTATCAGAGGCACTTGTGTGGGTGTGTGTGTGGGTGTGGCCTCCTGCACTGAATGTGTATGTGATTAATGCCACTTGTTTCACAAGGACAGTTCAAGCCAGACACCACCGGTCAAGCACTTGTGGACGTTAACTGCTCTGTCCACTGGGGGGGGGGGGGGGTGAAGACTTCTATCACATTTTCCTGGTACACATGTGACACTGTGGAATGTTACATGCAACTTTGGAAATAGAATGTTCCGGTAACAAGCCTCATTTGAACTCCGATAACTCCGCCAGTGTTCAGCTTCACACACACTGTATAAGCAGATCACATCTTATATAGGAGTGGGCGTTCCCAAGCTGTTCCCTGAGGTAATGTCATTTCATAATTAATTTACATACTACTGTCACATGATTCTGGCATGTTAGTGTATCATATGCCATTAGCTTCCACTAGCTGAGAGTTGAAATGATGTTAATTTAGTTCGTCGTTCCGTTACTTACATGTGCAAACTCGGGACACTTGAAAAACAAGTTTAATGTACGACTGTAACACTGGTGTTACTGCCCTTTACACACTGCCTTTGTTTATTCATTTCCAGTATAATGGACTGTCTGATAGCTTCACTGGGGAAAAAAAAACTCTTTATGATAGTGATCTGGTGGAAGGTATGTTTTCCGGTGGGGTATTTCCCACAGCAAAACAATTACAGTTAGCACGAAAAATACTTAGCCAAGAACAATAACCACTATCACACAGGACTCCAGGCAATGCCTTCTGGCTTCCCTTATACAGCTATCTGAGAAATCCTGATTTACTCCCAAATGAAGGGTGGTTAAAACGATTCATTAATTCATCTTAATAAGGGAGGGAACCAAGAAGAAAGAAGCAAACCACTATTTCTGGCCAGCGTACTAAAGACTCATTTAGTACAGATTTGATCTTCACTGCACTCCACAGGTGAGATGGCTCTCACCTGCACTCCCAGCCACTCCACCCTGTTCTGACTGTGGATCAGTTCCAGGTGAGGCAAGTGTTCCCCTTTGTTCCCACCCCCCAAACATGTTATGACTGTGGATCAGTTCCAGATAAGGGGGTGCTCACCTGTGTGTGAATTCGGTGGGAGAAGCTGAAGGGCCAGAATACCCTGTCGCACCATGCTAACAAGCCCAACGTCTGCTGTCACCATGGAAACGCCCTGCTTCCTCAGCGGCTGTTCCTCCATGACATCAGCAGAGAAAGAGGAACAGAGGGTGGAGCTATCATACTAAAAAACACAAAGATTTTATTTACCATTCACAGGATTCTTGTGTGTAACCCTAACCCCACCACACACATACATACATACATACATACATACATACATACATACATACATACATATGTATATATATATATATACACACACACACACACACATATCTATATATATACACACACACACACACACACACACACATATCTATATATACATATATTGTGTATGTGTGTGTGTGTGTGTGTGTTTGTTCCTGCCTGGCTGTGCTGCTGCTGTAGAACCTCTGCAATGTTGTTCTCCACTGCACGAAGCTGCTGGTAGATCTGATGCAGGAACTGGTCCAGATCAGTGCAGTCCAGCTGGCAGCCCTGCACCAGCACCTGAAACAGCAGCAAACAACAGTAACGCCCAACACACAGAACCAAACCCCAACACAGAGAACCAAACCCCAACACAGAGAACCAAACCCCATGTACCGATCCAAACCCGATACACAAACCGAAGACCAACTCACCAATCCAAACACAGATCCTACCTCAATGCACTGAGCCAACTGGACCCAACACACTGTTAAAGATCAAACAGCCCACCCTCATACCGACCAAACCCCAAAACATTGTTAAGGCCCAACACATTGTCCCAAACATTCCAACACACTAAACGAACTGATCCAGTGCCCTGATTCTACCCCAACCCATAGCTGAACCAACCCCATCACACTAACTCAACCCAAAAACCCAGCTAAAGCATCATACGTTCAACAAAAACAGTCTCATTTGATCTTAACTCTGGTGGGTGTGGATGAGGAGGAAGAGGCTGGAGAAATCACCTGGTGGGAGCTGAGGCCAACGATGGAGGAGTAGGCAAGGATGGTGATGAAGATCTCCGGCTGGAACAGGAAGTCTGTACCCGGAACTCTAAAGGGTGCTGCGAGCCCAGCCAAGCACCGAGACAAGGCATGGAAGACCTCATCAAATATCATCTCTCCTGTACCGTCGTCCTGGAGGGCACACAAACAGGCATCCGCTCAGCTCAACTCAATAAAGAGGATCTGGTTTACGTTGAAATGGCTCAACTGGAAACAAATAGCAACACAAAAGTCTCCTGGCCTGTCTGTTCCATAACACAGAACATTCTATTCAAAAAGACAATTGTGAAAAACACAGAGTTTTCAGACATTCTAAAAGCACGAGAGATTTACATTACCTTTGTAACCAAAGACCCTTAAAAACATATCGAATGCTTTTTGTCAAGGTCAAGAAAATTAAATACCCACTTAAAATTAAATATCCTACTTAAAAAAAACATGTTATGACATGAAAACCAATACTGTATTGTTGTATTACCTGCCCTTCCTCAGGATTAAATTAAGATGAACAGTATCAGGCCTATTAGTATTCATGCCATACTGTATATCACAAATTCCTCTAAAATAAAAAGATTATTTAAAAAAAAATATATGCATATCGGAGCAGTGAAGTGTTTGGGAAGAGGGCAACTCTTACCACAATCCCTGTTGAAGGGCTGACGTCCAGCTCGATGATGAAGCAGTACCTGTGAGCCAGGAAGATGAGACGTGTGGACGGGACCAGCAGGTACGGTGGGCAGGTGTGAGGGGAATCCCATTGCCTTCCTTTAGGGAGGATACTGAGAATTTCCAGCTCATTGTGCGATTTAAACTGCAAGATTAAACAGCTCATATCAATCGAACCATTCAAGTCAATCTGAAATCTGAAAAATCCCATCACTTAAATAACACACGCTTTCACTAAATCTCCACCCTGCAGATCTTTGCATGATGTTGAATGAAGCTGTTTAAGGTCAGTGTGAGCGAGCGGGCTGGGCTGAAGAGGAGTGGAGGCGTACCAGCTCCGACGCAGGACAGGGACGGAGGGCCTGCTGCAGCCTGCTGAGGAACCAGGACAGACGCACATTGCGTGATATCTGGTGCTCTTCTTTCATTAGCAGGTACACCTGCTCTGCCTCCTCCACCTACAGGAATAAGACCAACTCAGATTTTACACTCAGGCCTGTGTTAAGCACACCCTCAAGACGATGTGTTTGGCATCGAGGATCAAAGTGTCCGTCACGTTTATTTGGATGAACAAAGATTTTATGACCACAGTCCCTATTTAGGGTGCACTGCAGTAAAAGGTTTAGGTCACAACAGCCAGTGGCATGACTGCTGTGGAGAGCTGCTTATACTGCCATGCAAAAAATAGAAAGTGTGCAAAAAATAGATACAGTTACCACCAAAAATAACATCTGAATTAACCCTAAATTAGCCTGTTAACACTGAAGTCAGTCTATTAACAGTCTAGGCAAATGGGTAATTGATATATTAAACAAAAGTAAAGAATGTATAAATAATGTTGCTATCTACAGCACCACCAATGACATCAGAAAGAGAACACAGAAATAACTCATCTGCATATAGACGTTTCACTGTGTTCATGCAGACAGTAGATTAAATTACAACTCGAAAACCACACCAACATACACAAACAACAACCGAGGTTCAGCAGAAGATGACTTCTTGGTTTAAAGATAAGCCTCAATGTTGCTGTGAAACAAGGGAGCCATTTCAGGGAGGGGCTTGTAAACAATACTTGATACATAACAGCAATGTTGTTTTGCCGATTTAATAAACAGACTCACTAAAGAGAAGTTCTTCATTTCATGCGCGCGGTCATTCATCAGCTGTAGACACTCGTGCATAATTGCAGCGGACTACATTAGCTACAGGGTTGTTTACAAAATGAAAGCACTAAACATAGGTGCAAGAGAACCTCATACACCTAAAAGTGATGTTGTTATGCGCATGTAAAACTACATAAGTAGGTAATACGTCTACAAAGCAAAAGCATTTTTGATAAACCAGCAACTATCAGAAATTCACAGGAGTGTCAGTAAACAAGTTCCAAAAATGGTTAAGGATTAAACATGTAGCTAGCCAGCTAGCTAGTCAGCTGATTTATAAAACGTTAGATAATCTTTACCTCATTGTCCTGCCTTTCTGCCATGCCGTGTTTACCATTACTAGCAAATTCGTTGTTTACACTGTGGCTTGTGACAACACAATAATCGATTCTGTTTTGGACTGTCAGCTCCGCTCTGCAGACTGTAGGTAAATGTAGTCAGCTTGCTGGCAAAAGCTCCCCAACTCCTACGGAATACAAAAGAGTGAACACAGTGTTTTTTTTTTTACTTCCGTCTTAGCATACGCGATGTCAGAAGAAAAGTCCTTGCTATTCCAAAACTATCTCGATAGTTAAATTAAATTGTATTTAATTACTTTAAATGAAATATACGTGTAATGACAAAATTAAGACATTGATATCATTAATTATTATGAATATTTCTTTTTAAGTATTTTTGCCCTTTTTGGGGTGCTGAATCGATATTCCTGTCCCAACAGCCTATGGCCCATCACTTTCAGCATGTTAAATAAATGTTCTGTTTGAATCACTGTTTCAATCATACAGAAAACATAAGAGCATACAGAAATCGGACCCATTCCAGATTGTGAGACCACAACACTAAGATCGCGTATGTACTTCTCATAGGCTATGTCACTTGTCACTGGCAGATCAGTGAAGCTGCGGTACCCGCGTTAAACCTATTTATTGTAAAAATTGAATCCATAGATTTATTATAAGATTCACATCCTTCTTGTACACAAATTCTTCCACTAAAATGTGAATGTTGAACAGAGTTTTTTTTTATATATATTATTTTTCTTTTTTTGCGTCTGGACTCATTTCTATTGTTTGCTTCCGGTTAAGCAGTTACAGTAAACGAACTGCTTGTGTACACAATGCAGGTGATATATATTATGTAATAGAAACGTATTGTCATTCTTATCATGCTGTGTAGTACAGCAAGCTTGCCAAAAATATGTCCTACTTTAACTGCTGGCTTGTTCGGTTTATTAGTTGGACTGATTGTAGTATGTAGTTATGTAGCTGTTAGCTAGGTAGCTAACTCGGTGCCAAGCTAAGTACTGGGATAGCTAGCGCTGTGTTATTTATGTAGCGTTAGTTGACGTTATGCTTTAAACGTTTTTGTCCGGGCGCTACAGCTGGTTGTGTGCTTATATGTGTAGCGGCGTTTATTCAAATGCTCGCTGTTGTGCTTTTCAGCAAAGAGAAGAGAAACAGTTGGAGGCATCCGTCGAGTCTCTGATTTCTCGGGTGGCGCATCTGAAAAATTCCCTTCAGAGTTTCATCTTCAAATTGGAAAACGAGTACGACAGGCTAACGTGGTGAGTTTCATGTTGCATTTACAATTGTTAATGTTTACGCTTTTTCTTTATAAGTAGGACTTTTTCTTTATAAGTAAGACAGGGCCCTTTTGGGGGCCCTGAATCGATATTTCTGTCCCAAACATAGATTGTATGCACAGTTTATGGCACCAACACATTAAGCATTTAAAACGTAACGTAATTAACCATGTTTGTACAAAAGGATAGCATGTGTATGTATGTGCGTGCATATTATATATATGCTAAATTGATTTGTAGATGAGACGTTTTAGTGGATGATGCACGCGATTGAAAAGGGCTTAATGCATAGTAACATTAGTAACCATAACTGAGTAAATTGCCTTACACAGTAAAATTAACCCTTCCCAGAATCTAAAACATGTCATTAAAGACACAACCTTTCCACAGTTGGTTTAGTGGTGTTGTTGTTGTCTCGTGTACAAAACCAAGAACTGCTAATACTGATGTTTTACTGATCACAGGCCATCAGTACTAGACAACTTTGCCCTTCTGTCTGGGCAGTTGAATACTATTAACAAACTGTTACGCAACGAGAAGACTCCATCTTACCGGAACCAAGTGATCATTCCTTTGCTGCTGTCTCCAGACAGGGATGAAGAGTTAGCAGTGAGTGCCTTTCCGTTATCCTGTTTGCCGTGAGAGCTGCTGAAAACGTGCAGAGGTGTTCCCAGTTAAACTGCATCTCGGTGTTTGCTCTTTAAATTCAGAAACTTACGGAACAGAGGGTACCTGTGTTCAGTCATGAAATAGTTCCAGACCACCTCAGGACAAAACCAGACCCAGAGGTTGAGGAACAAGAGAAACAGCTGAGTTCAGAGGCTGCCAGAATTGGACCCGACGTGGCTCAAGTAGTGCATTTGCTCCAGTCTGCATCAGTGCATTCCCATGCACACGTATTCAAAGTTGTATTCTTGTGTCTTAAATCAAGAAAATATGCACAAACAAGATCAAGGTTTATAAGGTTGCATTTGTTTAACATAATGAACCTGACTTTTAACACTCACTCACTGTCATTTAGTAAGATGAAGGTCGTAAGTTATGACTCAAATAGCACTCAAGAGGCTCTTAGCAAAAAATAGCCCTGATATGTATTAAAAAGAGAAGAACTTGTTGTATTATTATTATTATTTATTATTATTATATCCCCTGCGCTCTGTTTGTTTTTTACTCTTGACATTTGTTCCAACAGAAACAGATTCAGGCACTGAACAAACTGTGCTCAAGCCTTTTGGAGAAGCTCAGCAACCCTCGGGATGACAGAGACGCTGAATCTGCAGGTTTGGCTTTTATGGCGCATGAAAAGAAACTTAAATTGGAATTAAACTTTTAATGTGGAATTCCACTCCATATATAACGCTTGCAACAGGTTAGGAACCTTCCACAATATATTACTTATTAATTATTTAATTAAAAAAATTGTAATGCACCTACTAGCTTGTCTGAGTCATTTAGCGTTGATGTTGCTGTTGATGCATTCATAACAGCACATTGTGTAGGTGGTGTTTCTCTTTTGGTGTGATCATTAACCAGCTAAGTGCAGTAATCCACGTATCTCTGGTGCAGCCATGCGTCAGAACAAGCCGTCGTTCAACCTGGCCGACACCAACGCCTTGGTGGCGGCTGTGAGCTTTGGGAAGGGGCTGTCCAAGTGCAGACCCCCAGGGCCCGTGGCTCCGGGTCACCCGGGCCAGCCCATGATGACAGGAGGACCCACCCTGCAGCAGGTCACCATCGCGGGCGCCTCTGGGCACCAGGCGGGCATGGGGGCATCGGTGGCACAACCGCAGCAAGGACAACCCGGTAGGACACTTGTGTCTATTAACTGGGTCGAACAAATCGGTCGTTAACGCGCACACACGGTTGCTAATCATCTTGTTGTTTTCAGGGAAAATGCCGAGCAGCATTAAGACAAACATCAAGTCGGCTTCTGCTTCGATGCATCCTTACAATCGGTGAGGTCCCGTCCCGAGTTCCGCAGGAGATGCTAATGTTCCTCTGTGAGGTGTCGTCTGGCATGACGTGCACCAACCACGGGAACATGCGGACAAGACGAGGGGGTGTTTGATCAGGGGAGAGGGAATGAACTAGGCTGCTCTCTGAATGGCTATGATGCTGCCAGTACTTCTGTTCTACTACAACCACAGAAGAGGAGAGAGAGAAAGAAACGGCTATAAAATGTGCGAGAGATGTTTTCTTGTTTTTTTTTTTCCCCCATTTATTTTACTTTGGTTTTTCAATAAACTCGTTTTTTCAAAACATTTTTTTCTCCATGTTGCATTTAAATATGTTCCATTTAGAAATGATGCTGTTACAGTGTTATGGCACTGGATGACAGTACTTCATGTTTATTGTGGTGTTCAGAGTCCAGAGGGAAAACAAGGCTAATCTGCACAGCAAACAAAAAGTAGCCTATTGTGGTAGGCTACTCAGCAGTGCCCAGCAATATTTAGACTTCTAAGCTCGTACACATGAATACACAGAGAGCTCAGGACTTTGAGGGTGAGCAGGTTGGGGAACATTCACCTTGGCTTCAGCAGGGGGTGCTGGGATGATTTAAATCCATCCTCTGTTTTTTTTTTTTTTGCTTCCCAGTGAACCCATAATGCAGCAGTTCTGAGAGTAATGCAGCCGGACACCACTGTGTCTGGCCTCATAACGTCAGTCTGGCTAACAGGAAGTTAAAGAGGGGTGTGGGTGGGGGCTGCCTGGGCGATGTCCACTCTCATTCACGTCCTGCTGTTCCAACACAAGCATAGACAACAGTTCCACATGGCTGACCTACATCCACCCTCCACGCTGGAGGAGAACACTGAGTCAGTATAAGGGTAAGGAGACAGGACCACAGACTCTTACAGGTGGCTGTGATCTCCCCTAACACAGAGTTATTCTGTGTTACAGTAGTTGTGTAGGCAGTGTTTGCTCCCTGTGCATGCAGTCAAAGTAACAGTTTCACATGTTATGGGAGTTGCAGTGTGAAGTGGTAAAAAGGTTCAATGTAAAAAAAACAATCGTTTTGAGGTTCTTTTAAGCTTGCTAAACATCCAATTAGCACTGTTTTAGAACACAATTTGTGGCTCTTCTCTGTACATTTTCCATTTAAATGTTCAGTGGCTGTCAAACCCAGTAAGAAAAAAAAGAAATGATCCATTTTATGCTTATTATTAAAAAGAATACAACAGACATTATACTCTATAACGGTGGATCATTAATTGTTTTCTTAAATCCATGCCCACTATTGTTAAATGAAAGGTTTATTATAAAAAAGAATTATTGTAATGATCTATAATAAGTCATATTTTTCACAACAGTAGATGGATAATCTATTGTCTTCTTAACACCAACAAAATTACAATTATAACACCAGGCAACAACATTTAAATTTTTACTTTTGTTTCTCATAGTAAAACAGACGGACCTCATGGTGCTGCTTGCTCTTTGCTGGAATCTGTTTTTAAAATGTTGCTGTCATATACTGTTTTCAAGTGGCTTTTACATTAAGTATATATTATTATTAATAAAGGCTTTATTAATTGTCCAGCACTAGTCTGCCAACATAGAGGGCTTCCACTTTCCTTGGTACCCATATTCTATACTATATAATTACATAACAAAAAAACTATAGTGACAGAGAAATTCTGAAAAAATATTCAAAAATATACAAAATAAACAGGCATTTTTGCAGATAGCAAAATCATTGTTGACAAGTGTGATATTCAATTTACTTTCACTTTATTAGGTACACCTTGCTAGTACCGGGTTGGACCCACTTTTGCCTTCAGAACTGCCTTAATCCTTCGTGGCATAGATTCAACAAGGTGCTCTTCTGCATGCCTCAGTTGTAATGACTGGTTATTTGAGTTACTGTTGTCGTTCTATCAGCTCAAACCAGTCTGGCCATTCTCCTCTGACCTCTGGCATCAACGAGGCATTTGCGCCCACAGAACTGCCGCTCACTGGATATTTTCTCTTTTTCGGACCATTTTCATTAAAACCCTAGAGATGGTTCTGCGTGAAAATCCCAGTAGATCAGAAGTTCCTGAAATACTCAGACCAGCCCGTCTGGCACCTCTATATGCCTAAATGCATTGAGTTGCTGCCATGTGATTGGCTGATTTGACATTTGCGTTAATGAGCAGTTGTACAGGTGTACTTAATAAAGTACCAAATAATTATTTGGTTTTATATCTGGTTTATGTGTGGTGAGGGAGGAGTGAATTTCATAACAGTAGAGTAGGTACACTAGGGTTACTTAAGGTTACATCAGCACATTAGGACAAACTGGCTGATTATAACAAGCGTGCCACAGTCAGACCGAAGATAAAAAACTAACCACTAGAGGTCACTGTTGTTTCACCTCCAAATGAGTTTTACTGGCGCGCAAACCTCGTTGTACAGTAAATCACAAAGTAATTCTCCGTCTTCCAGTGATTTGGCCACTATGTTCAACATTCAGTATATTACATTAACAATGTGGTGTAATTATTTGTTGTACACGAAAGGTAATTCGTTTGCTCAAAATTGCAGGGTGCCATGGCAGGCAGAGGGGTGATGACTGTGGCGTTTGGGATGGAGGGGTAGCCACATCCGCCTCACGCTATGGTCCTCCTCCAAAGTCCCAGATGTGCCTTGTCCTGAAAACATCCAGTTCTGGAGAGACGGGGAAGCGCCTCATAAACTGGCCTCGTTGTCCAACACAGCCGTTATTTACCGAAATACGCAAAAACGTGAGCTCGTCTCCACTGAACCAAGACAAATATAACTACAGAACACAGCACCTGTTCTTGTAGCCCAGGCAACGCTCACAGGGAATGTGCTAAACAAACGGAACCTGATCCAGCAGCAGAGGGAAATTTTATCTGAACCCAGAGGAGTCCAAATGTGTCAGAAACTGCTGAAAATAACATGAAATGTCTTCTATTGTCCTGTCATTTACTCCTCGTAATCTTATAATACTCTTAGATGCTTAGGACCTCCAAAACAAAGCTTGTTTGATATTGTGGTGCCGGTCTAATATAAGCCTCGTCTATTTTACATTTTAGAGTTGTCGTGATGTAGAAGACACATTTGACTTTCATCCAGCAGTTGTTCTCCGGCTTCTTAACATGCAGTGCGGCTGTACCCTCATACCTTTGATCAACAACACAACACTAACCCAGAGCATTCTTCCAATGTGTCTTACATTGTGTTTCAAAGAGATAAGTTACCATTTAAGTCTCGAGGCACTGTTTTCCAGAGATGCTCCTTGTGCAGGCTGAACCAATCCGTGAGCAGTCCACGACTGTCTCACCATCACAAAGAAGCTTTAGGCAAATCACAGAGCACCAGCATCTAACTTGGAACCACCCACATTGCAAGATTCCATTTCGTAAGTTTTGGCACCATTTCCTGAATTTGAAAAGTGTTCTGCAGTTCGAACAACGTGAAAAGCATCTCTGACACACAGCGACATCTGGAAGCCCTCCCCCAAACGACAGGGAGTACATTTCTTTCACGAAAAGTTGGTCTGCGTGATGGGAGACATTAGAGGAATTTCTTACGAGGCTGTGGGTGGGTGGGACAAAATCTGACACACAGGAACTCCAGTTCCAGCAGGGCTCTGTGCAGATAGCAATCCTTAACCAATCCGTTTAGGATTTAAATCCACATCGACTCACTATCTCCTCAACTGCAGCACAATATTCATGTAACAAAAACTATATTTACATTCCTTGCAAACAACATTATGATGAGTTACACTTCTACTTCCGTTCATGAAAACAGGCCCCACATCTACAGCAAACTGAGCTCAAATCAGTAACGTGTCTGGCAATTACAAATGTCAGGATTAAAATCCCTTTCAGAAGGCGTCACTATTTGAAACCTACCCTGTTTCTACTTTCTGAAAAAAAGAGAGCGAGAGCTGACCGCTAGTGTCCTCGCCCGCCGGAAGGCCCCTCCGATCCCTGTCACGTGAGAGCCTCCTCAGCCTGGCAGACCTGGGTCTGCCACGTGAACAAAGAGAACCCCATCATCGCGCATTCATTCCCGCTTCCAGATTCGGGCGAGCCCTGTGCACTGCTGATACGGTATATATGTGCATTATGCAAACACACAGAACCGCCACATTGCCTTGACAGGCATTGTGTGTGGTATACAACGTGTATAAAATTAAAGTGAATTCAGTTTTTGATGGGGGGTCGGTGGATTTCCAACATAAAATGACAAGGCGGATTTAAAGCGTGTTTGTTTCTTGACTCAGGGGTTACAAAAGTATTCATTCAATATCTTACTTGAAACTGTACAAACTACCAGCAAACAGTTTCCCCCATTTTTTACATTTAGCTGCTAACGTTTTAAATATTGTGCAAATGTTAGGCCTATAGGACAGCCCAGTATCGTATAGATTTTAAAAAATGCTGCAGAGGTCTAGTATATTTCTTCCTACAAACGCCAGCAGATTTAGAGAACGAGCGCGGGTTTCTCCCTCCAACGTCCCCGCTCTTCCTCGTGATTTGTGACATCCTCTGAGTAAAGGTGCAAGTGAAACCCAATACTGCAGTCTCACTTCGCCCAAAAGGTTTCTGCTCCGAATTCATTTTCAAAACAAGGTCTTCGCTCGCAGCCGGTGAAAAATGAACTACAGGCGGACTCTAAATGGTGGCCATCAATAAACACGACCGCTTTAACTTTGCATTCGTCTCTCTCACTTAATTTGTTTCCCAGACACCAGTCCCCCGGCAGCTGACCTTTCAGAGAGAGGCTCCTGAAACAGCAGATAGAGCAGAAACGCTTTATTTTGAGAGGTCATTTATTTATGAAGCGTAGCCGGTAAAGGAGTGGATTGAGAGAAAGCCGAGGAAATGTCAGAGCACATTTAACCGCATGGACTCTCCATCTCTGCAGCGCGCACAAACAGCGATCCGAAGCAGGATAGCCGCATAACGCGCGGCGTCACACACAAACCATCTGTTCTAACTAAACTTCACCGGCTGCTCTGTCTACGCTGCTGCTTTAAACTCGTACAGTAGCCCAAATACGCGCCTGAAAGTAAATCAACATGTACATGAGGAAATTCTGATGCAAATGCCTGAAGAATTATAGCTCTGTCTCGTGTAAAAGCTGAACTTGAACTGCAATATTGCATAAACTAATAAAGATAAAAACAACTCAGTAGCCTATATCTGCCCAAAAAAATCTAAAGAAAAATGTCTTGCGAACAAGCCTGCGCACTGTTGTTGGGATATACTAAAGTAAAGCACTAGATTATTATCATTATTATTGTTCATATCAAAACACTATCTTATTGCGTAAATGTCTGTCATCAGCTCCAGACGGAATACAGCCAAAAACACTGGCTTTGCACTAAAGGAGAATGGTCTAGAGGCATTCTAGCACGTATCCTAAGACCTCCCTCGTCATCGTGAAACAAACAAGGACATCCACGTGTAATTATATTTCATCGTGTTCTCGTGACACTTCTTAACTCCGCATAAGAAATTCGTCACGACGCGGCGCCGCTCTCCTGTCGTCACAGGTTCTGAGGCGAAGCGCATTAGTAATACAGAATCCACCATATCCTCCCTTTCATCTGTGAGCGAGAGATAAATGCGCACCCCACTTCATGCTTCTCGCGTATTACAGTGCCTCGAAGCCTTCGCAGGCCGTCAAAGCACGGACGCCGAGGGCGCGGGGCCGCGCGCCGCCCCGACGCGGCAGGAAGGAGAAAAAACAGAAAATGATATAT
>JAOYMR010000017.1:1344165-1356829 GCA_025802075.1 Tenebrosternarchus preto
ACACAAATATATATATATATATATATATACACACACACACACACACACACACACACACATACACATGTGTGTGTGTGTGTGTGTGTGTGTGTGTGTGTGGTGTGTGCATGTACGTGTATATGTGTGCATGCATGCGTGTTGGTCCATTATACACAGAATTAGGCTTTAGTGTTTCCGCTTGGAGGATAATTATCCAGTGTGACTGAGGAAACAGCTGTGATGCCCAGCTCTCTCTTCCCTCTCTTTCTCTCTTCCCTCTCTCTCTCCCTCCCTCTGTCCCCCTCTCTCCCTCTCTCTGTCTCTCTCCTCAGAGGGCTGCTGTATCAGCATGGTGGAGACTACAGAGCAGTGAAGGAGGAGGCTCCACATTATCACCGGGCCCCACACACACCCACCCGCCCCACTGGCAGCAGCAGATCGGCAGTATCTGAACGGACTCGAGCGCGTGCAGTATTGACAGCATGGAGACTAAATGGTTTCGGGTCACCAGTTTACATTGCTGTGGCTTTGGGCCAGAACTGCAGTCCTGGTTTTTCCACAAATCATACTTCAGGAATGACAGTGCAGGGTTTACATGGGAAGGACAGGTCAGTATGCAGAAGTGTAAGACCTACTTTTCCTGTTTGTTTGTTTTTTTTTCTTGCTTTATTCCAATTCATGGGTTTATTCATATCTACTTCTAATATAATATATTAAAGCATCTACTTTTATTTCTTCATTTATGTTAAAGGTATTTACACATTCTCAACAGTTGTGGAACTAGTTCAGAGATGTGATCCCCACATATGCTAAATAACCACGTGGGATTTTGACACTGTTTCTCTCACTTTTCTTTGGCACAGGAATCATCTGCCCACAGTTCTCCACCTTCTCAAAGCTGCCGTAACACTCCCGGACAGTGCGTCTCGTCTCAGCCCGCATTCCTCCGCGAGCTCGTTCCCACCGGCCCCCTCCCGAGGGTGAGCGGCCCGGGGCGTGCAGGCGCTGAGAGGGGCCTGGGCTCAAACGATTTTACTCCGCCCGTAACGAGCCATCGAGCAGTAACTGTACACCACGACTACCGGCGTCCGTCCTCGGCGGAGGGGAGCGGCCGTACCTCCGCAGCTGCGTCCGTGCTGGACGCGGGGGCCTCTCTGCCTGCCCGTAATCAGATCCCTGGTTCATTTCATCCTTGTCAAATATTCCTCCACTGCCCTCTCCTCACCCCATTCTCACCCTTCAAAAAATAACATTACATCAGCCCTGCAGCTCTGCTTTATAAATGGGTCGTCCCCCCAGGGCGTGAAACCTTACGCTAGTCAAACACATGCAAGAAAACTGGCCCTTTGTTGAGGTTGGCAAGAGAGAGAGGGAGGGATGGAGGGGAGGGGGGGGGGGATCAAAATAAAACAGCAGGTCGATGTGTCTCGCTTGAGAGAGGAGGGTGAAAACGCCAGAGGATTGGTGAGGTTTTGACACACGTTTACAAGATTTAGATTTATAATGATTATAAGATGTTTATGGTGACCATATCAGCTTCTTTTCATTTACAATCTTTCTCACGCTGACGTTTGTTTACAGAGTTGCAGGGCCATTTTCCACCATTTAAAACAATGACAGCCGGACCGATTGTGACTATGAAAAGTAAAGCTAAGAAAACCCACATGTTTGAGTAAGATGAAAAGAAAGAACTGATTAACTGTGCAGTTCGTCTTCAAACATTTCCCTGTTCAGTTTGGTGGGGAGTGGGGACTGAGGGAGTCAATGACACAAGCCAAGGAGCCCAGTTCCTCAGAGGCAGTACGTGACACAACCCCAGCAGTTCTTCTGTTTGTGTGCATGGATATTTTTTTTCCGTAGGTAAGATTCACAGAACACACTGCCATGATTCTTACTCTTAAGTGCCCAGAGATCCAAGCCTTCATTCCTTTGAAACTAGTTTCCATGTGTCAGGAAAGCTGAGACAAAACCAACGACGCACAAGTGCAGACGCACAGAGAGATATTTGCACTTTTTCCTTTCAAGTACGAGCCTGCGTTATGTCACTGCTGTGTCTCAGGTGAAGTAATGAAAATTGTAAAGAGTTTGCGAGAGGTGTTAAACCTGCGTGAGAAAGACACAGACAGACCGACAATGTATATGTGTGCGAGTGTGTGTGTGTGTGTGTGTGTGTGTGAGAGAGAGAGGGAGAGACAGAGAGAGAGGAGGAGAGGGAGAAGAAGACAAAAGGAGAGAGAGAAAGAAAGAGCAAATGTGTGTGTGAGAGAAGGAAAGATAGAGAGAAAGAGAGAGATAGAGAGAGAGAGAGAGTGAGAGAGAGAGAAAGAGAGAGAGAGTGGGGTTGGAATTGTCAGTGTA
Source organism: Tenebrosternarchus preto (assembly GCA_025802075.1). Taxonomy (NCBI): domain Eukaryota; kingdom Metazoa; phylum Chordata; class Actinopteri; order Gymnotiformes; family Apteronotidae; genus Tenebrosternarchus; species Tenebrosternarchus preto. The sequence continues at coordinate 1,346,503 of JAOYMR010000017.1, forward strand.
TTTTTGGAAAGCCCTGCTCAGCCAGCTCCTCTCAAGCACAAACTCTCCGAGCTGCACGCTCCAGGGATTAAAGACTCTCTGACAAGACACGGCTATTGTCTTCACCACAGAGTTTACAAGCTGACCTTTCTCTTCCCCTTCCTAGCACTGTTCCCACAGAGCCAAAATGTTCACCACAAGGCACTGGTACTTTCAGGTTCATTAATATAAGCAATTACACAAGTGGAGAAGCATGTTCTTTATATTAAAAAAAAAAAAACGAATAAAATCCAAATAGAGCATATATGATGAAAAAGTGGTGCTTTTGTGTTTTGTCATTTCACTGGTAAAATGAAAGAAAGGTTGCTTCATTATAACATGCCATTAAAAAAATATATTAACTACATTAGGACAAGAACACACATCAGCAAACACGCACAAATACACAAACATACCTGCACACTCACGTGCAAACACACCCGCACGTGCAAATTCTGCATAAAATAACATCCTCTTCACTGGGATGAGAGTGAAAAATATGTAAGGAATGAAAGTGAGTGGCGAATGAAAAAAAGAAAAAGAGACGTTGGTGTGTCTAAGTAAAGCAAGGACTGAAATAAAGTGCCCTGCTCTCTGAACACAACTCTAGTTTATATTTATCTGGATCCCTCTGTATCACTCCTTACATCCCAGTTAAACAGAAAAGAAAAACAAAGCACGGGTCAAAAGGTCAGTTCATGCCCTAGGACCAAGTACCCCCCTGCAGGTGTCAACCGTCACCCAGGGATGAGCTTGGAAAAACAAAATACACACACAGCTTCCCCAGCACTAACAGGACTAACCAGCACACACCACTGGCAAAACAGAGAAAGTCAAAACACTTGGTTCAATATAAACAACCTACTTGAAAAAGTGATTAACAGTTTTAGTGTTTGTTTTGCACGTTTGTATTTTTATTTTACTGTTACGTAATGTTTATGTTACCAGCGGTAACGCGCTTCAAAACACGCTCAGCCAAGTCAGCTATCTGCAAAATCCTGAAATGTTTCGGTGAACTAACTTGACTCAACCAGAAATAAAAAACTAAAAACAATCATAAGAATACATAAATTCAAGTAAATCAAGAGTTTATACTACAAAATAGATTATTATTATTATTATCATGCACATATTATCAAGATTGTCAAGATTTAACACATATATAGAACAGCGTCTGAAGATTGTTAGCAAAGCACATATATGTGATACATGTATTTTATACCTGTGGGTGCAGTACATACATACTGAACCAACATTACACTATGAAAAAAGTTTTTTTACAGTTACTTAAATGTTAAACATTTGATTAAACTATACTACTTTGACAGAGTACAGGAAATAATAATAATAATAATAATAATAATAATAATAATAATAATAATAATAATGTGTGTAAAAAATTAAATATAAGAGGACTGATATTTTGTAAAAGAAGAAGGGAAATAAATAAATAAGCAAAAAATAGACAAGTACCACTGTTGAAGACTACAAGGCCAGTGTCTGCTGAAATGCCTAGACTATGAATATTGATGTAACACTATGGTAGAAAATGTGGGTTCATTTTTTTATGAAATAAAACTGCATAAATTAAACATTCTGAAAATGCCACAAATGTATTCAGTCAATGCTAAAACAATGCTAGCCTAAAACACAATTTTAAAACATTATTAAAAAGTATAAAAATATTAAACTTTAAGAATTTTCTAGGATTTTAATTCTTTTTAATTTTAATATATTGAATCCAAACTTTCAGAAATTAAGTTTTGAAATAAATACTTTATATACTTTAGTGGGGGGTTTAAAAAGTTTTTCCAGGTTTTTTTGTATGGTGCCCATATATCTAGCATGAACAGGCAGCACAGAAAGAGAAAACAGCATACTTTAAAAAATATAGGCTTTTGATATTTGCCCATTTCAATAGTTCGTAACAGGTCAAGTGCAGATAATTAAAGGTGAACTTGGTTAAAGTTAGCATATACTTCTGTACAGCACTTCTTGCTCACTCCTCGTAAATCTTGAAGTTAAACATTTCAAATCCACGATCAATAATAAGCATTTCTGGTGCAGCTGGGTCATATGGTGCTCAACACTCCGCAAGCTGAAGGAAATGTGCAGACAAAACACAGATACTTTCGGACCCCCACCTCCCCCTTCAGTCTCCCTGACAGAGTCAAACTATACAAGGTATTAACTAAATATTTTACACAGACTAAGCTTTGTGGAAGAGTGGTGGGGGGGGGGGGGTACAGAGCATTGGGATTCCCCTAAAGGATTTTTCATCTAGTTACACTGTAGACGCCAACTAAGCACACGCCACTCTCCACGGAGAGAGCAAAACAAACACACCTCAAGTTTAAAACTTCTTAAAACCTCACACCATCACTCAGAGTGCTGTACCTGTGTTGTCTTCGCGTCTCGGGCACAGGAGCAGAGCCAGTTTTGACCTGCAAGACTCTTTGGCTCTGTTGCTGAAACAGGAAGGTAAGAGAGGAGAGGAGCGATCTGGAACGAGTCCATGTCACTACAGGCTTTTGTACGAAGCTCGAACTCTGAATGAACCCAAAGAAACGCCAGGGAGTAGAAACTCCGCGCACAGCCGTCCCTACCACCACCAGCACCAGACACACCCACCCCCCCAATGCACATGCACATGCGCATACACACACACACACACACACACACACACACACACACACACACACACACAGGACAACAGAGAGGGAGAAACCTAACAGGCCACAAAAGCTCCCTGCTCTCTCATGGCCAAGGCTGTTTCTGTACAGTGGAGTTCTGGGGGCTGCAGAGAGGAGCGTTGAACTTCAATGAAAACATCATGCCAAGGCAATGGAGGAGACAGAATTGAATAGAGGAAGGGGGAGCTTCCCCCGGCTTCACAGCTGGGGCAGAGGAGCCGAGAGGCTCTGGAGATTATTGAAAAAGATATCTCCTTTATCCTTGATCTGTTCCATTTTATTTCATGCACTAATGACTGTGAAACACGCCAGAACCGTTTCCACATCAAATCCACAGACGAAAGAGTCTCTGTGTCTTATAAACCACAGATTCAGTGCAGTTCTTTTACTCATCACGCCAAGAGGTCAAAACTGAAGGGAAACTATACAGTTGGTGAGTCAGAACGACTCTAAAGTCTATCAGGAAATATGGGAGAGAATGATTGATTCTGAAGAGCATTTGTGCCTTCTTCTATGTTATTTCAGCAGTATGCCCTTTTAAGTCAGCTTGGTGAAAACAAAATAATACAAACCATGGCACAAATTAATTTGTGAAGATATTCCCTTTATGACAGGCCCGTATGTTTAAACACACGAGTACATGCACAGGCAAACACACAGATACACGCGCACACATACGCACACTGAGAAGACACAGCACCTTGTAATTTAACCCAACATGCTTTCCAATCTTTAAGCACTTAAAAACCGTGCAGGGAAAAATTTCAGCAAGTGAACACAGCTTCTCCCTCAGGTGAACTCTCAGCACTTAAGAGCTTGATCTAAAACCACAGGAAATAAGCAGATGAAATTGATCTAGGAGAGCCCCAGAAAGCACAGAGGTCAGTCAGGAATGTCTGTATACGCAGAGACATTTTTCTACTGTCTGCTACAAGGACTCACTTTAAACATGTACACAACGTGGTAAACACTGAGCATACCGGTCTGAGATTTTGAAATTAGATGTACTTTTACAAATAAAGAAAGGATGACAAGAAAGCAAGACTGAAAAAAAAACACGAAAAAACGCTAAACAAAAGTTTTTCCAGTGTTTTCTTGTTCTCTGTGTTGTTTTTATTTACATCCATTATGTTCAAACTTGAGGCAGGCCTGTTTCTAAGACCACACTAATTTCTTTGTAGTCACGTTACAACATGAAATAGTGTATTAGATGTAACTGAATGATGCAACTTAGACTATTGCTGTCTGTCAGGAAACACGTCAGACACAGAACACACAAGCTAGAAACCTCTGACCAAACAAAAAATCAGGCATAATTTTGACTGATAAAACGCTACTCACATATGGGCTATATTATTAGATCTGTTACCTGTGATTGTATTCTAAATGTAAGGGAAATGTAACCGATATAAATAAAAAAATAAATGAAATAAAATATGACTGACCTGTTTTTTCTTTTATTTCACACAAAACGTTAAAGAGCGCAGGCTTCATTCTGTGACAATTCAGCGCGTGTTTCCTAAAACAAAAGAAAAAGGGCGTTGTAAGGCAATTCATATCTCATCATACCTCGCGTGATGAGAGGCTCGCGAAATATTTTCCCGCCTTTGCTTTGATGGACTGCGAGGTAAATAGCTGTAATCTGTCCTGCTGCTATTCACGAAATGTTGTCAATTAAACGGAAAGTGAGAGCGTTCGAAAACCTTGAAAAGCGGGCAATTTGTCTATATAATTATGCAACTGACCATTTTTAGACACAATAAATATATTAGGAATTTTAGACATTTAGAACAACGGTTCCTGACACCATTACAACTACTACTATTACTACTAATAATAATATTAATTATTATTGTTATTATTGTTATTATTATCATACTTGTTGTTGTTGTTGTTACTATTGTAGTAATAATAGTAATCATTTTATTAGTATGCTTACGTTTGCGTTTAACTTTGTTTCCAATGTAATCTTAATTTCCAAGTGACATTATTTATGCAGCCTAACAAAGTTTTTTAATTATTAAACGTCCTGGTCTCCTCTGGACAACACAAGACTATCTTTTCTAAAGCGAGCAGCCCAGCCCAGGCCATCTGTAAAGCGCGCGCGTGTCTGGTTTTGATGAGCGAGCGCCTTGCTCAGTTCCAGCGTTGTCAGTTAAATCATGTCTTGGTTATTGTTCATCTCTATCGACGTGAAGTGGGGATTATGTGTCAGAAAATACAATGACGTTGTCTATCGCCTGCCATTGCAGCAAACCGTAACCCCTGTGGCACGGGGAGCATGCGTTCTGACACATTGACAAGTGAAATTATGTTACAGGTCAATTTGTGGTTGGATACTTTGTCAATAAATTGCCACAGAGATAATCGAGATTTCATCTAGTTACATTACAATGATGCAAGTATTTAATGTTATTTATAAATTCAAACCTTGTTAGTAAACCTTTTTTTTATTTAAACTGCAGAAAACGTTTAGTGTTCTACAAGTGCCACAAATCAGTTAGGCGACCATCAATAATTAAAGAAATAAAAAGAAGGAAACCACTTAATAACAGCATATGAATCATCACCCATTTCTTGGTAAAGTCAAAATAAATTAACCGCCACTTGACAAACCTAAATCTTACGTTGCGTTTTCGCATAACTAATTGCATAGTGCTTAATTTGGAAGCTAACCAGATGCACGGGCTTAATGGTAAAATGTTCTGTAAAATAAAAGGTGACAAAACATTCAGACTTTCCTCTAAATGTGAGATAACCACATTCATTGTGTGCTGAGCTTGCACGTCTTTGACAGCTTACCTGGCCTGTGCCTCGTCCAGACTTTGATCGGTAATGGTCATGATTTGTTGTAAAATGTCTCCAATGTCCTGTTTTCTTCCGTCGCCGTCAGTTCCTCCGGTTCCTTCCTGCATGTGCTGAGGCAGCCCGGGGTGTCCTGCCATTCCTACTCCGGCGTGAGAGTGCATCAACCGCGGCTGTTCGTCCATTTCTGCCGGTCGAATTGTGTGTTCCACCACCACTGCTTCTCCTCAGAGCTATAGAAAAAATATATATGTATGCTCAAAAATTCCTCCGGTGCTTGGCTACGTCTCGATCACTTTCACTCGTTTAGTTAGCATTGACCACAGTCGGGATGAAAAAAAGCGCGAGCGTTTTCCTCCAGCTGGTCTTGGACTCGATATGAAATCTGAGCTGTAATACTGCCTTGACCCACTCTGCCCGAGCGGTTGGGGGGGGGGATCTGGGGGGGGGGCTGGCTGCAGACTGTAAATTCAAACGTGTGGGCTGTCTCCCGTGTTGTGACGACTTCTGATTAATCGGTCCGGATGAAACGCAGCGCAGCGCTGAGCCGGTGTGATATGGTCTGAAGACTTTACAAGCAGGATTTTTCGACTTGTTCCATCCTCCTGCTTTTGTTACATGTAGGACTAACAGCGCATAGCAAGACTATGAAGCGTTAGCCCCACCCACGCTACGTGATTGGAAAAGTGGACCTTTAGCTCCTCCTTTAGGCTCCTCTCGTGGAGTGTCAATCATTGCGCAAAGACGCTGAGACGCGGGAACAAGCTTTCATATGAGCGGCACTGTAAGCAGAGGGACACTCTGGGGTGGCAACTCCACTGATGGATCGAACCTGAACTCAAAATAAATAATACTGTCTGTCATGAGAGATCTGCTTCAGTTTCCCCTCTGACCAAGGGAAGACCTCCATTTTCTCTCTATGACTCCATTTCATTTTCCAGCCCGCTGCCAAGAATCAGATTTATTTCCACCATGGTAGATAAGTCCTATCAAAAACAATCGACTCCATTCGCCTCCGCTATTCATTTAAGTTATTACTGATAGATTATGCTTAATTCACGTAACCCCAATGTACTGACATGTCATTTTAATGTAATCGTTATTTTAAATAAATCCTTAAAACCTTACGACTAAACGCAAACTATCTTCTGACACTGCACGCCCATTTTTATAAATCTTCTACTTGGCGCGTGAGATGGTTGTTTTATATTCGTGCACAGCGCGGCGTCGGTGTTGATTCTTTTTTCTCTTTTCAGGTATGTTCCAGGACCGCGCTTGGCAGCATTTGGCCGGCTCGTCCTAATGTAAGCTTGTGACCCACGGTGCGCAGCCAAGCAGTAAGTGTCGAGTGTATGTGTGGCCGAAACGTGCCCTACAGACCCCGAGTCTTCCACACCGCTACTCCTCCACAGGGGGCTACAGGAAAGGGGGAGGGCGCGCGCACGCATACACACACGCAGATACACAATCGCGCACACGTACATAAATACTCACGTGTATACACACACGCACACACATACAGACATACCCACATGCACACATGTACACACGCACACATACACACACATGACTGCATGAGGGAAAGATGTCTATTTGGTTGATCTCCAGACCTTGGAGCTCCATTCATGCCATGTACCACATAACTAGAGACTGCCCAGTCAGAGTCAGGGTAAAGAGTCTGTGGTCTGCTCTAATGTGCTTCTGGAGGAGAACAGGTTGACTGTCCTAAGCAGGATCTGGTTTCCAAAAGAATGCAATGCTTCTGCTGTAAACGCTCACGCATGCCTCAGGAACACGTCTTCAGGCCACTTCGCCGTCAATCACAGAGCCACAGTCATCCAAAGCACAGGTCCTCCTCAACCAAGGTGAGTCATTTTATTCAGCTGCAGACGACTCTGGAGCTGATGTTCCCCATGGAGTGAGGTAGAACTGTGCTTGTCTTCATGCACTCTGCCTTTGTTTTTGCCCTGGGGTGGGGCAGGGAGGGGGGCATTTCATCTCCATTCCTGGCAGTCAGAAGCTGCCATGGCATGGCACGCGGGCAGGAAAACAGCAGCAGTGCCATCTGCTAAGTGCTGGTGCAATGCGAACACCTGAGGGAGGCTGCAGGTAGCATCAGCCATCCTCCCGCCATCTAAACATCTGCATGAGTCGTGCTCGGAGCCAACACGCAGTCACTCAGCTAAAGAGTCGCTCACAGCTGCTCTCCACACAATGCTCACTGGGATGATACAAGGCTGTGCAGGGTTTGGTGTTGTGGATCAGCCTTGGCCCTTGGCTTACACTGGACACACGGGCAGGGGAACTCATCATGAACACTCAACTGAAAGCCTTGCGAATGCAATGAAAACATCGCCAGCAAGTGAGAGGAGAACGAGAATCAAACGTCAACAATTCACGTGCTTAAGTTACCAGAGACAGTCAAGTGAAGTTCAATTTCAGAGAATGGTTCTCCTTTGAAGTACACCATTTAACTTCACAGGATCTGCACTGGGTCAATTATAACTGCTAGATCACAGATACACAGCTAAGCAATTTACCAATTATGGCGATGCATCTATAGATTGTGTTAAATCTGAAAATATCAATCTAGTTAATGAAGAGGACATGAAACAGTACAGTATGGCATTCAAATTATTACACATGCTTATATAATTGTAATGACAATTATAATTGAGCGTGGAGGAGAGGATGTGTGTGGTGGAGAGTGTGTGTGTGGAGGAGAGGATGTTTGTGGAGGAGAGGGTGTGTGTGGTGGAGAGTGTGTTACTGATGAAATAAAATAATGAAATGGATCCAAAAAATTGCAACATATCAGTGTATACCATAATCATTGTAGGAGTGCTGATCCCATATGACTCCCCACTCAGTTAGTTTGGACTAGTGAGCTGTTTGGTTAGAGCAGAGTGCTTTATACAGCATGGTAGTGGCGCCCTAAATGTGAAGCCAATGCATCCCTGGGGCGTTATTGTCGTAGTTATTAAAAGCAACAATGGCTACTTCAGACGAGCCTGTAAAATACAACACCAGTGTGGCGAAAGCCGTTGGCCCCTGTTCTCCTGACTCCTGACAGGACAAATCCTGAAAGAATGACTCCTGAGTCCTGACAGAATGACTCCTGACAGGATGCAGTGATGAGATGAAGGTGTGGTGGTGTGGAGGTCCTTCCACAGGCAAGGAGAGGCGGTTTTGTTTCATTAGCACATGCTCCCTCTTTATCAAGTGATAAACTCTGAATATCCAGTGCTCATTTAACTAACATTTCTAAGCCATAAATATTTTTTTAAATGTGTCAAACTTTTTTTTTTTTTATGTGAAACACTGCTCCAACTGACACACATGCAGAACATCAAAAATCAACCCAAGGCTTTAATTAATTGATGCTGGCTAATTTGTCATATTACATATATATAAAGAAGCATACTGAAGTAGTCTAAAACCTCACTGTCTGTGTTGTGTGTGCATGTGAACGTGTGTGCGCGTGTGGTGATCTTTGAGGGATGTGACACAACGCGAGCTGACAAGGAGGGAGGGATCTGGTGACCCTCTCTGGGCTGGCAGACTGGCTCCATGTCCTGGTGCCCCGGGTCATTCCTATGACACCTGACGACGCCGTGCTTTTACTGACGCTCACTTCAGGTTTGTTCGTGGAAGCGGTCTGACAGCTCTACACGGGGATGGGTTTTTTTCATAAACTATCAGGGTATTTTTTACTTTAAAACGTCTTCCTACTCATGACAGACGCACAGACAAAAGCCCCAGTTCTGAATCAGTGCCTACAGATTTCATTTCGGCTGGTCCGTTACAGACACTGCAGGTATTAATTCAACATCAGCGACTCTGCTGTGCTTGTATAAGAAGTGTAGAGAAGCAATCGCATCAAATCACTACAGGCCTGTTAGTCACCCCAGATAAAGGCATGAGCCAAGTCTCAAACTAGACACACTGACAGGCTGATGATAAAACACACACACACACACACGTATATATACACACATCCATGTGGAGTAGATACACTGATATGCATATAACTGCTACTGTACATGAAACGTGCTATGCATATACTAAAATAAAACCCCCCAACTTTAACCTCAGGAATCAAAAGCAAATCCTCTTGTAGTTTTATTATTCCTATTTTTATTCCTCATAGGAGACAAAAGTTCCCAAATGTTCTTCTGTTATCATGGGGACATTTGGTCCCCACAAAGAGATAAACACATTCTCCTACCTCCTCCCCCAACACACACACATATATACATATTATACACACACACACACACACACATTTGCATTTTATCTCCTCTATCCACCCTCATTATTGCTTTTAATGAGCACTGAAATTCTGGTCTTCTCCACAGTGCTGAGAGCCAGTGGTAATCTCTGGCTGAATATTTTGACTTGGTCATTAACACTTTCTCATGGTGCGTGGGTGTCAATGTATTTTCAGGGCACCGTTCTGCTCATTCTCCGCACACATACACACACATGTATGTGCACACACACACACATTACAAATTGTAGTTACTGCACTGAACAAGTTTTTGTTGAAATGTACAAATTAGCTTGAATTATTTATAACACAATACAAACTTTTAAAAGCAACAAATAAATATTGCCAAAAATATACAACTGACCTTTTTAATGGCAAATACAATTCCAAGATTGTGCTTGAAGTACTATTTACAAAACAGAAACGTAAACAGCTCTTCTGCCCAAGCACAACAGATACAGATGCATCATTTGCTGAATGTTGAGATCCAGATGGACTTGGGGGCTCTGTCTAGTACTGTGGGATTGTGGGGGGGTGTGTG
>JAOYMR010000017.1:1364348-1391788 GCA_025802075.1 Tenebrosternarchus preto
CCTTTGGTGTGGTTTGTACCACATGGCTTTTGTTGGTGGGGTATTTTTGGGTGGTTTTCTGTTATAAAACCCCCCCCCCCCCCACACACACACACACCAATTGCAGCACCTGTGTAACTTATACCATCCACTAGCAAGTCACTATTAAGTGTCAGTCGAATATTAACTGGTGAGCAGTGGTCATGTGATCAGAAATGGCCATGTGATGAATGAGGTAGAGTTTGGCAGGCAAACTGCATTGTAGCTCAGCACCTAAAGGGGGAGGGGCAAAGCATTGTAAGATATTATACTACTGACTTAATCATATGACTTGACCCAGGGACTATGTAACAGAGACAGAACATCTAACATCTGCCTGTGTGTGTATGTGTGTGTGTGTGTGTGTGTGTGTGTGTGTGTACGCCCATAAACAGTAGAACCTTCCAGACTTTAGGTTACATTATGTATTCTAAGCAGAAAAAAAATTAAGGCTAGAAATAGACATTATTGTTTCATTAAGTCACACATACTTAAGACATTATTGTGTCATTATGTCACACATACTTAAGACATTATTGTGTCATTATGTCACACATATTCAAGACATCTACTGTGGCAGAAAAGCAACCAAAGCTACACTGCATGGACAGGTGATTGAAGAAGGATGTGATGAACTGTGCATGTGTAAAGGCATTTGTGTGTGAGTGAGAGAGAGAGAGAGAGAGAGAGCGAGAGAGAGAGATTCTTACCTAATGCCTTATGGCAACTCATGTACAACTGATAAAACAACATTTCATATGAAGTCGTGGTCAATAAAGCACCTTTTCTACACTTCAGGGATGAACTGAGCTCAGTATTTGCATTCAGAATGCGAACCTACACAAACACAAACACACACATGCACACATACACACACACACACATAGTATGACTGTAAACTATGTAGGCAGGGACAGAGCAGAGACAATCTTAGCCTGTCATTAATGATGAAAGCACCAGTCTGAAAGAGAGAGGCTGCTTATTACAGCGGATAAATGGACAGGACCGGCTACTGAACTAATCTAGCAGCCCATCCCTTTAGCCACAGATCCAATACTCTCAATAACTGGCAATAGAAATTAATCTCAAAACATTATTTGCAGGGCATTTGGGAAATAACAAACACAGTATGATACAGTTTCAGAATTTACTGGCAGAGTCTGGATTATATAGTGAATCAGCAACTACAATGACTCCAGCAGGATAAAAACAACTAGAATTCCTGACAAAATTAATGCAATGATTGTTGGCAGTGGATTTGAAAAAGATTCAGATTTACACAGATGTTGATACCAAACATGTCTTTGTATACATGCAATGTATTAAGTGCATTAGGGTTAAGTGAAATATTGTTCTAAATTTGACTTTTTCCAAACTCCGTCTTTTGAGTTGTTGAGGCTCCATGTGGGGAAAAGCCAGTAAAAGACTGTGTAATGCATGTAGACCTCCATCCACCATGCAGAGCACCACGTGGAGGTCCAGCAGATGAAGAGTTAATGCTATAAAGAGACCTGCCTTTGCCCTGACCTCCCCTCGTTCTCTCTCTCTCCCTCCTTCTTTCTCTCTCTCATCCTTTCCCCCTCTCTCTCTCCACCTCTTTATTACTCCTTCTCTCTCTCTCTCTCTCTCTCTCTCTGCAAGGTATCTCCCCCGTGCACCATCCTTACTCAGCTCCAGACTGACAGTGGTTTTAATCTTTTCTCAGCCTCTCTCCTGGAGATTGGGGAAACAAAAATCAATACTCTCTGGCAGGCGTTCTGGAGGGCTGTGAATTACAAGGCCGCCTTCCCGTAGCAACGGCAGCCTTGAGCAGGGGAGCATGGGAGAGTGGGCCAGGTCAGGGGTCATGACAGGACCAGCACTAGCAAAGTGAGGTATTTACTACAGGCCTGACCGAAATGAGAAATATCTCCTACAGAGGAGCCAGACTGGGGCCAAAATCACATAGGCCTTTTTCAGAGTTTTGCTCCCTTTATTTTATTATAGACACTTAGACTCATGTTTGATCTCTCTTTCTTTCTCTCGAAATCTCTCTCTCTGTGTTTCTCGCTCTCTCACAAAAACACACATACACACACACACAGCATTAGAGGTGATGTATTGTACCTCTGACGGTCATCTTGCCCAACAGAGCTGCAAATCCTGGAGGGAAACATATCGACACCCCAGTGTGTCATTAGGTTTTAATCACAGAGCTGACATACGCTTCAATCCCCACTGTGCCACAGAACTGGCCACCAACCAGACCTTCCCAACCGACCTCCATAAATCCACTACATCCATCCACCCACCTCCCACGCCTGCCCCCACTCACCCTCACCCACATACATCGGTCTAGAGGTTTAAGCAAATTTAAAGACGATAATAGTGATTTCAGTAAAAACAGCATTAAAATAGTTCCAATCATCCTGGAAATCACAACAGCAGTTACTAGACGACTAAACAGACTTTAATCAGGCATATCAGATTATCTCCTAAACCACCCAATATAACCTACTGGCACATTTAATTTCTTAAATTCAGAAAAGCTCGATCGCTGCAGCTTGCAGCTGGCATCTGTATAGCGAGCAAAAGACATGCGAGTCTCCACACTACAGAGGCACAATGACCCAATATAGCCGGTATAAATCTAGCACTAAGCTGTCAGAGACCGCTGTAGCAGCGGCAGCCCAGCACAAATCTAACTCGCAGAGCACAGACAGCCCGACCACTCCACATCCCTGAAACCCTCACGAACAAACATTATTTACATCCACAGACACAAGAACCTCAGATCGCTGACATGTCATTTTAAGAGAGGCCGACTATAATGAGCAATACGCTGAGGTTCCTCGCTATATTTCTGAGGGTCACAGTCATTTTTTAGGGCGTGTTTAGACAAAGAGGGGAAGCTAATTTGTTGTTGCTAATGGTGAACAGTATGAAACAGTTCTTAAAGTTATTAACTTCCTCGGGTTTAAGAGGCCGTTACACAAATAGCCTACGTGTAACCGTCCCACCGTCTTTCCAACGTTCAGGCTCTTCCTCCCGCTCTCGTTTTTACAAGAGGCTTAGCCATTTTTCTCCGTTCCTGTTGTCAAGAGCGATGCTGTCACTAGCTTCGGAAATAAACAAACACTATCGTTGTTAAAACGATATAACGAAGATTTAGGACAGGGTCTAGCTATTCAAAGTATGGCTTGATTAATTTTGTTTGAAAGGCAGCGCCTTAGCTCTGTGATCGATGCGCGTGCGGTCACCTGCCAATACCGCGTGGACTGAGTAATTAGCCCGCGTGCTCGCTGGCAGAACTGACGGCTGGAATGAAGTCGCACCCGCCCTGAGCTGCCAGAAAGAATACCGCCGATTCGCCTCCGAATTCAAACACAACCAGAAAAGTTATCTTGGAAAACTCTGCATGGCCAGCGTCTACACTTCCTAACAATGGAGCAACTTGTTTAATAAAATGAAAGAAGGGAGAAAAAATCACTTGTGATGGCTGTATTCCTCAATTCACCATAGCTCGTGCTGTGCTTACTGTGACGCGACCAAAGCATCCTAATTTGACAGAAGTAATGGCTGTACACCAGGAAATCCATGAACAGCCGACGGACTGCCTGGAAGCCCTTTAAAGAGGGAATTCGAATCTTTTTCTAATCGTTTTGTCTTGACAGGAATAGAGAATTTAATGACAACCCCACCACCAACACACCCTGAATTTATAGATCAGAACTTTGGTTTTCCGTTCATTTCTTTTTTGTTTATTTTTTGTTTTTGCTTAGTACAAAATCACTTTCTGATCATCCTGCGCTCGACTGGAACGGTACAACAATCAATCAAACATCTACTATCCTGCAGTGACGAAACTGTATTTCTTTCCCTGCAGGCTGCGTTTCAGGTGGCCCCTGGGTGTCCAGCTCCAACCCCCCTGTGCTGTACTGCACATTTCACCCATTATAGTTACCGCTGGGCGAAACACAAGAACTGCATCAATTACGCCAACTCACTTTGCTCGCTCGTGCTACTGACAAGGCTACGGATACGGAGTACGTAAAATGACACGCGCCCTGAGTTTTAAAGGAAAACACAGCTCAGAGCTGGCCAAATGTTTGCACTCGCCGCAGACCTTTTTAAGATTTCGCTTTAAGAAGTATGTGTTGGTGAACATTGTTTCAACGCGAGCAGATAATTATAGGTCAAAACAAAGTTTTGATTGTGAAGCAATATAAATCAGTCCAATCTTTGTTTATGCAACATACACTGAAGTTATTTGGGATGTGAGAGAAATCATGGTGTGCAACAGCCTTTATACATTTGGCTGAAAAAGCACCTTACAATGATGACTGAACACATGAAGCACAAGTGTGTGGCTTAAGGACACAATATAAGCAACAAGGGATAATTGGAGTTTGAACTAGCAACCTTCTAAGTGCTAGCTGAGTACCTTAACCACTGAGCTACTACTGCCCTGACTGACTGTGCAGTTAAAAGTTTCCCATGAATCCCCAGAAAGCTCATTACATACAATAGCAACAATAACCTTATCCATTAGTGTCCAGCGAACAGACATGCGTTTTGTTTCAGCAGTCAAAGAGTTGACTCTAAGGTCCCATTTCTATGTGCTGCAGTGCTGGGGCTTTTCATTTGAGTCACAGAGGCGTAATTGAAACTTTCTCTGATGTTTTGCCGCTTGATTTGACACTGGCCACTACAAATGGCATAAAATCGATAGCAAGGCCTGTCTGCCCAAGTAAGGGAATCCTCATTGGCTTTTCTTACACCACACACAGCTAGGGCTAAGTGATCCCAGACACTGTAGAGATCATCACACAAACACACACACAAATACAGCATATACACTACTCATTTACAAACTTAAATCATTTAGTTCTGTTCTGAGTGTATATAAGGACATGGTTGCAGTTGTACGAATGTGTGTATGTGTGTGCAGATTTACCAGAATTACTTTGTGTGTTTATGTATAGCTAGCAGCTATAAACCGTGTGTATCAGGGTGTGTGTGGTGGGGGGGATGTTTCAGATAGACGGAGTATCTGAGTGTCCCCAGGGCACTGGGGGAGTCATTAATAAGAGCTGAAGCTATCTCCACACCACTGTTCCCAGACCTGCCTCACAAAGAAATGGGCAGAAAAATCCAAAACGAAGCCATCATAGTGACCCTCCTCTTTATTCTCACAACGACAGGTCACTGACAATCTGCCAGCCGACGCTATATTCAGAGCTTGGGTGCACATGAGAGAAAGAGAGTGTGTGGGTGTGTGAGAGAGAGACTGTGTGTGTGTGTGTGTGTGTGTGTGTGCGTTTCACCTTTCGTGTCACTGTACTGTTAACTTGTCTCACTATGAAGTATCAGCTATGGCTTCTGAAAATGAAAAAAAGCAAAACATTAGTTGTTTAATGTTATTAATCAGAGTTTTATGCTTAACACACACTGCTACAAACATTGTGTCCAGGTGCAGATGTAACGACTTCATTCTGTAATCATGGTAAAGTGGTTCTTCCTGAATAGCTGTTCAGAGGCCCAGAGCAGAGATAAAGGCTGAGGCAGGGACATGAATCCTGTGCTTGAGGTTTTGCTCCTGTGGCCTGTACCTTCCAGACTTCATGCACTTAGGTAAATAGGGGAGTGGTAAGCCATTTGGGGAGAGGGAGAGTGATCCTGCGAGCCCCAGTGATTTAGAGGGAGCCTTTCAGAGGGACATACGACTGCTGAAGCCTGGGAGGAGATGAAAGTGTCCTCCATAATGTCAGAAGTGGAGGGCTGGCTGGGTGGAGGTAGGGTGGAGGTAGGGTGGCGGACCTGTACTGTGTGTAGACGCAGCGAAGGGCAAATCGTGAATTGTAAGGCGCACAATTAGTGAGATAGAACACAGGTAAGAGTGGGAGAGAGCACGAGGGTGTGAAAGAGTGAAACAGATTCAGACATTAAAGCCGGGGGAGAGAGAGGGAGAGAGTGGCAAAGAGTAGGAGAGAAGCATCAAGATGGGTGATTCCACCGAGGGCCTGGGGTTTTCCCTGGGGTTGTATGTAAGGGATTGGGATGATGGAGGTGGGGTCATAACGAGCTCTGTGCACAGGGTAAGAGTGGCAGAGGTGAGTCAGGGAGCGGGGGGGGGTCAGGGCTGTTAGACTGCCCTGTCTTTAGTGACAGTACTATGAATGGGTTGGGGTGGGATTACTTTCCTGCTCTTACCAACTCAACACATTCATTCATAAACATTAGATTAAAGTGCTGCTGTTTTTTTTATAGTATAAAAACAAGGGCTATAAGGGAAATAAAAAGATCCCAGTGATGTTATCTATGAAAGAAACACCAGGACCACATGGCATGAATTAATACTGGCAAAAAAAAACTGGTTAAATCAAGTCTTTGGTTTATTATTTTATTAAAATAATACAGTAACAGGTGATCATAAGACCAAGTGAAATGTTGACTGTAAGCTGAAGTGTAATTAATTTGTGTATGTGTGTGTGTGACTGCTGAGCCTGGTGAGGTGTAAACGTGCTCTTTTGATATCTCTGTGAAAAGGAAACACTGCTTTGAGTAATAATAGTGATCCGTAGGCGAGATTGAACGCGCTTCACGCCTGTAGCACGAGCTGGCTCTCGTTAGCACGCCGGCACCGCGGCTCCTCACTGCAGACGAGCCACGGCAATTAGCGTTGGATTAATTGGTGTCTTTATCTCATTAGGGCCAATCTGATGCGAGTATGATGAGGTTTGCCTGGCTTGGCGTTTGTTTAAGTGGATTGCTGTAATCGCTGTCATTATTAGGGGCTCTTTAGCGAAGCGTGTAGGGCTCCATAGCGTGCCACTCCCTGCGCCCAGCTGTCCAGCAGTGAGACTGGGAACCGGGCCCTGCCAACCTCACAAAGCAGTCGTCTGGGTTCGGCTATGGATCAGCGGTCATTATCCCCCTAACATAAACCTATTAACACCCCTCCCCCTTGCCTGCCTCTTCCTCCAGAACACCCCTCCTTCTTGTTTTCCTTCATAATTACTTCTCCCACATACTCTCACAGAAAGTTTCTCAAGCCCTCATCTTTGTGGATCTGGCAACCATGAGAGGCACAGACAAGCATGTCTTGTGGTCTTTATAAATTCCCAGGGGTCAGTACTGGAAGAAAAAAGGCCTTAAATCTGACACACACACACAGACATACTCAAACACACAACAAACACAGTCTCTAAAGTACCTTTATAATTATAGTTTGACAATCGATGGTTTGTAAGCTTTTTTTAAAACACAGACACCGACAGAGGACGAAAACAGTAATAAAATACAAATCGACCCTCTCTGAACTTGGTACATACTACACTCTGAATTTTTAAACCAATAAATCCATAATCATAGCACTTTTTTTGCTTTGAAAATATTTTGAACATTACTGACCAAGGCCAAGCTTCCCTCTTCTTTATGACAGCTTTGAAAGATATGCGTGTATCATATAGTGAAGTGGGTAAGTATGAGATGTGAAGTACAAACCTCAGTGGAAACACTTAAGCCATTGATCTTGAGGTGGACAAATTTTACACGGGCTTGTAAGCCCTCTAAGGGGACCAATCAAGTTTTATGCCCATCGTAACTACTTCACCCCTCTTAGCGTTAACAGCCTGAGCGCGGTCTGAATAGGAGAGTGTGCCGAGGTGCTCCTGGCTGCCAGAGAACTTAGGTCCATTTCAGTGATGTTGAAATAACAGAAAAATCCAGACCTTTAAATCTAGGATTTTCTCCTGCTTGTTACTACTAGAAAGCTGAGCTAAAGTATCAGTGAGCCAAAAAAGCACTTCTTTATCCAGCAAGAACAAACATTAGAACATTCTAGAAAAGAAGAACAAACCAAATAAACCTGTGAAAATGGGAATAACATTCCTGACACAATCACACACAGGTGCACCACATCCCCACAAACCCATCACCAAGGGGTGCTGGTACTTTCTGGCAGAAGATGTTCTGCCTCTATATTGCGTGCAGCGAAGGAGCCAGCAGCTTCGGTTCATGTCTGCTCGTACACATTCACCATGCTGTACGCTAATGAGCTCAGAGAAGGTTCTGAGTTGTCATGACCCTGTTCGTTAACCAGGAGCCAGCGTCCTTGCAAACACCCCCCAGCCCCCCCGGAAAACTGTAGTATGTGTGAGAGCCACTAAAGAACAGGTCAGATTAGAGCTTAAGGATGAAATGGGGTTTGTTCTGTTCCTCTTCAGTTCCGTGGCACGATGAAGCATATGTTATTCACAAGGGACTCAGGGAGACACTCCCCTCCAAGTGGGTGGAATAACTGATCAGCATGAGTCACAGAGTTCTAATGCTGCAGGCTTCATCTGCTCCATTTAAACTGAGGCTTTTTGGCTCATGCATAGATGTACACACACACACACACTCACACATACGCACAGATGCACACACACACTCACACTCACAGGCGCACACACGTACAGATGCATGTACATACTCTCAGATACGCACAGATGCACACACTCTCACACTCAAACACACACATACACACACAGATGCACACACCCACAGACACTCAAGCAAAAATATTTGTCTTAGCACCCAGCAGAACTACCACTACTGATGGAAAAAGGAGGGAGCTGCAATTAAAGAGATCTTATGGAAAAGACCTCCAGTGAGAAGAATGCTAAAAAATCTGATCTTATGTTTTTGAAGTCATATCTATCTTCCTCTCTCTCTCTCTCTCTCTCTCTCACACACACACACACACACACACACACACACACATGAACACACACACACTTTCATCAGCTCTGTGCGCCTTCATCTTTGCCCTCTCCTCCCTCTGTTTGCTCCAGGGATGGCCTCCCTCTCTCCCTCCCCCCCTCACCCATCTTCTCTCCTCTCATTTGCTGGTGAAGCTTTGATTTTTGAGAACATCACCCCATGCATCCACCCTCTCTCTCTCCATCCATCCCTATCCTCACACAAACACAACCGCTCACTTCATACTGCTTTCATTTCATATATACTATTTATCTATTATTTATAACCCACACTACTGTCATATGCTCTTGGAATTCACCCTATCAGGCTACAGACACTTCTGCCTTCATGCTAGAGTTTATCACCAGTGCTGTGCATTTTATCTACCAGTGCAGTGAAAACAATGTTGAGTAAAGCAGACTAATAAAGAAATAAATACTATTTTTGTCAGTAGATAATATGAGCGCAGCATATAGCATCAAGTAACTATAGAAATGCATTAAAACAGTGTAGAGTGTTGAACAGATTTTATCTCTCTCCCTGTGTTTGCCTCTATTTCCTTCTATATCTCTCCTGGTCTGTGTGTGTGTGTGTGTGTGTGTATGTGTGTGTACATGTGCGTGTGTGTGTGTGTGTAGAGGTTCCTCTGACCCCCAGGCAGCCCATCACTCTGCACATATGAATCATGGAAATGCCAAGTGCAAAGGTCACCAAGGCAACGGAGTACAGATGCCACAGCAACCAGGCCTACACACCAGTCCATTGCAAAACAAAAAAGGCACTATAAACACAGAGAACCATACTGATTCACAGAAGGTCAGACTAAAATCCATTTAACTGAACTAGTGGTGAGTTAGCCATCCAAAAAAGAAGCAATCTAATATAGTTTAAGTGTAATTGCACTGTAATTGTCCAGTTGTTGGAAAGTTATCCATATTAGTGTTAGAGTGCCGCAAATGCTTTTTGTCTCTTATTTCTGTAACAAGTTTTGAATGTTAATCTAGTGTTTCCAACACTCACAACATGTATTCTAACAATTTGTGTATTGGTGCTTTCTAAATGAATATTAATATGCTCTGTTTTGATTCTATTCCTATGCTTCTTCTTCAAGTATTTACATCAAGTATTATGCAGGTAAGGTTTTAACTGTAATTGCCAATATTAAGCAAACAGCATCGCTGTATCGCTGTATGTTTTGGAGATCTGTCTGATATGAACATTACAGGACTACTGATCCCTAAGGTACTTCCCTGTGATGTTAACCACTGGAACATTAACCCCAACAGGAAGGCTGAGACGTGGCAACATGGGTCTGGATCTAAACTATCAGATGGTTTATCCTAAAGCAGGATCTGGAAACACTTACATGCTTGGTGCAGTGATTGTGTAATGCTCTACTGTACCATGTCAGAGAATCAAACACACTACACCACTGAACTACTCAAACTCAAAAGTTTGAGTGGCACACACTCTTTAAGTTTACAGATTCAGTAGTTCCAAGTGGATTGAAAGGGACACTTAGTTTCGCCTAGTTTACCTGTACCACAGTGAGGAAGGTCAAACCAGGGTTATTCTGATTCATATGTAAAAGTTAAAAAAAAAGTTTTTGAATGACTCTAAATCTCTCTAAAACTGGATTTTTAATTTTGTTCAATCTGAGAGATTATTGGCTGTGCAACAGTCTGTGACAGGTCCATCTTAGATTGTGGGCCAACGATAGAATCCTGACCCAGACCTGTTCAGGGTCTCACAGCAAACACGCTCGTTCTTGCTCTGCCTGACTTTGGCAGATGTGAATATGTCAACATTTGTTGGAGCTAGACATGTTTCTTTTTATGAATTAATGTAGAACTGTAAGGAACTTTAGCAGAAGTAGTGGGTAGTCAAGCAGTGTTAAGTTCAGAGAATGGTCAGGAGGAGGGTTTGCCTATTAGTCCAGGCAAACTTCAAGACCTCCACAATGCAAGTTAAAGTCTTCCAAACTCGATCCACGACAGCTTGTGAGTTGGAGTGAAAGGTAAGGCACACTTCCCCATCTACGAGCGTCTCCCGAACAGATGGATCAAAGATGTGCATCGCACAGAAAATCTGGAGATCTTAATAATTCAGCAACTCCTTGTCTGACATCGAGTGTAGTTCAGCTCGCTCTCAAACCGGGCACATATGGAAAGACAGACGTTCCTCGCCCAGAAAAACGCTAAACTAAACAGGAGAAGTCCCCAAAGAGACAGGAGAAGAAGCTAGAGAGGTAAGGATGGACAGAACGCTACTCAACCCCCCTGAGGCCTTGCTAGACTTCTCCCTTTGTGTGTGTGTGTGTGTGTGAAGTGTGTTGAGTGTGCAGATGTGAACAGCTTGATACAGTGCAGCACATGCTGCAGGGATAAGGGCCTCCTGTTCACCACGTTAATTTGTGCTGAAATTAGCGACCAGTCTGAAGCGTGCCGTTCTTCAAATGATTGATTAAACTCGCCAACTTTATCAACAAAACTAACTTCACTGCGAAAAAGGTAAATCTGTGTTTTCAACAAACAGATTTCCCTCCCTTGCAGCTCATGTTTTATGTAAATAAAACACACACATAATCAGAGGTATCTTTAATAGCCATCATGAGCCGAACTGTCTCTCATTAAGACGATATGTTGAGCCTCTACAGTATGTGCTCTGTGAGTTTTTAGTGTAAGCTCTGTCAGTAGATCTGGATGCACACTGCCTTCTTGCTTCCAGTGTTTCTTCAAACACTTGGCATGAATTTTTCAGACTGACTCAAACTTGCGGCAGTGACCGAGTCTTCCCTTGCTCCTGGTTCTCCAGCAAGCCCGATGATGACCACACTTTCCTTCTTATTTATGAGTCAGAGTCGGAAGCGAACGGTACACGTCAGAGTTCGGTTGGTGGAAGCGGTGGAGGCGTTACAGCTCGCCTCCTCTCACTCCTGCTGACGCGCAGAGTTCCGACTCCCTCCCACACACCTCCACACCGCC
The DNA here is from genome assembly GCA_025802075.1 of Tenebrosternarchus preto. Lineage (NCBI taxonomy): Eukaryota > Metazoa > Chordata > Actinopteri > Gymnotiformes > Apteronotidae > Tenebrosternarchus > Tenebrosternarchus preto. The sequence goes on from JAOYMR010000017.1 coordinate 1,376,075, forward strand.
AACGACACGTGGCCGTATCCCCAACTTTAGAGGAATTACTGCCACACGGCTTTAGCGTAGCCGCTAAGTCTGCATGAACTGAACAAGTGCTGCCATCTGAAGTTAAAATAACACATCTAAGATTTTAAAAGGAAACAATTATTCCTCAAGAAAAAGTGCTAATGTCAGTGGTTTTAAGATGGTTTTAGTAGTATACCCCTACGCATATATCAACTATCAGGATTTTTGAATTTTATCTTATTTATTTATGATGGAAAAGATGCAAATTTGGAAAGCATTACAATATTTTCTTAGTTAAGCAAAAAAATATGCCAATAAACATCAATAAGTATTAATATCCTCGGGGTAAAGGTTAACTAGGCTTTGAAGGTATTTTTTGGAGGGAAGCACAACAATGGCCTTCATGTAACTGATCATACAGCACTTGTTAAGATAGTCAGGAATCTGACATCCTATTACTCTATTGAGGAATCTGACCCGTCTAAGCTAATGGTGATTATATGAGGGACTATAATTCTGCTTGTGTTGGTGTTGTGTAACATTGTGCAGTGAGAAACTCAAGGTGTCCTGCGTCCTTTCATTGTTCTGAAACAATGATATTCTCACAAAAATCCAGCAAAATCGCTGTTTCTGTCTATTAATCTGTATTTCTGTTTAAATAATTTATATAACACTGTTATTGTTGCACCTTTTCTGACATGAAAGAAAGAAAATCAATAAAAGCTGAAGATTTGTAGCTTTTTGAAGCCAGTTACCATTTCAAGTATTTTCTTGATCAAAGAAATATTGCCATTATTAAAAATGCTATGAATAATAAAATTTTTATTTTGCATGTACATGCAAACTTGTTCAGAAATTGTGACACTAAACGATGACAGAACTTTACTAAGCCGTAGTCGTGTAAATGCATGTGTTCATGGTATTATTGTTTCCTTGCAAAAGGTTTAAACTTGGTTTCCTGGAAATGGATTAAGTCCTGGTTTAAACTGTAATGTCAGTGGGGATTCTCCATTGACAGTTCTATGTAGTCTGGGCTTATCACTAATCTTTGTCAGGAAAACCAGTCTTAGATGTTTTCTTTAGGTCATTGGCGTTCAAACCATTAGCTTGCAAGGTTTGCGTGGCCTAATGTTGCCAGATGTTGGAGAGCACACAAACTCGCTGTACAGTTTAAGAAGTTACATGCTTTATGTGTGATATACATGGTCCAATAATCCAGAATCTCAGTAAGGAAAGCTAAATGCAAGACTCTACTTCCAAAACCTCAAAAGGATATTTGAAGAGATTCTGAATCTCTTCATTCAGCATTCAATCACTGCAATTGATACCACCAAGATATGTGAAGAAGGGGGGTATTTAGCCATCCGTTGATGTTTAGTTATGGAGACGGTGATATGCTGTGGAGTTCTTGAGGTTTACCATTGAATGATGACCCTAGGGTTCAGTGAATGATGACCCTAGGGTTTGGTGTGGGCTGTTATTCCTGTTTTTCCAGGGAGTGCAACTGCAGTTCTGGAGTGGGATCTACCCACACACCACCATCATCACACTGCCCTTCATACAGTGGCTTTGTCAAATTTCCTTGTGTCTGTGTGTGTCTGTGTGTGTGTGTGTGTGTGTGTGTGTGTGTGTGTGTGTGTGTTGCTACAATGATGCAGACTATGCTGTTTTCTTTCGGTCAACACAGTGTCATCCCTGAAGCACTTGAGAACACACTGCTGCTCGTCACACCTGGAGGATGTACAGGAAAAGATCTCCATGAGATCTCTGCAAGATCTCCACTGGGGTGCTGTCTCAATCGGAGCATTTTTAACAAAATATTTCACAGCAGCTCTGACCTCATAAAATGTTGGCAATCCATCAAGACGGTGAGCGTTGGACGATCAAGCAAAGCATTAACAGCTGTTGGACATGTTTCGTTCTGCTGTCTTCAACAGTTTCTCCACTGTCACCAGACTGCAGGACAAGATACCTGCGCAGTGAAGCTTTAAAGTCTGATCGAGGTAACGCACTTCCGAAACACCACAGACCCTCTCGCTTATGGGGAGGCAACCAACACTCCTTACTCCCACTACATGTTACAAAATCCCCAACAGCTCAGGAGAATTTATAGGACAGGGACAGGCCATCTTATCTACAAAGGCCAAATGCGGCTGCACGTTGTCATAGCAACCAAGAAGGAGTTCACCTAAAATAATAATATTACCCAGCCCTGTTTGGAGACTGGAAAGATGCCTATGTTCACTAGCAAATTTACTAAGTATACCCATTTAAAAAATATAAAATGTAAAAAAAAAATCTTTCGTTAGTTAAAGTGATTTTTTTTCCATGCTTCATTGTAGGGTTTGTGATGTAGTAAAATCTGAATTTTGCAATTGTGTGTCTGGATAATGAATAGATAATGAGCTCTGATCTCACACACAGCATACCACACTAGGCTTGTTCTAAACTTAGACACCATTACAAATTTTGTGATAGTGAAGAGTCACATAAAATTGGTCAATAAAGGCAATAATGGTGTTTCCAGAGTAGCGGCAGATGGCACTGCAGCCAAAGAACGCCAACAATCACCGTAATGGCAGGAAACCAGTCTGCACTGATACACAGACACAACTGGAGTAGCAAACCAGTAACAACCATCTCAGACTGGGCTGATACCATTAAAGCTGCACTCGTGTTCCATTATCCATCATTTGTGTGTAACCACTTATTGTAACAATTACTCTGCTGGAGTAATTTCTTGTCTGTTTTATCATTTTGAGTGTGGATTGTTGCCCATGACAACACCACTATAACTTGTGCAGGATTACTGTGCTATACTGTGCTGATTGCCTTTCCTGCTTTGGTAATGTGTGTCCAAGCTAAGCACTCTCTTCTGTTGTCCATCTGCAGCACCTGTTTGAAGAGTGTAGTTTAATTAGGTACACCCACTTAAAGGTGCATCTGTTTGCAGGTGTGATTGTGTGTGTGCATATCAACTGTCAGTACAACAGTAACATTTCCATGGCAGAGTCCTGTTTGAAGAACTGGGTTTGTCATGTTATGGCCTGCAGTAGTTTGTAGGAGTTTTCACATGGCACTGCTGGGTGGAGAGGGGACCTACACCCAAACATATTCAGCTAAAAGGCTCAGGAAGGGAGGTAGAGGATGGCCAAAACGAACTTCACCTACCAGCAAACTGGCACAGATACCGTTAGAGTCTGTAGGTGTACCGAGTCTAACTGTACCACCATGAGGTGTGTCTAATAAAGTGGCTGCTGAGTGGAGTCTGGGTGGAGGAAGGCAGGGAGAAGCCTAGACAGCAGCTAAATCTCCACAGATGTTTGCACATACTGCTCTTCTCTCAGCATCCCCACTTCATCTTCGTCCTCCGAGTCCTATCCACAAGGCAGTTGGGCAGAGGGAGTGCAAAATCCTGCGCAGTTACCCTGGAGACCCTGGAGTTGCAGCATGAACGTTTACTGTGAGTCACCAGAGGGGCAAAGAGAGTCGGGCGCGCAGAGCGGCTTCCCCGTTCACCGGCAGAGCGGCCTTGGCCGCGGCACGCTCGACGCCAGAAAGATGCGAGCGGGCAGAAAGACATACACGCAGCTCCTGCTCCACGCTAGCAGAGGGCACGCTACATCCAACCTGCAGGAAAGCGCTGACACACAGCGGCTAAGTTACACATGCACACATGCTCGCTCTCTCTCACACACACACACACACACACTCATAACTCCAAGGTGAGCTAGTTAGGTAGGCTATATGCTCTGTCTCTTGCTGCCAGTCACATGGCTACCCTGAGGCACCCACAGTTGTTAGTGTCTAACAGTGGAGGTGGTGGTGTGAGTGAGAGCAAGGCTTGGTCTCATTACCCCCACACACACACACTCTCTCACACACACACACACACACACACACACACAATGTGCCTGCACTTCAGGTCATGTGTGCTGACTGGAGCCTGATACGTTGTGATGGTGAGAGAATAACGAGGTTTCATGGTGTGAGAGGCTCAACACGTCTCTGGTATTGGAGCAGGGATGCAGCTGTAGTCACCTGCCCAGCTGGAGAGAGGGAGAACCAGGGAGTAAAACCTGACCAGCCCCCTATAAACCTCCAGCTCCACCACAACTGTTCCTCACAACCTCACTCTTCTAGTCTAGCAGAGATTTTCACATTTACCTGTTTAACAGAGCATGCTCACAAATGGCCACAGAACCTGCTCCTGTTTTCTGAAACTTTCTTTGGAGGGATGTGAACCCTTGTTGCTGATCCTGTAGCAGCAGAGCCAGGGTAAGTGACCTGCTGTTTCTACAGTCCTTTCCACAGTTTCAGTGATGGAGGTCCAAACATATGACCCTGTGCGAGAGTCTACTGTGAGATTAGACGTCTACTGTGAGATCAGACACTGTTCACTGGCTTAATACTGCAGACTAGTCAACTCACTCACCGAGTGCAGAGTAGATGACTGTTGTGCACACACGCAGACCCATCCCGCTCCCCATCGCCACGCCGACGCCTCCGTGACTGACAGGTGTGTTTGATAAGATGCAGGTTTTTCCATTACGGTGTCTGAGCTGATGGCTTTGAGCGCATACACATGTAAAGCTAATACAGCGCGGGGTCTGCATCACTGACAACGCGCACTGGGGTAGAGCAATACTCCTCAACGGCACACGCACACTAGATCTCCCACCGCATCCCATCCTGATCCCATCTCTCTCTCACATACATATACACACACAAACACACACACATACACACACAGGAATAAGTCTTAACAGGAATAACGGAATGGTTGGATTTCTCTGCAGGCGCGCGTGGTTGCTGATATGTGCACAGGGAGAGAGAGAGAGAGAGAGAGAGAGAGAGAGAGACGAGTGACAGGGTCTGAGAGTAAATATCAGGCTTCTGCCTCCGGAATAATTCACACATGACACTCAGCATCGCTGCTGTCAGATTAACCCATCCCTGTGAGCAGGCAGGGGAGAGGGGCTTATGGGTAATGTGTTTTTTAATGAGGGCTTGCTATGGTCAACTTGCACAGTTTAGGACTTTCGAGATATTTTTGCAAAAAACAAAACAAAACAAAACAAAAAAAGGATTTATTGATGTATTAATTGGTACTTTTCAATCATGGTCTTTAGACTTGAATATTGATTGAGCTCATTATGGATAACTATGTATAGACTGTGCTCACAAAAGAGCAGGTAGAGAGACAGATAATACTCTTCTGTCCGTCTTTTACTTTCTCTGCCCTGCAGAGAGTGATGGATGCGTCTCCAATGCTACGGCACCAGCAGAGCGATTGGCTTCCAGCGTGACAATCCTATCAGATGGACAATGAAAAGAGGAGGTTTCTTCTCTCCTCTCTCTTTCGTTCTCTTTCTCTCCATCTCTTCCTCTCTCACTCTCCCTTTCCCCATCTCTTTTTCGGGTGATGAGAGAACTGTACACACAAAGCAGGGCAGGTGGATTATCCAGAGCTCCTGAAACATTCTTTCTCCTCGATAGCTATCAGGCACACACAGACACACACCCCTACACACACCCACACCACACTATACTGAGTCTCAGTGTGTTACCTAATCCACTGATAATCTGCCTCTCGGCGCCATGGAGACATGACAAATGATTATAAAACGCATATTTACGACTATGAAAAGCAAAGGGGGAAACAGATTTTGCAGAGTCAAGCATATTTGTTCACATACTCTGCTGACGGGACACTGGGAAGAATGTAGAAATGACAACAAAATATAAGAACACAGTACCAGGGCTGGTATTAATCAAGAGGTGGCACTGTAACACACACTAGCACAAACGCACCTCAGCGCATTTCCCCAGCCAGCCCAGAGAAAGCTGAGGGGAAGCTCTCTGAACCCAGAACGACACCAGCAGGGTCAACACTGCCATAATGCCAGTTGATTTTGGCTTCTCTTCCAGGGCCTAAAACTGTAACGCACAGCACAGAGCAAGTAGCCAAGGAATATGGACAACACTCGAAGATGGGAGCAGGTTTCAAATAAAAGTCATGGAATTCATTTACACTTCTGAGTCTGATAGGTCCAAGCAAGGTGGGATTTACAGCACTTTCAGCATATGCAGTAGAACAACTAAAGGGTGTGAAATCTGGATTCAGCAGTCACTGCCAATCCTCTCAAAACCTCTGAAATCTGAAAGGTTTCAATGTAGAACTGAAGATGTGTCATGTTCAAAAAAGGGGTAAAAACAGTCCTGCCATGATTTTGTCACCCAGTTCATTTCACTAATGAACTCTTTCTGCTATCTACCAAGTGGCCTGAACAAAATTCACAGGACTCAGAATCAGGCCAACTATGAACCAGAACACACCAGAAATTTGGTTCCAACTGTTGGTGACACTCTGCCAATAGACAACTCACAATATATAACATACAACATACAGCATACAAATTACACACCAAACAGCACAAGGACTTTTGTTTCTAAAACCTGAACCCACTGCTTCTTCTTGTGTGTGTGTGTGTGTGTGTGTGTGTGTATGTGTGTGTATATATATATATATATACATACATACATACATACATACATACACACACACACATATACATATAAAAATATATGTATGTGCGTGTGTGTGTGTGTGTGTGTGTGTGTATAACTCCCAATGCAGCAACCTCCACAGTCTTCAGCTAACAGGATCATCTGCTTCTCAAAACTGGCTTCCGCCGCACAGAAGAACCGGTGCCATTCAGATTCAGATTCATTCAGGTCTCATTCATCTGGCAGGGAGGCCACAGAGATCACGCACACCAGCAGGAAATCAATTCACCATTTAAATGTGCCATGAATATCTTATTTTTTTTCCTGAAAGGAGAAAGAGGAAGCCCTGTGAAGAGGGCTGTTCACATGGGATGGGGAGAGACACTGCCATGCTGAGGACTGCTATTTCTGGTGCTATAACGTAGAAGTTCAGCTTTGAGCTTTTTCAAATGGAATTATTCCTCAAGCTGGTTCCTCTTACAGGATGAGAGGAACAAACAACAGGAAACAGTGACGAGGAGCAGCAAAGCCCTTCTCTCTCCGCTCCGTTCTGAAGGTTTATCTCAACAAGCTCGTCTATAAATATTAACACTGTGCCATATTTAGAAACGCTAACCTCATTCATAATTTAGTGTTTTTTTTTTATTAATCCAGTTTTTAAAAATGCAAATGTAAAATGGCTAGTAAAAGAAGCAGTAGGAGAGATTTGGTGAAATGTCAGAAGCCGGGACAGAATGTGTCAGTAGTGAAACAGAACAAGCTCTGTGACGAAGGAAAGGAGCCGAAAACTCCCTCAATCTACCACGACGACTCCCATTCAGTGCATTTTAAAGTTTTCCAGAAGCATTTGTGAAAATTCCAAAATACGGTATCTCTGGATTTCAGTATATACAAACGTATATCCATATAGAGAGAGGTCAACAGTTTGGGATATATATATAATATTTGGACATACACAGTTTTTATGTATATAAAAAAGTAGAAGCAGAAGTGCTAGTCTGTTTCCTCTTACTCTGTGTTCAGGGGCAGAGAGCAGGGGGTGAAGGGTCAGACAGAGGGCATCATGGGGAGGTGAAACTGAGGTCAGCTCCGCTCTGGCCATTTCCTCCCTGATCCCTGTCACCTCCGTTACACTGCAGCACACCTGGCAGTAATACACACACACACATATATACACACACTCATGCTCACACCCACGCACAAACACACAACCACATGCACACACACACACACACACACACACGTACAAACTCACGCATATCCTCCCACACATGCAAGCACAAATATACACACAAAGCACACATCCACCAAACAATATTGCACACAAAAATATTACGTACAAAAACACATGTTTAATTTCACCCATTGATGAACCACACATTACACACATCTCATAATATACACATCAACAAAGAACAACCCGCACTAAAAAATGAACAATCCCCTTCACTAATACATTTTCTCAGCTCATCGAGATTCCAGTGTGTGTGAGTGTGTATGTGTGTGTGTGTGTGAGCGAGAATCTTTGTCTCCTCATAACCTTCCTCTGATTGTGTTGATGGGTGCCCCCCCCCCTCTTTCAGTTTAATCAGGCTGGAAACTCTCTAAAGACAGATTCAATTATCCTCCACACCTGAACACACAAAGCCCTGGCTCTCTCCCTGTGCAGACACCATTGTTGCTCTAAGCATCAGCCTCACTAATGGGAAATATTGATTCAAATTTTCTCTTCAGTTTCGGACCACAGCAAACACTTTTTTCTTCTTCCTGTCTCACTCTCACTCCTCTTCCTGTCTCTCTCTCTGTCTCCCTCTCCTTTTTCTGTCTCTCTCTCTCCATCCCTGTCTTTCTTTTTTGTCTCTCTCCGTCTCCCTCTCCTTTTTTCTGTCGCTCTCTCTCCCTCCTTGTCTTTCTTCTTCCTGTCTCTCTCCCCTGCCTTTCTCTCCATCTCCCATTCTCTCTCCACCTTTCTCCGTCTTTTCTTTTTCCGCGTCTCTCTCTCCCAGTCTCCCTTTTTTCTCTCTATCTCTCTCCCTCTCTTTCTTTTTCTTGTCTCTCCCCCCATCTTTCTCTCTCCTTCTCCCTGTCTTTCTTTTTCTGCCTCTCTCTCTCTACCACTCCCTCCACCTGTTTGCCTGGCTTTATTTTTCCGTCTCTCTCTCACTCCATCAATGTCTATGTCACTCATATCTCCTGCTTCTGTCTTGGCTGCAGACACAGCACTGGACTAGAATCGGAGCTGGAATCAGAGCTGGAATCGGAGCTGAAATCGGAGCTGGAATCGGAGCTGGAATCAGAGCTGGAATCAGAGCTGGAATGGGCATTTATATCCTTCATGTTTATTTTCCCTCAGTGTTGGAGGCTAATCTGAGCCAATGTTTAAAAAACACCATGGTTTGTAGTTAACAAAGCTGGATGTCAAAATGTACAAAAATGCCTAGGAATAAATTCAAATTTTAATCTTTCAAAGAGGCATAAAATAAACAGTAAGGTTATCTCAGATTACAGATGTTTTAAGTGTCAACAATCTATCATTTCAGCCTTATTTCTTTTATTAATCTGTCTATTTTCTGATTCTCTCGCTTTCTCTGTCTCTGTGGGAAATAGACAGACATTAGGATTCAGGATTGCAGCCAGAAGAAAGTGCAGTAGATTCATCATGATCTGGCTCTACAGTGTCCGGCATCCACGCAAACGACTGCAGAACAGATCAGTCCATAAATCTGGCCGTGCTTCCTTAACGAGGTGCAGTTTCCCCTGGCAGAGGAGCCTCGCACCACGCGGGCATTATGACGGCAAACCCTGCACACACAGACGCCACATCACGTGTTCAAAGAACACACTGCCTGTTTGGAGTCCATCAGTTTCACATACATTTTGTTTTATGAAGCTTTTCTATTCACACACACACCGGCTTTTTTTTATGTGATGAATTTTTTTTTATTGAACTCTATGTTGCTGTAGCTCGGCATTGTTACATCACAAGCCAACCCACACCATTCGTTTATAGTTTATTAAGTAATCGCTGCATATTTCCTTTTTAAAATGCATTTTACTCAGAAAACTTCTCAATCCAATATTTTTTAATTTGTCCAAAGATATTAAAACTGAAGATACACTGTGACTTGATATGTTCCAACTAGTTTTCAAACTTTAATTTCCAAAATTTAGCATCGGGTAGTGGAGACACACAATTACACACATCTACTGCTTGTGTATACACAACAGTTGCACATATATGCATGCACAGCCCACCCAAGTTCTCTTTTAGAAAGTTTTCACACTTTATGCCAGCACTATGGTTTTCTCTGATATACTTTGTTCCAGTGTCTGGTTATATGACCATACTACAATCCTCATTTATAATTTTCTGGGTTGGACTTGACATACATGTATGTGCAGGTGTGCTGAATTCACAGCCAAGAACAGCACCTCTAACAGGGTGTTTTTGCACAGCATTCATACTGTTTACAGAACTTAAAGAAATTAAGAAGCTTTAGTGGAAAGTAAGGTCTCAAATAACCATGAACTTTTATATATGTATATTTACAAAATCAGTGTTTAATTACACACAATATACATGTTCTTTTTATCAAAAAAATCTTTACATTCTCTCCCTCTTCCTGTCCAACTTCCTGTCTCCCTGCCACTGTCTTTCCTCTCAGTTTTTTCTCTCTCTCTCCCTCCCTCCCTGATGGTCTCTCACTCAGTCTATACATCTCCCAGTTTCTTCTGCCTGTCTCTGTCTCTCTGCCTCTCTCCCTGTCGCTCTCTCCTGCTCTATTATTTGCTTTCTCCCTCTCCCTTTGTTTCTTTTGCTTTGTCTTTCCCTCTTTCTGTCTGTCTGTCTGTCTGTCTCTTTACACCCAGCGTATCTCTGCGCCCCCCCCCCCCTTCTCTCTCTGCTCAGTGGAGCACGTACATTCCTCAGAATGCCACTGTACCTGGCTCTCCTGCAGAGGCCCATGTGCAGTGAGAGAATGAGGGGAGGGAGGGATAGAAGGAAGAATCTGCGATATCCTATCAAGCGCTCAGAAGTGCAGAGCACTAGCAAGATTGATGACACCCTGCGGAAGAAACAAAAGACGTGTGTGCAGTGAACCACCGCTCATGAGGCCTGATAGACTCATCTTTTAATAAACATCACTGATATGTCAGCCACGCCTTGTTTCACCCAAAGCAGCTCTCCACCAGAGAGAGAGAGAGAGAGAGAGAGAGAGAGAGACATTCAAACCTTCTCAGTTGGGCCAGACCCTCACTGAGAGTGTGAACACACAACAGTCCATCTACACCACATGCATCACTGCAGGATGTGTAAACTACTGGAGAAGAGCATGAACAACTTCATGAGGCTGTGGTAGCTCAGTGGTTAACACACTCACCAAGGTCATTGGTTAAAGCCCAACCACTGTTGGACCCCTCAATTGCTCATGATGCACTCTGTCATAATTGTAAACTCAATCATGGCAGATCTCCAGAATTGAGTATGTGGTTATGAGTATTAGTTTAAAACCATAACAAAAACTGTGGCTTGCTTTGATGCAGGCACGATTGTATCAACAAACGCAGACACCAGGGAGGTGCTAGCAAGACGTGTCAGATGAAGAAACATCTATGAAAAGGTCTTTTACGTGGGACCCCGCTGATTCTTCAGTTAAGCAGGGCTTTACTGTGGTTACCAACACAGTTCACATCACGCCCTCGAGGCACAGACAGACTGCTGAGTTGTTTATAATGAAGTGATTATATGAGTGTACGCACCCACGGCCAAGCCTCGTCAACTTTCACGATCAAAATAAAAGTTTAACAACGTAGGAGTCGCTTCTTCAAGGGCTGTGCTAACACGCCTAACAACAGAAATGTGACATTTATTCTGTAAATAAAAAATAAACGGCCCCAAGACGGATATGGGGAAATCATGTTTTACAGAGAATTGAAACGATGGAAGCCAAAGCAAAAAGCCACGAGTATTACTTACAGTTGCACAAAGGCACAGAGCAGGACTACAGGCAGCGCACTGAGGGACAGTGAGAGTCTCTCGCTGCTCATTTCGGAGAAGCAAATGTGAAGAATCCATTGGAGAATACTCACTATCGCTCATTATTTCAAACAGGAGAAAATGCGAGAATGAGAGTGTTTATAATCCACAGAGAACCAAACAAAATCTGAAAAAAGAAAGGAAAGCATTCTACTACAAACTCTGCCAGTTCTATGGACTCAACTGTTTACAATATTCTGTATTTTTATGGTAAAAAATGTTGTATCTGTCACAATTCTATCTCCCAGATTCACCCTCTACACTGTACAATGCCTTGTTAAAACCAGCCGTGCGTGAAATGGCGTTCTGAAATAAATGAAACCGACCAGGAAGAGCGGGACAGGGGGGAATATTGCCATGTCAACGTGACAGGCAGGCAGTGAAAATGTAACAAGTGCCATCATCTTAAGGAAAAACCGGATTAAATAAAAAAAAAAAAACGCGCGCGCGTCTCCCGAGCTCATATTGACACGTCAGCGGCAGGCCATTCTTCATTGTCTCATCAAGACAAAGCATTACCGGAGATCAATCTGGCTCTGCGTCAGATAGAGGCCGGTGCAAAGTGCCGCGCGCACGATTTTCCTACTACCCACCCCCTACACACGCTCTCCTTCACGAGAACGCAAACGCGGATCTCGCGCGCAACCCGAGGGAGAGCAGCTGTCAGTTGGAGTTTGAAAAAGGAAATTTAGGAGAAAGTTTGCAGTGAAAGTCGAAAGAGTGATCCTCTCATCTGACTATTTCGAAGGGAATATGTATTGAACCTCGACGAGGCGGCTCTAATGTTGGTTCATCAGCTGACCTCAGGACCTATGTATTGTTAATCTGTGAAATTTGTCGGCGGCTCAGATGAAGCCGTGATCAACGTTTTAGTTAAACTCTCCAAAGGCAACTGCCGCACTTGACACTCTCTTTCATCCCTCATCTGTTAAATATCACACTGCTGGCAAATGTGACAGTATTGTGAATCAATGCCGCCAGAGACAGAATAATTGAACCTCTTCTGTTTAAAAAGCCCCTCAAGTTTTTCCCCCCACAAATGGTTCATTTTTATAACCACAATGCAGAGCGACCTCTTCATATGTCTTTCTTAGAGTAACCACACACACACACACACACACACACACAAAACCACTCAAGCTTACAAAAACAAAACCCAACATCATTCTTTTCATATGTGAGAACTGTGGAAGTAGGTTGGCTAATGGTAATTAGAAAGAGAAAACCATATATCACGCCTATAACTTGGAGAGCTTGTATATCTTTGGGGGTCGTTAATTTTAAAGGAGTGCCATTAACCTGGGGTGAGGTGGACAAGAGAGAGAGAAAGAGAGAGAGAGAGAGAGAGAGAGAGAAGGAGACAGGGGATAGGCTTTGTAAAACAAACCATGCAGATGTGACCAGAGGTACATGGATAGAATGACAGGGGGAGTGTGTTTTAAGGAGGGGGGGGGGGGGGTAGAGAAGAGGAAATGGAGGGCTAGAGACTGAAGAATGATTGCCAGTTCTGTTTGCTTCTGCTCCTGCTACTCTGAGAGTGCCCTGATTCTAGCTGTGGGAATCATACAATGATGTAAACAGTTGTTAAACTCAAACTCTGGGGGATGAACATGTGTTGTCAGCTGCAAAGCTGCAGATTCAGAGAACAGTAACCACCCCTCCCAAAAAAACAGCATCTCCATGCCTCGGATAAGGAGTCATAGCGCAGGAAGCTCTGCCGATCCAAAGTGAGGGTCTGTAGTGAAAAAAATTAAAATTCGATTCAACACTGCCTTTGGTGCAATTCCGTCTTCACCCCAGATCAATTCCACTGAAAGACTTCCGATAATGCACTAACCAGGCCGAAATACCACCTGGAACGGCACTATGAAAATGCACTGCGGGCCTGATCTGATCTGTTCCTAAAACACATTCTGTAGCCCGGAACGGCATGTGCTAAAAGACCTGGCCGTTGTGGAAGCGAGCACAGCTCAATGCTTGGTTTCTCAGGGAACATAAATATTTTCCCCCTCTGTCCCCAGCTCAGGGAGTGCACGGTTCAGCTCTCCCCCAGATCCCACAGCTCCACAGCCCGTCAGCGGGAACTCTACAGTCCCAGAGGGAGGTAACACAGTGAGCTTGCGTCTCTGACTGCTGATTGCTGTTTGCCCTTTGCCGTTGTCGGCCTGGTCCTGCATGTCACATTCGAGAGGTTTATTTTCTTACATCAGAGACCAGCGGAATCATTTCTCACCCGGAGTGCACGGTTAGAGAGGCAGGGGTGACCCGACGAACTCGGAACGCCACGCACGTCGCCCTCAGGCACACAATTGCACAATTATTCCGACTCTCTCCCAGACGGGTGCTCACATTCATCTCGCTTTACCCTCATCCCGTTTATGAGCCCTTGGAAGATGTTAATCGTATTTAGCAATCAGAGCCACCTGAGATTTTACGCAGAAGGACTGGTTTTTGTTTTGTGGTCTGTTTCAGTATTCGTTTCTAATTATTTCTTCAGATCTACATAGTGAACTTAGTCCCTGTTTGCTGTGGATTCCTGTAGAAATAGCAGAAGGAAAAGAATCGATGTGTTCGTTCAGAGCAGCATGTCGCTGTGGGGGAAGATAAAATAGCCCAAAGGAGGATGAGGAGGATTAAGTTGTTTGAAGAGTGACGCCCCCTGACCAAGCTGCTTTTTACCTCACAATAAACAGCAGCCTGGACAGTCTCCTCTTAACCCCTCATACAGGCAGACAGAGGAGAGCACCAATCAAAACAGGACAAGCAGTCTCATAGGCACACACACACACACACACACACTTACACTCATGCACACATCGTATATACATGCAAAAAGACAGACAGACACACGCGCATAATACAACACATATGTCCACACACATAAAATACAGCAGCATATGCACACAACACAAACATACACCTTCATTAGGTACAACTGTATTAGGTACACCTTGGGTACATCTTGCTAGTACAGGGCTGGTCCTTCTTTTGCCTTCACAACTGCTTTAACTCTTCATGGCACAGATTCAGCAAGGTGCTGGAAACTATGTTTAAACCATGTTGTGGTGTTTAAACGATGTGTGGTTGGTAGTAAGGGGCCCAAAGAGTGGTAAGATAATATCCCAAACACCATTACACCACCAGCAGCAGCCTGAACTGCGGCAGGATGGACGCATGCTTTCATGTTGTTTACGTTAAATTTTGATCCTACCATCTGAACATCACAGCAAAAATAAAGACTCATCAGACTAGGCAACATTTTTCTAATCTTCTATTGTCCTCAGTTGCTTGTTCTCAGTTGCCTTTTGCCACCCAGTGTGGTTTTCTGCTGCTGTAGTCCATCTACTTCAAGTTTGAGTTACTGTTGTAGTGAGTGGTTGTTTGAGTTACTGCTGAAGTGAATGGTTATTTGAGTTACTGTTGTAGTGAGTAGTTATTTGAGTGGTTGTTTGAGTTACTGTTTTAATGAGTAGTTGTTTGAGTTACTGTTGCCTTTCTATCAGCTCTCACCAGTCTGGACATTCTCCTCTGACCTCTAACATCAGGCATTTTCATCCATAGAACTGCCACAGTTTCTGAAATCTATGGACCAACCCATCTAGTACCATTATCCCACGTTCAAAGTAACTTAAATCAACTGTCTTCTACATTCTGCAGTTGAACACCTAACAAATTGGCCGGTGAGCGTATATATCCACAAATAAGTACACAATGTGGTAAAATGACAGGAACACAAGACATGAGAAGTCTGACTGGCTGTTTTGACAGCATGACTGTGCTTTTATTGATTTTTTTGTTATAAAACTCTGCTGGTATTTTCTGTTACTATTCCATATGTGTACAATGCATAAAGGCTTAGCAATAGCAACCACAGAATTAAACAAAAATAAATTTTCACAACAGTGAAACAAAGACAATTTCACAACATATGATAAATAATAAATGATCACAGTAATAAAGTAATAGTAAAGTTATAAATGTCTTTAGACATTTTTACTTATAAATATTTAGTTTTTCTAAACTATTAAAAACAACATATAATTTTTTTGTAATTTACTAAAAAAAACAAAAACAAAAAAAAAAAAAAAAAAAAAAAAAACAACACTGGTCTTATTTGCGTCTCCGTGATCGTTATTCGGGTTTCAATGTTCTTACTAGAAAGTCAA
>JAOYMR010000017.1:1429487-1439833 GCA_025802075.1 Tenebrosternarchus preto
AGAGAGAGAGAGACACACTTCAGAAAGCCTCCTTCAGAGAGACTGGGCATAAATGGTCTAGATTAGTCTACAGTACACAAAGTTCCTTTATGTAACAATGGGCTCCCAATCCAGCCTCCCTCTTACAAAACAGCCAGCAACTTCCAAAAAAGGCAGAAATCTTGGCTGCATTTCTGTAAAGCCGAGTCTAGCTGCTCTGGACAAGACACTGCTGCTTCTGTGGGGAAACTGTCATTACTGTAACCGTGACTGCATTATTAATACTGTAAACAACAAACCCACCTCCATGGATTCCACAAGGTATTACAGAATCTGTTTGTGTAGATTTGTGTACTGGGCCAACGATGTGGGTCTGGTTTAAAAAAAAAACAATCTGGAAAGGTCAAGGTTCGTGAAATCTCTCAGTTGGAATAGTTTAAAGAGCTGAAAGGAAGGCACAAAGCATCTCATTCATGGACTTTCTCTCAGGAACCCTAAGCAGAGCTAAATCATTTGAGATAGAGCTAGACTGAGCAAAATTAAGTAATGCTTTCCCAGTACTGACCATTTTCCTCAGGCTAGAGGACAAAGGACATTTTTTTAGCTTGTTACACTATAAAAACAGCAGAGAAAGGTTATTGAGTTCTTACTCATAGTTACTTAGATTTGCAATTAATTAATAACATATAAACATACGTTAAATTTGGTTTCACTGAATTTCCAGAGACTTGGCCAAATACCAAAATGTTCTCTGCTGTAAGAAAGTCTTATACTGTCATTTTACTGAAGAGTTGAATATTTGAGAAATGTAATCCAACAGCTCCACTATATTTAAACAAGTCTAGCTACAGGTAATTTCCCCACATACCACTGTCAGATGTTCCTTCTGTCACCTTTAAAACTGAAACCAGCCGAATGTCAGTAAATGAAGTTATGCAATACAGACTCAGAAAGAGACAGACAGGTAGATAGATAGATAGATAAATAGATAGATAGAGAGAAAGAGAGAGAGAACGAGAGAGAGAGAGAGAGAGAGAGAGAGAGAGATTTATCTTATATATTGTCCTCTCTTTTTAGGGGACATATTCTAGGGAATATGTTTGTGATGTTTCATGTCTTCATAAGATAATGCAGGTTCAGAAGGGTTAGTCTGTTTCCAACTGTTACTGTATCCAACTGTTACTTGGTTGGATCTCACTGTTCCATTAGTAGTCATGCAATCATTTAAGATATGTGATCCAGTTCCACCGTTGCTATGGCTAAATGCTGTCCAGGAACTTCATACTTCTAACAATTTGCCCCAAAACACCTAATGTGTTTCATTCTGGTTTAATGGGACTGACACTTTAGCCCCCATACAGAGAGAGAACGGCACAAGCTTGCTGTATCAGATCATGTGTGACGGGAAATGTCTGGCTGGTCAGACTTGTGAAACCAGTCTGATCAACTGTGGAGGAACACCCACAGATGTACAACCTCAGAGAAAATGCACAAGTGTGGCCACTTAAAAATTCAACAAAACATTACATGAATACTAATGAGATAGTAAATAGTAAAATTAGTAATGAACCAATACCAGGACATGCATTTCGAGTTAACAAAAACAAACCTTGAGGTATGTGCACAACCACACCTATGATAACTTTCAATGAACGAATTAATTATTTAACATCCTAACGTTCCAGACTCAGGGAGTGTGTGTTCCATGACACATCAGTCATTCTCTGCATGTCCGTTGAGGCTAAGATCACTCAACTACATTACAGAGCAAAAGTTCAAAATAACAAACGGACTACCATTAGATACAAACAGAAAATACAGGAAAGATGTACTGTACACACACACAAAAAAAAACATCTTGGCTTCTACAGGCAAATGTCAGTATTTAGACTAAGCAAATACTGAATAACTAATTAACTAAATACTCACTACTGAAGCCTTTAAAAGCTGGGGGGGGTCAGATTTTTTACTACTGCTTACAAATTTCCAGGATTTTCTAGTTGTATTCCATTGAAAGTAATAAATATGAGTATTCATAGAAAGTGAAGTGAAGAATTCTCAGGAAGTGACCTGTTAGCCAGACTTTTATTATGAACAGCCACAAGAAAGTTAATTATGAGGTCTGCCTAATTAAAGAAACTTCCTTTTACCACTTTTACTATTCAAGTAAATATGTCTAATGTAGGCTTAGAAAATAAAAGCCCTGCCCAGAATTATATCCAAACCAGTAAGCAGAACTAATTATTAGAATAGATTAGATTAGGAAGATTCCCTCATGGAAATGAAGAATTATGGCAGTGATTAAAATGATTCATTGCAGGACTTTTACTTCAGGAAGTTCTCTAGCTTTACTAGCAGAGGCTTGTAGAGGTGAATGTGTGCCTCTAGCTTGATTAAAAGACTAAGCATTTAAGACTAATCATATTTTTCGTTCAACGATGGCTGATATTCTGGTAAACATTTACTATGACTTCATCACTGAAGTAGATTTTCTTTAACTATTGTGTCATTCGACTCATGAGTTCATGGTACCAAATGTGTGTTGTGTTTCTGGCACATATATATATTCCATAATATGAGTCACACAAGGATTTGGCCTTCTGTGTAGCAAGACTCAGTATTTGTTCTTGAGAAACACATTCACCTCTGACTACAGGCCAAGGCTAAATATTTGATGACGTTGGGAGTGTCAGTCATGCGGGTCACACCCCACTCGGGGCCACCAAATGCGTCATGTGGGCGTGGCTTCTGTTTGATGCCTTTACACTGCTTTGCTTTGTTTACTACTGCCAAGTCAATCTCTTTATCTTCAGCTCTTCTGGTCTGTCCTCCTCAGACAGGGCTCTACTCGCAGCAGGACACGGTGTGTGAGGACGTGGCAGGAGTTCCAGATCCACGCAGACAGATTTCGGTATATTGTAAACCCTTGTGTATGTGCTGTTTACACACACACACACACACACACACACACACACACACACACACACACACACACACACACAGTCACATCACTGCACACCATAAAACATCCAGAACAAGTATGTCATGCATACATACCCATTCAAATTCCATTACACAAAACATGAGAACTATACAGATTGTTAAGGTAGTTAAAGCCTGCATTATCTCGCACACCTATAAATATTTTGCATACACCTATTTTCCAGACACACCTTTTACACAGCAAATAACAAAAGATGTTACACCATACTGTTCAGGTCCATATTTGCCCAGAGCACAAACAATGTAACATTAAGGTTCTCAAAACTAAGAGAGAGAGTATTCTATGCGATACTCATAGCAGCTGAAGATATGACGAACACCCAGCCCTGATTAGCCGTTCCTCCTCTGTGCTCGTCTGAGCACTGAAACAGTGTCAGTCTACAGCACTAGTCATGTGTCCTACAACTAAAGTCACAATGGCTAAACCAAACATTTACCTTCCTTATGTATGACCTTATGAATGTCCCTGATCTTTTAGCTCTCTTTGTTAAAGGAATGCATTTAGACATTGTTTTGAGAAAAACAAAACATGTTATGTTATACTGCAGCATGTTATATTCATTCCATTCAATGAAACCTTTGTGAATTCACAAACAGGACAGACATCAGATATCATTTAGCATCAGACAGATATATATATAGAATCTATATATATTTATATATATTTATAAAATATATATATTTTGCATTTGTAGCATTTTTAAAATAGCAAATCGGCCTAAGTAGGACGTAACAGGAGACCGGAAGCTTCAACTGACATACTGATTGTACACATCTTTGGTTTGAATGCAGTGAAGCAATAAAATCTCAACTAATGTTCTACCATAATCATAGTGTACTAAGAACATAAATAGTACAACTATACTGTAAGAATTGTTGAGTACTGTCAGGTATTTCATAACATTCTCAAGTATTTTTACATTTTACATCCACCTCTGTGATGTGTAGTGACATACTGACAACACTATAGTGGGATTTTGTGATGTTTCTCAAAAACGCTGCCATGTTTTCAAATTTATCTTGTTTATGGATCCAGTAATCAAACCCAACTTTCCACTGTGTCCAGAGTGCAGGGAAGCCTGATCTGAGTTATCCACCAGAATAGAGGGGCTGAGAGGCAGTAACTAGGTTGGCAGGATGAGCTTTTAGAAGCCAGCCAGATGTCCTGTGTATTCCATACCGACCCAACGTACAGTGCAGTGTCTGGAAGAACACCAGCACCTAGTACGTTCTACATTAAAGCCTGGTCTCCTTGACTGCAAACTAGTTTGTTGCCATCAGCATGTGAATGACTTTGCATTTTCAGCTTCCAGTAGCGCTTCTGTCACACTTGTCCAGAGGCTGCATGACCTCAGTTTTTACATCTACAAATATTTTATCATACGACAATGTACAGGGGAACCTTGAGCAGTCTCTATGACAACTTAACATGTGCGCTGCATATACTGAAATGGGCTGAAAATACAGAAACCAGAGGAAATGGGCTTGGTTTAGAATTTGTCATCGCATTAATGTAGAGATGCATTCATTTCCAACAACAAATAACATTGTAACAAGCAGTTACATTGTATCACAAGGTCAAGGATAGGCACATATTTACATTCAGACACTCACATGTACTCGCACACAATCACAAGCACATATGCATGCACACACACCTGCACATACATCAAACATGCACGTGCACACACAAGAACACACATCACACATTTTTTTAACTACTGCAATAACTAACTTGTCTTTCTTAACAGCGCTCATACAGTCAATGATCACTTTTAGAGAGACACACATACACAACTAAAAACTAGGGTTACTGCTGTTGGCTTAATCAATCAGTGGGCAGGCTACACGTTTCTCAGCCAATCAGAAGACAGACAGCAGGTGCCTCAGCCAATGATGAGGTTAACTGCAGCTGGCTGTAAGTCACTGAGCATCATGTAAGGTCCATTGGGGCTAGAAATGAAATTACATTAATTACAGTAATTAATTAATTACATTACAATAAAGACACCTAAAGACTCCTATCTCCTGCTGTCTGCCCTGGCCATTACAGGAAAGTGAAGGTCTTTGACAATCTGCTGGATCTTGTGATAAACACTGAACCATCCGCCTGAGAGGCAGTGGTCTGTCTTCAAGGCTGTGACGGCGGGTGTGAGGGAGCAAAACGACGCTACTAGGAACATGTTTATTGTTAGCAGGGTTGCCAGTGGCGTAAATAGTCAACAAACACAAAGCAAAGTACAAACAATACCGGGAGTTTACCGGTCCGGCTGTGAGCATGCAGCTTGAGTATAACGACTGAGGCAGCGTGTGGAACAGAGGCTGAGAGAACAGTCAGACAAGCGAGGCCAATGTACAGCACTGTGTGTGCTGCGCAGCGACAATAAGTAGCGTACCTGGTGGCCGCCGCCAGGTGTGTTCAATAAACAGGCGATTGGGAACGTGGCAGTGGTGGTGACGCTGAAGTGGTAGGCGTGGCCTGCGGGCTGGGTGCCTGGCGTGACGTGACAAAGGCATTCTCCACCCGGTCTAAACATGTCACAGCCCATGTCCTCAGTTTTCACATCAGCAGGACAGGACAGAATCCTCTTACCTGCTCTTGTCTGCTCCCAGAACTCACATCCTGTCTAAACAACAAGAACAATAATAACAAGGAAAAAAAAAGAAGAAAAAGTTTACACTTAAAGGGAAGCTCTCGGATTCAAGCAAAACATGTTTGGTGGTATATTATTTTTGGTTGTATATTATTTCTGTCTTTTTGGACTTATCTAAGGATTTATCTAATCCAGTTTAGTTCTCAGAAATATGGAGTTATACTGAAGAAATGCTTCAAGGAGACAAAATTCAGAACCATTTAAAAAGGCCTGGAACAGCTGTGACAAGCAGGGATGCTTTCCATTAGACCACAATCAAGCTGCATGTTCTACACATCAGTTAAATGTACTTTAAAACTAAATTATTCCCCACCCCCAATGCCTGCAGAAACCTCACAATGATGCAGGAATTCCTCATTAAGGGCAGATCTTTTGGCATTATGTAACATTTACATAACACATTTTTTAAAAAATAATTAACGGAGTATCTTGCTTTGAGACCAGAATTCCCATAGACATATAACTCTGTAAGTATTTCTGGTAGTCATGTCTGCACACGTGTGTGACTGAATGAGGCCAAGCAGTTTGTCCTCAGGACCCAAGTCCTATAAGGGTAGTAGATTCCATGGCCCACAGTCGCCCACCATGAACACAGTGCTGGTGCAACTCATTCAGATTAGATTAGAGCACAAAAGGAATTAAAGAAAATAAATGAAATGCTGGTAATGACATAAATAAATGAAATCTAATCTAATCTGAGCTGATGGAGAGAGGACTTTTGGTAGTTCTGCACACAAAGTTATGGCTTGGCATGTTCCCATGTAAATCAAGGCACAAATGCCACACCGATGTGCCAAGTTGAACGCTTAAACAAAAAGCAGCCTTATTGTCTTGACACATCCCAGTAAGTCAGATGGAAAACCCAGAGCTCTGTGTCTGCCTGTGTGTGGAAATACCCATGGACTTGGTCACTACACCCCCCCCCCCCCCCCCAAGGCCCCAAGGTTGGCGAAAGTTTAATAGAGTACCTTGTCCAATATACAATCGTTTCCACTGTACAGAAACATGGAAACGGTGCTTTACATTACAGAAGTGATCAGATTGCAAAACTGGACAAATGCCCATACAAATGTTTGTCTGAGGATTAAGACATCAGAACTGTATGTTCTCAGCACACTTCTGCAGGACAGACCTTGGCACACAACCTCATCCTGCACTTCACAACACTTCCAGAAACAGTGTAAACACAGTGTCTGATTAAAGCACCGTGCGCTGACATAATGAGTGTTTTAAATGCTGACATGCTGACAGACTTCACTCTTCTGGTCAAGCTGTCAAGGACGCAGTACAAACTGCCGTGACAAGCTATTGGGTGCATTTCCAACTAACTCCTTCTTGTTGAAGACAGACGCAGAGAGATATCAAATATCACTACATGCGAAACCACTCCCACAACTGATCTCGAAATTAAACATCAAAGTCTGAAGATCATTTATTTAACCCTGAGGAAAAAAGAGATGGTTATATAAAAAGCATATCAAGTAAAAAAAATAATCATCTTCTTTTTGTTATTCTGAGAATAGGAAAGCATTCACATGACACAACATAGTCTACAACACATGAAATCATGTCAGAAATACTCAGATATTAAAACATTGTAGACTGTAACACTATAAACTGTAACACCATATACTGTAACAATAAACACTGTTACACCACACATTATAAGAGCAGCATATTTAGGAGTGTTTCATTAACTAAAGCACTTTTGTAAGTTGCTCTAAAAACATCTGCTAAACTGGCTTGGCTTACTGCTGGTGTTGGAATGGGGAGGACCTTTCTCTAATGTGTTCAAATACAGATTTGAATGCTGTTTTCAACACTCCGACATTCAAACCCTGCGACATTTTAATTAATTGAGCCATGATCATTTTGTGCGTGGTATAGATAAACTCTTATCTTAAAAGAGCAGTTTTTTTTTTTGTCTTATTAAATCTGTCTATTTGACCCCATGACATTCACTTCACAAAATCTAAAGTTGCAATTAAATACTAGCATTAAGGACCTTGGTGTAACCCTTGAAACTGGTTTATTGGTTAATGCTAAGGAATTAGTTTGTGTAGTTTAGTTTCATGACCTCTAGATTAGATTACTGCAGTGAGTTGTTAGTTTCCCTGCTGTCAAAAGCAGCCCATATCGTGTAAAGTCTGCATACTACTCCTGACATTTCACATTAGCGTCCCACATTGACAAAGTCTTCATTAAATGTCTTTTGTTACAGCATTTCAGAAGCCTTAGATGCTATCCTGAGCTCTTTGTTCAGCTACAGCTTCACTGTTCACTTGAAGGATTGCTTGCAAGGTGGTAGAATGTGTTTTTTTTTATATAGCCCCTAAACTCTGAAATAGAGTCTGAGAGAACAGTACTGTCTGCTCTATAGGCATTTTTAAATTCAGATTAAAAATGTCTACATAAGATTGTCTACACTTAGTGGGTCTGATATATTGTTTTCATTTTTTGTGTTTTGTCTTGTTGTCATAAACATTGCACATACAAAGCACTTTGAGATTTTGGAACTAAAATGAG
This sequence comes from Tenebrosternarchus preto, assembly GCA_025802075.1. Lineage (NCBI taxonomy): Eukaryota > Metazoa > Chordata > Actinopteri > Gymnotiformes > Apteronotidae > Tenebrosternarchus > Tenebrosternarchus preto. The sequence goes on from JAOYMR010000017.1 coordinate 1,437,650, forward strand.
AAGTGTTATCCCTATATAAATGAATATTACTGTTGATGCCTTAATTTAGGAATGACAGCAGTTCATTGTGCACTAGTACTGTGTGTAATAGTACTACTATGACTTTCTGTAATAGCACCATAGCCTAGACTTGGAAATATACATAACTGGAAAAATATGCATGATCTAGAAGCAGATAAGATCCAGTCATATTTGTCTGAAAAGTTTAATAATATATACTATCCACTATAACAATGGAGTTGATCACTCAACCCTCTGTTCTCTGATTCTTTCATGACAGAAACTACTTTTTTTCATCAGGCAGACCTCAGCGTGCCACTAGTCTCAGCCTGGTTTAGGGCCTCCTCCATACCCATAAGCCTCAGCGAGAGGCTGGCACCGCCTGAAACACAAACACTGCCAGCTTATACATCTGTTCTCATGTCAGCCACTGACTTTGCTCAAGGGCTTAGCAGTTACAATGTTCTTTTCTGGAGGAGAGAACTGAATCGGAACGAAAGGCATATGAATCTTGTGTTTGGATGTGTTTTTTTTTTTTTTTTCCAGTTAACTCTAGATTATTTACAGGTTGTTAAGAGTATGCACAGGACCATTTGATCATAACCAAAACCTATCAAATTGACTGGAAATGGGACGACTGGCAGTTTGGATTTCATATCTGACAAGAATTAAATATTTTTCTGTTTTTTACTGAACTACATTCCAGTGCCAGAAGGATTCTTAATAATATGGAAGCATGCAGTGATTCTCCAGACTGAGAATAAATGTAAAGAACTTTGGCATGAGAAAGGCATGTGCCTCCAGTCGAAAATGACTTCGAGAACATACACAGGCTTGGAATACCATCAGCATGCCTGCTGTAACCATGTTTATGGATTTTAATGTGTGAACCTTGTCATTACAACTATAAGTGGATACTGAATGTAGACTTTTAGCAAAAACAAATTATGAATCAGTTAATTAAAACCCTTGGGCTTATTTCATAAACATATTACTGTCTATTATCTCTTAAAGAGAACTCTTATAGTAACAGGTTTATATTTACAAAGTTGGGGTTGACTCAGAATTTCTTACCCGTTTCATATTGACATTAAAGCACTTAATAAATGTCATGTAATAAGGTTAAATAAAAGTTAACGTAAATTCATAAAAATTACCACCATTTCCAGTTCATTCATCTCTCCAAGAATTGTGTCGCTATTTTAAACTTACTAAGAAATTCTGGTGAGAGGAAAGACGTTTAGTTCTTCTTCTCCGAAAGGAAAACAGATGAGTAAACCTTGGGTCAATGTCTGTTGACTTAAGGGAACACTACACCCTATCGGGAAGAAATGGTATTGCATGTTGTTTTCTAGCATTAACCTCACATAACTTCAGTAATGTATGAAAAAGGTTTTCTACATATTCACCATTTCAACTAACCACTTACCCTTACCCTGCAATGAGATCAGTAAAAAAGCCACACTAACATTAAGTTACTCTTGAAAAAGTATGAAAAACATTTGCATTGTCTTGTAGAAACTTGGGTATTAACAAATTCAAATAAATCACATCCATAATTATCCCGTTATCATTAGAGTCGTTTTACATCCGAGAAGAAACGGTTCCGTGTCAAGAGCATAAATTCAGTTCGTTACTGGCAGGTTAAATCCAAACAGATCTGACCTATTCGTAACACATTAGATTTTGCCCTGGGCTACTGGTCCTACTGACCAGTAGGACGAGGACTAGCCGAAAGTGTAACGTTGCTCTCTAGTGGAAATTCAGACTAATGTTTTTGCAGTGCATCCAATAAGCCCCAATCTTCCACACAGTGCAAAACATTCAGAACTGTTCCTACTTACATATTAAAAAACGTTCCTCATTTTCATGCTGTGTTGCTTAAGAGTTTTCCTCCTCCTACAAGCAAATTCCTGTCACACCCACACCTTCTCATCTTGTCCAGCACCACTGACTACCATATCGGATTCTGACATGCCGAGGAAAGCGCGAGACAGCGAGGAAGAACACGTAGGATATAAATAGAAGGTTTTAACAAGCTAAACAGGTGAAACAAGAAAGCAAGTCAAGAACACAAGGAAGGAAACTATGACTACATGCACACTTGCTTGCTACAAACTTGTCTATGCTGAAAATTAGGATTCAGCATCTCTCCATCTCTCTCTCTCACACAGACACGCATGG
>JAOYMR010000017.1:1439933-1449933 GCA_025802075.1 Tenebrosternarchus preto
CTTGCTACAAACTTGTCTATGCTGAAAATTAGGATTCAGCATCTCTCCATCTCTCTCTCTCACACAGACACGCATGGCACCTCTACACTTCACAAGACATGCTTATGGAATATTTTCCACACTGTATTAGTCCTTATTTATATCTTGCTGAGTTTTTTTTTTATTATCTATGAATATGTCATGTATTATGTATGTAATTATAGATGTCAGGGTTGTAACATCACATGAAGGAAAACATTATGTGGACGATTAGCAGAATTACTTCATCATTGATATAATCTTAGTAAAAACAACAGAGAATGTGTGACCCATGTTATGTAATCACATTGCAAAACATGACAACAAGCCTTGGTTAAAAAAATAAATGAGAGGGATTGGACCTACACTCCATGTTCTCTTTATCAGGTTCACCTGTCTTAAACACCATATTATACGTACACAGTTGATTCTGTCATTCACTCTCTACTACCACTTTCTGACCACACTGCTAATGCTGGTTGGTTATTATTCTGGTGGTGGACTGCTCCCAACACAGTAATAACACCATGGTAATGGCACTGTAGCAAGTGTTAATACAAGTTTGTGAAGTGTTTTGGCAGTGTTTCTATGGTCTTAGCTCTGGTGAATAACAGTGGTTTCAGAACAGCTGCTCTGCAGAAATATCCAACTGTGTTATCTTCAGACTGCTTCTATGGCCTGACTTTCTTAAACAATAATGAATAAACTCTTAGTAGTAACGTTTATCTTTGTACATACTTAATAAATGGTAGTTTTCAGTTGGCTGTAATATCAGATGAGCAATATTATTCTGTAACTGTAAATAAACTACCACAAGTCTACATGAGAACTGTATTGTAGTGGCCTGGTAAAATCCAAATAATATTCTGTTCAGTATTCCTGCTGGTAAATCTGATGGCATGTATTCTGCAATTTAGTTAGCCTACATTTGTTAACTTTATAATGGACATTAAAATGTATTTCATGCATATTAAAAACACCTTTGTGTTTTTTTTTAATGGATAAACCTACTTTACTGTATGTTGTCTGTGATGCATGTCTCTGGTACAGGTATCAGACAATATTTTTGGATTAAGGATTTATGAATTTACTAATACTAAGACGGAACGTTTTATTTGGCCTTACTTTACATTGGCTTTTAATATGTAATATTTGCATTTGAAAAAACGAACCAATAAACTCTTAATAGTGTAATTCCCAACTCGTTTGAATAAATTGTACTTATTTAGCTCATTAAAAATATTTATTGACATGTAATTTGCAGTTGGTACGTGGTTACAGTTTCCAAGTAGGACGACGACTAGCGACGACAACACTGGTCAAACCCTTAAGATTTAAATTGACATACACTGAAGCAAAGCATATCGATAGCACTATTACATTAAATAAGCAAATAAATAAGACTGGGTCGAATATTACAGAGTTGTAGGTGTGATCTGTACCAAAGTCTTAATAAGAAAATTAACTGAATCAAAGACTAAGCGTCAAACGGGTAAAGGTATTCCGGGGCAGTGTAAAGTCTAAACTGCTACTCACAGCGCAGGCGGCGCTGTTTCTCTGCAGCGCTGTCCTCGGTACTGGAATTCCCCCCGTGAACCCCAAGCTACCGTTGCCTGACAGACTTGGGAAGTGCATATTAACAGGTGTTTGCGCTGGTATCGCAGGGGACTACCCCTAACCCTAGCTGTGTTCTCATTTTTCATATTCCACTTATTTGCATGTATGTATTCCGCCTGGGGGCTATCGAGTGTCGGCTAACGCCTGGTATCAGCACATGTTATTCCTGTACTCACTCATTGCAAGACTTAAGCATATTGAGTTCACCATTCCAACGCAAAGCCCCGACATTCCTGACAGCTAATTTAACGTTTATAAACGATTTTTACGTTGTATGTGCAGTTATGATTTGTAAGGATCCAAAAGTAATCTAATAAGTCGTTATTTTTTATGAGACCGTAAAACAGGCAAGGTAGACTTAATTGTAATGAAAACTAAACGAAACAAGTGAAATAACAAAACAAGGGGAAGGGGGAAATAGGCTTATCAAACTCCTTGGGTAGGCTTGAGGGTTGCTACCATGTGCCGTTTTTAATTTGCTGACTTCTGCCGGATCGTTGCTGCGCTCCTGAAGAGGTGGGATGTCACCTCCTATAGCATTTCAGCGGCCCTGTAAACTCTTCTGTATCGTTCTGTACCGATCTGTACTGGTCTGTACCGCGCTGTATCGCTGGTAAAAACAAATTGATCACGGTGAATTCGACATCACCGGACGTGTTGTGTCGAGGTAAGACGTTCGAACTTATGCACGTGCATTGTTTAAACCAAAACTGGATGGGAAATATACTGCAACATATCTAGGATCAGAGTCGTTTGTTTAGTTTATTAAAACAAGCTATCTGTTCCTTGAGTCTTGCCTGCTAGTGGGTTTCCGCAGCTGTCGTAAATATTGATCTTAAAAACTTTATAAATTCCAGTGTCACAGAGCCACGACATAATGTTTTTAAGGTTTTTAACAGCTGGGTACATACACGTTTGCCTGAATTTAACTATTCGTCTACTAAGTTCTTTAAAGGGTTTTAAAATGCTCTATATAGTAAACTAGGCTAGAAGCTTATCAGAGAAACACAGCATACACACACACACACACACACACACACACACACAGCTCAGTTTAAATGTGTGTCCATTGAACATCGACTTTGATAACAGATTATTTTGTGTGCACTCATCTGACAAATGCTCAGGTCAATACCCACAGTGAAAATTCTGTTTCTCATATTCCTCCTCGTAGGTACCACACACACACCAGTCAGGTATGTATGTCAGCTCTCTGCAATCCACAAGCAAAGAAAACAAATCTCCATTAACAACCATTCAAAAAATGGCAGAAATTTCAGACCACTTGAAGTCAAACACCTACAGTGATAAAACCTACATATCAAAAAGAAGCATCAGAAAGACACTGGTCAGTAAGAGGCGCTATGTACCAGCAGAAAGTGAGGCCACCACTGACTGCAGAAGAGGGGGGTTCACTCTAAACGGTGTTGAAGAAACATTGTCCTGTGCTGGTTGTGTCAGTGCAATGGTTGACCTGAAGCCAGCCACCCCAGATGGATGGAGCTTCTCTGAGAGTTTGGTTAAGTGTTCCTATGTAGAAAAAGGAGGACCATACAAGTCTGAAGATGTTAGTCAGACAGCTGGATCAGACCAAGATGTTAAAGTCTTGGTCGATCACATGGCAGAGCAGCATGCTAGTGTCTCAGCCAATCACATGGCAGAGCAGCATGCTAGTGTCTCAGCCAATCACATGGCAGAGCTAACACCAAGCACCTCAACCAATCACCCAAAACAGCAGGATCCCAGTGTATCAGCCAGTCACATAGCAGAGCAGGATCTCTGTGCGTCAGACAATCACACAACTGAGACAGAAGAAGTGCCTTGTTTTGCAACATGCAGGGTGAAACTGGAAGATGTCTCCAGTAAGTCATGTGACTTGGTATTGGCACCAGCATCGCAACAAGAACACGGCCCAAACTCCCAGGAGAAGCGGGAATGCCCAGACTGGCCGCTGTCGGCGTTCAGTGCTCCATGGAAGCGACGTGTGGAGGGAGACGCACGTACCCGTCCTTACAAATGCACTTTGTGCATCTGGGCGTTCAAGAAACCCAGCAATCTGCTGAGCCACATGGATACCCACAGCGGGCTGAAGCCGCACCTCTGCGACCTGTGTGGAAAGGCGTACGCCCACCTGGGAACCCTCCAGCAGCACCGGCGGCTACACACGGGCGAGAAGCCCTACCGCTGTGCGCTGTGCAGCAAGGCTTATACCTGGTCGTCCGACTACCGCAAGCACATCCGCACGCACACAGGCGAGAGGCCGTACGCTTGCGCCGAGTGTGGCAAGGAGTTTGCGCGTTCGTCTGACCTGCGCAAACACGAGCGTAACCTGCATACAGACGACGAGCCCTTCAACAGGCCGCGGACGCACCTGGCCGAGCACATGAGCGTCGATGCAGGGCTCCACCCATACAGGTGTGTGGTCACAGCCGTGCCCTCCCACCACCAGAGGGCGCCAGCTTGCGTGCAGCTCTACACCTGCTGCGTCTGTGGAGAGTCCTTCAGCCACCATTCGGCTCTACAACGCCATCTGCTGCAGCAGCAATGTAATGGTAGGATCTTCGTGTGCCCCCAGTGCAGTAAATCCTTTCCCTGTGACTCCCAGCTGGCCAAACACATGCTAAGCCATAAAACTTCTGCTGTCTGAGCTAATTTAATCCACAATAGTCCTCCCCACCAACCACCACCAGAATGATCACATCCTTTTTCACTACACTGGCTTAGTTGAGTAAGTGTTCAAAATAAAACAGGCTTCTCTGTGACATATTTACAGGAGTCTATTAACATACCTCACAAGACTCTTATGGCCAGGCTGAGCTCTCTGTGGTCTCAGGTTTACTCACTACAGCGCACCACTCCTAGACATGTTCGTCTCAGGTTTATCTCAGCACGTTCTTTCTCTCTGACTGTGTTACCCGTCATTTCCGTCACACATTAAAGCAGCACTTCCATGTCGGTCATTACGTTTTGGTGCAGGGCTCTTTCATCTCATTTCTTGCCTTTGCTCGTTCAAAATACTTTTTTTACAGGGTGATGACAAGCAGCAGGATGGTTTGACGACTACAGCAGTGAGCCATGACCATCAGATTTAGATTCCTCACATTATTGACCGTTTTATGAATGCAAAAAGATTTGTAACATCCATGACACGAGGGGAGGGGGGTGCGGGGCAGGGGGTGTGTGTTTCAACACCCACACTTTCGCTTTAACATGATATCCATCCCCCCAACTTTTGTCAGATTAAAATAATTTCAGAAAAAAAAAAAATTGAAATAGCTTGATACACCTCTGAAGACACAAACACAAAAAGGAAGCGGACGCAGGTCTCCGACTGAAGGGTTTTTAATAACTGAAACCAAACAGAAGAGTGCATAACAAGCTCATAAGTGCAACGTGGACGTAACAATACGAGTAATGGAAAAACAAACACAGTCCGCGTGAGGACTGTCGCCGCCCTGGTGGCTGCCAGTAGAGGACATCCACACTGTGACAAGTAATAGATAAAATCCAGGATTCAATCATTTTTTGGTTTGTTTTATGTGTACTATAGTTTTGAGATAAAATACAAACTATAAGGTGTTCTGTATAATGTGGTGCATTGTGTTTATATACCAAGTCAGCCTGGGGCAGTTACAAACAACTTTGGTGACTCAATTTTTTTCTCAGTATTTTATGTACATGATTTTCTATACTGAACTATGAGTATTGAACTAAAAGAAAATGGATTTTTGCTTTCTTTCTTTTAGCTGGAAGAGAAGTTAGAAGTATTTAAAAGTATTGTGTAATTTACAGGGTTACAGAAGTATTGTGTAATTTACAGGGTTATTTCCATCCCTCATAAACCTGTTAATCTCCAAGTGTTTCAGCCATTTGCACCGCAAAAATAAAGATTTTAATAAATGATGAATATTTGGTACATAGGCTTGATCTTAACATGCAAAAATCACAAACAAGTTTTAGTATTGTGTGTGCTTTCAGCAAAATTCTAATTTACCACCATCCAAACAAAGGATACACCTGTAATTCATGCGCATAGCTGTACCAAAAAAAGGCCATTCTGTTCACTCCCTTTCTTGTACAAGTACCTTGTAATGTTCAAGTGTTTCATATTCTTGCCGGAAGAGCCGTCCCCAGTGGAACATAGCAGAGCATGCTCATGGTAAGAGGAGAGGGAATCGATCTTCCCTTGAAAGTCTGCTGTCCTAACTGGAAAAGTCTGTAACTCCCTGAGGTATTTCCATTACCCCGGTCCCCGTGCTTCTAAATAATAGTGCCCTTCCCAAGTGCAAAGCAAACATCAGGTTAGGTAAAGTCTTGCATGAATTAATACATGGAGAAAAATATATATAAACTCTGATGACATTCATTTCAAACATTCAAAAAAAAACTATTTTTGTCCCACAAAGTAAAATAGCTGGACTTTAAATAACTTTTTACGCGGAACTGTAAATCTGTTTTCAGAGTTTTTCTGTGAGGCATGATTTTTGTTTGTTTGTTTTCTGTATGAGAAATTCTGAAGACACATTTAGATTCAGCATGCAAAAAAACTGAGGTATTTTCTTGCCTCGCACAAAAATAAAAAATCCTTGTAATTATTGTATCAATCGACTGGAATTACTTTAACATTTTTACAAAATACTATTTACAAAACTTTCAAAATTATAAATCGTATATAAACTGAGCAGCTCACAAGCACCATTATGGCCTTCGTCTAGTGTTTTAGGACTAACTGTATAATTTACCAATTACTGATCAAAAAATCTCAGTGGTTCCACTGCTTTAGTTAGAGTGTGCTGCCCAAGATTTCAAAGGCCTAAATCTTCAGCGTTCCAGAATGTTCCAGAATTTGTGCAGCGTTCCGGAACTTCAGAAATCAGCTATGACAACAAAAAAGGATTGTGAGTGATGACCAGTGTCCTCTGGGGCCAATGAGGTGATCTGGAGTCCAGGGTGTTATTGGACCCTGGAATGATTTGCTCTAGGACCTCAGGAGGTGGAATCCTAGCGTGCGAAGCAGCATTAGGGACCCTGTAAGAAAAACAACGTACAAGTGTGTGTGTGTGGTTTACAATACATGAGGTACATGCAGAGGTAAGAAGTAAAACCTCTCCAAGATTCTCTCCAACTAACTCCATTTGCTAATGTACTAAAGCAAGCTGGTAGAATTAATCAGTGACACCAAATCACAGACTTTTAGTTTTCAAACCCAGAGCCTTTACACCTCTCTGTATGTGCTTCACATGTTCTGGACAATTACATTCGACATGGACCCAAAGTTCGGAACCATCGTCACACCTGGCTTCTGCCCTGAAAGAAAACGAGAGTCCAGTTACACTGGGAAAAATGGACTTCACCACAAGATGCTCATATTCATGACAACATGAGGGGGTGTTTGTTTGAGCTGTTGCTGTTTGTAAAGGATTAAGTAATTTTGGCACAGTAAACCCAGTCACGCAGCCAATAAACCCAGAATAAAGCATTATAATACTGATGGTTGGGTTTACTGGTCTAATCAAAAGTTTCTCACAGTTTTACACACTGCACATACACAGGAATAAGGCAAGTTAAAAAACTAGTTCTGATTTATACAAAATATAAGCATCAATATAACTACATACACATTTTAAAAGGCAAAAATAAAGATGGGCAAATATTCAGCGTTATACTAATATCTTGCACATCACGTCCTCAGACACATGACATCACAAAAGCCCCTGTCCCTCAGCTGTTGCCAGACACGTGACATCACAAAAGCCTCTATGCCTCAGCTGATGTCATACACATGCCAAATCACAAAGACACAGCAGAGCTGGGAGCTTACCTGCTCTCCTCGAGAAGGGATTGGTACTGGCTCCCGTGGGCTGGGACAGGAGTGAGCTGGGAGGGGGGCCGACAGCTCCAGGCGGGAAAGTGCTTGGGAAACTGGGGGCGATGGTTGACTGCTACGAAAAAAGACCAAATTAAATTTGTCACATGGCACAAAAAGAGAAAAAACAAAAATGAGTTACTTATGAGCTACTTTTGGTAGCTTGTTTTGATTGACTGACCAAATCCTCAACTTACTTAAGCTCATATAAGGATCTGCCAAGGCATCACTTTCAATGCTAATGTAGTAAAACTACTTAAATGGTGAAAAGTAAACTGCAAGCATTAGATGAACTTCAACCTTAAATTCAAAATACACAAAAATCTTAGGTTTTTAAAGGATTGGTAGCCTCTTAGAATTCACTACTGCAAACACTGATGAAACCACATCCGATACATATTTTTGTGGATATCCTTCCATCAGAGAATACAAGCCGTAAATAGATTTCTCATAAACTAAGTGCTTGTTCTGTTCTGGAGCATCTAGTTGTAGTTACTTATCCTTAAGGTTATAAATATTGCATTTTACATTGTCGGGCGTCGTGAGACCAGGCTCGGCTTGCTTGTTTTGATCCTGGGTGGTTTCTTTAGGCTTTGATCTGAACCATCCACTAAACCACCCAGACTTTGAAGCCTGTTCAGAAAGAAGTGGTACATGAACAGCAGATGCATGACATCAGAAATGGCAACTTAACACTGCTTGAAACCAGCTGATGAGGGAACATGTACCTTTCCTGGTGCTGCGAGGTTGTTCCCCTGGACACCAACAGCCTCAGGTGGTTTGAGAGCATCTGTGCCAACAGCACCAAGAGCAACTGCATTTTCAGAGGTATCCATCTAGAAGGAATTACACATCGATTCATATATACTTCATAAAACAAGCTGAAAACATGCTAGCCATTATTCATAAACTCTCTTAGAATAATTTAATTAACAAGTAAACTATTTGGCATTGTAAATCTGTCTGTATTTGAAATAATGAACATAACTCTTTTCTTACCATGTTTGCACCAGGTGAGAAACCAACATCTATCAGCAAAACAAACCCACACACACACACACACACACAATAGATAAATATAACAATTACACAGCTTGCTGCATTACATTCATGAATGAGGTTCACTACTGAAATGTAATCAAGCACAACGAAAAGTAATTGGATTAAAGCCAGGGCACATGGCTTCAGAATGTTATTGTGTTCCAGCACAACAACATACAAGCCAAATGAGCCAAATGTGAATGGAAAAGAACATTCTAGAGTCTAGAGAATAACCACACGGGCTGTTTGTTGACGTGTTTGGGGAGAATGCCGAGTCACTGCCACTCTAACCCATATCACTGCCGCTCCCTGGGACCAGACCGGTGGTGCTGGGATGGTGTGAGGTGTCCCCATGATTTGTCCCAATCTGGCCTGCAGCCATCAATGGAAACCCAGGCTTGCCCCAGAACTGCTCCGGAGGTACTGCCAAAGTGTTCTGTGGTTGGTAAACAGGAACTGGGGCCCAGGGCTGAGGAAGCTGTCCATCAGGATCATACGTTTGGGCTGCTGTGGTGTGGGACTGTTCTTCTGAGGGGTAGGAGGGGGTAGAATTCTCCTCTGAGGGGTAAGACTGTGTTACAGACTGAAGCTTCTTAAGCAGGTCTTCATCTGCACCATTATAACTGGTGTGCTGAGCAGTGGCGAGCAGAATGTCTGAGTCAAGATCTACAGACAGAAAAAAAACAAGATCTGTAACAAAGGAAGGAAGGAAACGAAAACTGTCCTCTGCGTTAGAGTTGGTGTCATCATTTTATCATTGTGGATTCAACATATACAGTGTGGACCTTTGCTTCAAACACTGTCTGTAAGAGTTAATTCAGGGTTTTGTTGTGTACAAGCAGGTTGTGTTTCTCATCAGAGCACAATCACAGCCCTCAAACAGGTTCTACTAAAACTCTGCCATACAACAGCCTGAGGAACCACCTGTGAGCTTACTAATGGAGAACATGGTAAAGACATAGATTTGGGATAAAGGCCCACATTTGTGTCGCTGTTGGTCCAAAATCTTTTACCATCACAGCACACTACCTGCAGCTGCTCTTCGCTGGTGGATGAGAGGGGCATAGGCAATGTGTTTACTGACGCAGGAGATAGGAGTTCACCTGCATGCTCCTCGCTCTTCTCGCTGCTCCAGACACGGTCTTCTTCAGGCAGGAACAGACTGCCAGTGTCTCCCATCTACAGACATGCGTACTTCAGCGGGACGTGCCACCACTTATCAAAACACACACCCAGATCATTGAAAGCCAATGGCAAGAGACAATGGCTGACCCACAGAGTGGTAGATCTTCCCCAGTCACATAATGTCAGGTAGGTGCATAAGCATTATGCAAGTAAACTGGTTATTAATAGCTACAAAATACCATCACTGCAAAGCAAACCTGCCCCCCCAAAGAAACAGTGCTGTATTAACACATACTGTATAACCCCACCCCCAAAGAAACAGTGCTGCATTTA
>JAOYMR010000017.1:1454933-1465798 GCA_025802075.1 Tenebrosternarchus preto
CCAACGATTCTCTGCCAACACGCACACACACACACACACACACACACACACACACACACAGACATATACAATGTCAAACCACACTACACAACAGGGCGCTATGTCAGAATCCCAGTCCTGGAGGGCCACATCACTACAGTTTAGTTTTTAGTTGCTTTAGTACACCAGAATCTACTCAACAGCACTAGTAACTGAGCCCTTCATCAACTGAACAGAGTGCGTTAGTGAAGGGTTAACACCACCACTGCAGAATAAGATGTTTATCTATCCATCTCTCTGTCTGTCTGTCTGTCTGTCAATCCCCACTATTTATTGTGTCTTAATGGGAAAATGAGTTTGCAGCAAAGTGAAACACATACAAATCACCAATGTAAAAACAACTAAAAATACATTGGATCTTACAATTACAGAGTAATTGTCTTTTCTGTGTACAATAGTGCAATATCTACAGCTTCAACAGTAATAGGCAACTGTAAATGTAACAGGCAACTCCAAGGTTCAAGGACACTTATTTCTAATTACAGCAGGTGGGAAACACCAAGAAGAACCTAACCCGTTTGGATTAACCCTGGCTAAGCATTTCTGAGAGGCGGCCTTACTCCATTCTGACGGCACTGTAATACCAGCAGATGCCACAGGAGGGCAGCAGAGGAAGCATCGACCGCAGTCTCATCTTTCAGACAAGCATCAGCCATCTGTAGAGCAAAGTTAATGATGTCTACCTTATGCAGATCCTCCCTACACAACAGAAAAATGAAGAAACATTCAGCTCTCTGCAAAACAGTCCCTCAGACTTGTGCGTAATCATTACGGCTTTAATACTGATCTCTTTATTTATTAAATTTTCTTTTTAAAATGATTAAATGTTTTATATTTTTATGTAAAGGAATAAAAGTAATCTAAACATGAACAGTTTTCTTGCAATGCTGCAAAATTAGCATATAGAGAGAGGTGAAGTTAGCATATAGTGAAGTGAAGAAAATGGTGGATTAACTTCAGTTAGTACGTTTTATTTACTACGGTCAATAAAACTGGACGCTGAAGTCCTGAACTCGAACCCGTGGACCGTCTTACCTCACCAATGGCCCTGGAAAAGTTCTCATATCATTCTGCTCACAGGTGTCACTGAGAATAACCTACACATATCACACATACCACCAATTAACTCCCACATTTACATAAAAATATACATATTCATGACTGCATATAAACACAACCCAGCGCATGCCCAATCTCAGCTCATTTACTAATTTACTCAAACACTGGAGAAGCCATGACTCTCTGAGATCCAGGGCATTCTGTGAGTGTGCCTTCTCACCTCCAGGCTGTGGATCTCCACCTGGGCAGGTTCTCCCCGAGAGGCCAGCGTGGGGCTTACCCTGACCAGCTGCCCTGCCGGCCCAAAGCTCACAGACACGTGGGGAAGGCAGAACTTCAATGGCGCCTGCACTTTTGGCTCCGCCTCCGGTTCTAGGAGCGCACAAATACAAGTCATCTTGCAGGTTTTATCTTGACCCAGCTGTGATCAACAGCCGACTGATTCGCAGCTGTTCTGTGGTGGTTTGCGCCAGACCTACCCAAATGGGATGCCGGCACTGTGTCAGTTTGTTCTGATCCGTTAATGTACTGGCTCAGCTCATAACTGCTAGAGGACAGACCCGAGGTCTTGGACCGAGCCAGTGCTTCCGAGTCCCACACCTGCAAGTGAATCAACAGCAGCAGTCTGAGAATAAACAGGTACACACAAGCAGGTACACACAAGCAGAGCTGCACCTGAAAGAAGACACAGGTTTCCACAAGCAAGCAAACAACATGCAGACAGGCTCTCTGGCACTTAATTAAATACATTCATTACTACATTTATCAACAACAGGTATGAAATAACTACACATTACATTTACTTCAGTTAAATGCACGTCCCATGGCTATTTTCCTTTAGTACATTATCCCCAGAGGACTGTAGGTTAATACAGCAGCAGCTTTACTGGTAGAAAGCTTTGAGATTAAAGCTAAACCAGGAGATGAGACTGAGACAGACTGAGCACACAGAGCCTCCCTCAGCTCCACACGTGCCCTGGTGCACCGCATGACGTCACATGCAGTCTGAAGTAGGAGGTGGCTAACCTCTTTGGCTCCGCCCCCATCCTCATATTCATCGCTTTGCTCCCTCCGCAACACACTGCAGTCATGCAGCCCGCCATCTCTTCTGTGGCCGTAGCTAAACACAACAAACAAGACCCATCTATACCATGCAAGAGTGCAACTGGAGAGAGAGAGAGAGAGAGAGAGAGAGAGAGAGAGAGAGAGAGAGAGAAGAGAGTGAGAGAGAAAAAGACAGAGAGACAGTGGCAGGATGAGTCAGTGAAAGCTGGACTAACCCATACTGATCGGTGTATGTGGTCCCCATCCACCCCTGCTCCAGTCCCCTGTTCTGACACCCCTCCGCCCTCCAGCTGCCCTGCCTGGGCCATCCGCTGGCATCTGCAGGTGTGACATCACCATGAGGGAACAGACAGGGGCATCAAACGGCACTGCAGAAACCACTGCATTTAACTGAGTGAATTAGCCTGGCACTGTTATACATGTACCTGGGTACCCATAATGCCCTGTATAATAGCCATGGTCGTAATAGTTGTGGTCTTCCCTGTAGTCCTGGTAACTCTGGGGAGGATAGTCATGTGCCTGTCTAGGAAAATGGCACCAGTTAGATTCACGCTGCTCTTATGCTGACAGAGGCTGACATGAGATGAGGACTCACTCACGAGGATGTACAGAAAATAAAATCAGTGCATCATCACAAACAGGTTACGCCATGTTTTACACGTCACAGAGCTCCCAAGAAGATATGCTGAAAGCACGACTTTAACACAACTTTCATTTTAACAGCAAAACAACATTCACATTGTTACCTGGAGTGCGGACGAGCCCAGTCTGCTCTAGAGCCCTGGCTGTGCCCAGAGATCAGCTCAGGCCTGGGGGGAGAACTGACCAGACTCTGGTTGTACCAGGGGTCTGGAGAGGAGTACCACTGATGCCCCATTCCTCTGGGGTCTGCAGGGAGGGGATGCCCCTGGCCTGGGCGATTAGGCGTATAGAGGTCATCTCGGTCTCTGGGTGGTGGGGGCTGACCTGAAGTGTGGTACAGCGAGCCAGGAGCATACCAACTCTGTCCTCTGGAGTTCATCGTTACTTTAGTCAAAAACAGCTAAAAGAGAGTTCCTCTCTTTTAAAATGTTTGTAAAATGAGATTAGAAGGTTCTGAGTTCTTATCGATTGTCTCTGACAACACTGACCTGAACTATTGTTCAGACAGACGTACAGAAACCACCCTTTAGTCTCTTTGGTCGGCTCTGTTATTCTGAGGTTGAGGCACGCGGCAGATGTTTTAGCGCGTCAAATCACTTTCCCTCTTCCTCTGTATGAAACGCGAGAACAGCATTAACGGGTTCAGAAGTGCAAAGGACTAGCACGACGCTTCTAAAAAGACAGACAGAGAGACAAAAACTACAGGAAACATGGGTTTATATTACCGCGTGGTAATAGAAAAACGAAAACTGCTTGATTGTAGGCATTTTTCAGAAAGACCTTTACAGACATCAATAGATCCATAAATGCCAGATAAAGAAAATGATGAAACTGTATAATCTGCAGATGAGAATAACCTTTTGCTTGCCCTAAACACTGTCCAAGAACGTTCAAAGAAAAAGTAAATAGTTATATTAAACGGTAATGTACATTGCTCTACCTTAATCAGTGGATCAGTGGATATTTAACATTAGGAAACAAATCAAAATGTCTACAGTCTCAGCTCACCGAGTGCCTCTCCTCGACTCTGTTTCAAAGTGCACACTGCCACATCATTACGCTACAAATCAGAGCACTCACTGACCCATGAACCCAGAAAGTCAAAGTACACGCAGTGCGCTTGTACACACGGTGTCTTCTCTTACGCTTCTAATGTATTAAGAGTAAAGGGCAACTCAGATCTTTGCTTTGAAATCTATTGCGGCTGTTTTAAAAACGCCTCTGTGCAGCGGTACAGCTAAATTAATTATTTGAACAGAAAAAAATGCACCAAACAGCGGTTTCATCATTTAGGTTATAAATATAGGTTATATATTGGAAAATATTTTTCCAATAGATTTTGTTAGAAATAAAAATTAAAATTAACTAAAACAAACAACTTACAGGTTACTTCGCTAAAATAATTTGACAGGCGCGCGTGCTTTTGCTTTGTGCTCGCGCATAGTCCAGTATTGGAATATTTGGATCTGCCACGTCGCGCGGAACCATTTCGCTCGTACGTCCACCTCAAAGGGACCGCTTAACAGACGTCTCGCAATGGATTCTACAAACCTCCATTTTGGGAAGGGAAATATGGAACAAATGAATGAATGAATGAATGATCAAACGAATGAATAAACGGAAAAAAATTAACAGAGACAGACAGACAGACAGACAGATAGATAGATAGATAGATAGATAGATAGATAGATAGATAGATAGATAGATAGATAGATAGATAGATAGTCTAACACTTTTATACATTTTATGTGTCTCAGCGGGGAAAATGCTCTTAAAATTCTAGTCAATCACGGGTCTACATAAGCTATGCATAAACGTGCTATGTATTAAGTAAATGCATGAATATATACAGTGAAGTCATGTATGTACACTATGCATATTCTTTTCATAAACCCACTGGTTGGACCAGGTTCAGTGTCTCCTGTTTCATACTACTTAGTAAACTACGTTATTATAGTATGTGGCATCTTGAAATTGATATTTTAAACAAAGCTGTCGTTCGTATCAAGCAAGGTGATACGAACGATAAAGATTTGGTGATGTTTTGGATTTCAAAACACTCAATTCTCAGATGGAATCACATAGTCCAAATAATAGTACAAGCCAATATTAAAATAAAAAATATTATTCCATTATTTAAGATATTGTGTTAATTTGTTCTTCAGAGTAATGTCACTGACATTTCTCTAATGAGCAGCGAGGTGGCGCTAAAGTTTTATAAGGAATATCATTTGCGCTTTACGTGAACAATACAATAATATGCTCTACCAACTTACGCAGTTCAAATGCACTTCTCAGATAATAATCAATGTGTTTATGCAGCCACGTTTTACCTCACTTTGGTATATTGTTTTGAACATTCACATTTGATGTGTTTCTAAATCTAAGAACAATATCTGCAAGTTAGCCGAAATGTACCTATCACCGCGCTGCAAAGCGCGTCAGCCTCGCTTTCGTGGGCGACCAATAGGAATCCGTATGCAAATAGCATGGATAGAGAAACTTCCCAAGCTCGAGTCTGTTCTCACGCATTCTGATCGTTCTGCTGTGTCGCTTGCACTTGCTGTTCTGCAGCGTTTAGGATTACTTAGCAACAGGATCAGCCAATAACCTGCGTCACGGATATTTGCCTGATGTGCAATATGACATTGGAAGAATTGTTCGGGGATAACGCCACGGAAAGGTAGCCTGCTATATTTTTAATTTACTTAAAAAATAATTATACGCGAGGACTTGTTCTCGGGGAGACACGCGCGTATCTTATCGTTAGAAAGACTATCTAACGTTATCTCAGTGAATCCAGTTATCTAACCTCAGCAAAATGCTTGATGTAAATTATATTCGAAAGAGTATTTGACTTGCAAATCCCATCTACTGTTAGCGTTTTAATCCATTTGCCATTTGGATTCTTAACTTGACAGCTAAACATTCTTTAAGAGTTTGCAATTGACGTTAACTTGGACGTGAGTGGTTACACTTTTCAAATACCGGCGTCACGAAGGTCCCGGTATCCAGAAGGTTCAGGACTGTCTCTAGCTATATTTGTCCTTATTGTCCGCAGCAGCGTATTGCATGGCAACATAATTACACATATGAATTATTTTAAAATGTAAATGGTTCAGTTTAGCACCGTATGACTCGCACGTCACTTGTATAATTTATTGATCGACAGAAATTAGGGTCACGGCGAACTAGCTAGGTCAGCCGGCTAATAGATTTTTTTTTCCACACCTTCCTCAGAATGGAGTCTGTGGCTAAGGCCCTCGAAGAAGTACTGACTGCTGCATTACCTCAGGGTTGCATCACGGTGGGAGTTTACGAGGCAGCAAAGGCACTAAACGTGTAAGTGGACATCGCGCTTCCCGTTTTCGAACGCACGTGTTTACGTTAAATATTTTTAGTTATGGACTGAGTTCGTTTACTTTTTCCGTTTTTAACATTGGTTTTCGTCTAACTTTTCCAGAGATCCAGACAACGTGGTTTTATGTCTTCTGGCCACAGATGAGGAAGACGTTCAAGACGTCGCCCTTCAGATTCATTTCACTTTGATCCAAGCGTTCTGCTGCGAGAACGACATCAACATCTTGCGAGTGAACAACACGAGACGTCTGGCAGAGATCCTGGGGAGCGTTAAACCGGGAGGAGAGCCAATGGACCTGCACTGCGTCTTAGTCACGGTACGTGTCATACGTGTCAGTCTCTTCCTGAGTAATCTTCCCGTCTTGCAGAAGCCACAGGGGAGCTTGACTGAATTAATCATGTTGGCCATTGAAATGTCAAGTTTCTGTAAGTTTCACTGAGCCACTTGGCTGACCTGTGATTAGGTAACCAGATTAGTTCACACCTTAAGCCTCACCCCCGCCCCTCTCCCTCCCTTTCCTACCTTGGCTGTGGATTCCATTCCATTGCATATTATGTAGGTTTGGCACAACTGTTTTTTGGATGCAAATTAATTGCACTGCACGTCTTTTGCATGAAAGACTTCAAGGGCTGTAGGTTTAGCCGCAACCTTTGAAGACAGCCGGGCTGAAGCAGTTAAAAGTGCCCTGATCCGTTTGACTGTCTGTGATGTGGAATTCCAGTCAGGCCAGGACTGCTGTAAACTGGCAGGACTACTGAGTGATCTAACTCCAGTTACTGAACTCTTTGTGGTCGCTGTCGGCAGACTTCACAGCACTTCCTGTGGGGTACTTGTGTAAACAGCATTTCCTGGAGAGAGAGAAAAAAAATCCTGAAGTGATGACCACCTTTTGCAAATTAGAAAGTGATCTTTTAAGTTAGCAAGTAGCCGTTTAGTCACTCATGGGCAGTCTGACGATGTGGGCCAAGCTTGGTAACGTTTAGCTCCTTTAGCTAAAGGAACAAACTGCATGCAAAGGTTGTTTAATGAAGTATTTCAGTGCCCTATTTTATTGATAATTTTTGTATCTTTCCCCCCCCCCCTTTCTTCATCTTCTTTAGAAGCCACAGTCTTCTGCATGCAAAGACCCAGCACTCAGCAAACTGAATCGTTTCTGCAGAGACAGTCGGTGCCTGGACCAGTGGGTGCCAGTCATCAACCTGCCCGAGCGATGAGATGGCATGCATGGTACCGCGTATTGCACACAAGCTACTGCACTGTATTCGTGTACTGCCTTGGCCAAATGCCCCCTGGACAGCCCTCACACCACCGCAGGAATGACAGCGAGGAGACGGACATGTAAGAAACAAGGAAACACAGTCCAAACTACACCCGGAGAGTGGATGATTACGGGCCAGAGAGGGAGGGAGAGAGATGCCTGACTGGGTGCGGGGAGCATGACTCAGCAGTGTGTTTGCGTTGCTGCCAGGGAATGACGGATCCTGCCTTTAGCCGGGAAACAAAGACTGTAACTGAAACTGAATCATGTAAACACTCGTGCGCACGGAAGGACCAGTCACAACTGGAGCAGCTGGCCTCGACCAGCCGAGTGGCACTAGGCTGATGGATCTGATGGATCACTAAACAGGATGTTCCCTGCAACATTGTTTTGGAAATGCTGTTTTTGAATTTTGAAAGAGGAATTTTAAGTTAATATAGTCTTCAATTATTCTAACTATTTAAGAGTAATAGAAAAGTCCTTACTGGTTTAGGAAAGGAGTTACTTTTTTAAGCTTACTAGTTTTTTGAATGTTCCTATTGTCTTGTTTTATTGTTAATTTAATGACCTGTATTTATGTTAATGTACAATTTCTTAAAACCTTTGAAGAATTTAATAAAATATCTAAGTGAAAATATTTGGCATGTGCAACTTGGTCTGCTTCTGTCTGAGTGCAATTGTGGTGTTGGGTGCCATTACAGGGTCCGGGGAACTTGCTTATGTTCAAATGTACTTGGCCACCATGTGCATGACCCAGAACACAGCACCACAACATTCAGAGACGACACAATGTGTGCTGATAGTGATGTGTTTTCAATATGCAGCTCTAAGTTAAACTCTTTTTGAAATGTGGTGTTGCAGCTGAATTTTCTGTGAAGCCCCCCCCCCTTGTCTTTGAACTAATGTACATGGCAATCCCTGCAGCTCAGACAGACAAGTTGATACATGGTAGATGAACACAAGACCACAGCCAATTTCAAAACCAAAGTAATGTGATTTCATTTTACCCTTAGGCAGATACTCTGACAGACAGCGCAAAATGACACGCAAGTTCTGCACTTAGACCTGCACATCAGGGCATTACATTTTTTAAAAAACAAGAATGAAATGACCATTTATTGCTGGTTGTTTTTGAAACTTTGTCGCAGGTAGTACCACACTTAATGTACCTAAAAAAAAAAAAAAAACCTCACTCGGCTTTGTCTAGGGAGCAAAATTTCCCAAATCCTTTGTGTATACAAACATGTTTTGCCATGTTGCAGTTCTAGTGTTTGATAAATAGAAAATGATCTCAATGATCTGGGTGATGATCTAACAGTCTAGTACTCATCCATCCTTGTTTTGGCAACAGTAAAGAAAAGACATCCAGTCCAGTGAAAATGACCTATGCCCCACTTTCCACTGGCACCAAAAATAGGCACTAACGCACCCTGACAACAGGAGAATCCTGTTCTGGTTCCTCCAGCAGCTGCACCCTGCCTCACAACCGGAATTCTGGGGGTCTTGTGTCTTTACACATCAGAAGAGATAACAAAGGTCCTCTGAGCCAAAAATAACAGCAGAAAGCAAGGCATACCTGCCATGTGAGTGAAGCCCTGAACAAAATGCTGACACCATGAGTCAAGGCCTCCAGCCAGAGTGTGTGTGACTAAAAATAGCCCTGGACCCAGGCCGAGTGTTTCCTGTTCAAGCTGGAAGGGAATGGGTTGGCATGGATGAAGTCCATTAACTAGCCAACCATGAACCCCACCATAAATCGGTGGGAGTGGCCTTTTAAGAACACAAGGCTTGTAAAGGTCATTGCTACAAGAGGTGACAAACAAAAGTGTGCAAACAGTTTTGTGTGTGTGTTTGTTTTTTTTTTTGTTTTTTTGCATAGAGGAGTACTAGGAGTATGGGATACTTCTCATGTCTAGGGAGAAAATGCAGTACAGTTTGCATTTCTGATATAAAGCTATGAAGGTTTTATGACATTCTGAATATAAATTTTTCATGTTTTTATTGCTTCACAAAAGAGTACTTTTGGACTCTTCATTCTAGCAGAGTGAGAGATGTTCCTGCATTTGCACGAACAGAGGAAGGAGGTGTTTCACCTCAGGCACAGAACACTACATACATTAGCTCCCTCTTACCACACGCTGTCCTGAGCCTCACCCACCGAAAGGAGGAACGGGGGCAGTTGGCAGGGAGGGGGGATGGGGGTGTGGTGAGGGGCAGGAGGGGGGGCGGTGGAGTCAGAGCAGGGTTTTCTTCCTCCTGTTCTCCAGAGTGCCTGCAGCTGGGAAACTCGTGACTTTCGGTGGAAGCATCAAAAGCCGGCTGTTCTCACGGTCTGAGGAATGTGAATCTCAGGGAGAAGTAATCACAGTAGTGCAGGTGAAACTCAGTATCTGTGAAAGGCAGGTTAGAGTTCGGAAATGTCCAAAAGGTAACTCAATATCAAAAGCTTGTTTATCTGGTTCATAAAACACTGAAATGTACCTCTTAGCTGTTTATTGGGAGTGTGGTTTTATTTGTCCCAGGACACGAGTAATACTAAACTGCAAGGGGGGGGGGGGGCGCACAGAAAACAACAAAACAAAAAAAGTACCTTTACTCAACGTTAACAGCCACTTGTGCCCATGGACTGACAAAAGCCTTTCTGCAACACTTCTAAACCCACAACACATTGTGCAGGACAAGCTGCTGAAAAATAGACAAGGTATCAAATGGATCCCGCGTTCTGGATTACGGGAGGGGGTGTGGCTGGGGTCATCCGGGAGCTTTTCTGCCAAGCGGATTGGGTAACTCGATCACCGATGGCAACTAGAGCACAAAGACTCCACCATCGCTCAGTGGTGAGAGGCAGTGCTGATTACATCCGCGTGGGCCAACAAACATGGGCCGACCGAATTCTGGGAGCATTAACAACCTGGTTTACAGAAGACAGTGGCACCACAGAGCAGACTGTGACCACTGATCATTGGATCGGAACAGTTATCTGACTTCGAGGGGCATGAACAATGTAAAAAGTAATTGTAAATGGTGATAGTGGGAATATGTGCCCAACCCTTTAGACTCTAGTGCCCATCTGATCCTGGCATTTGCTCATTTAGTCTCTTGCGTAACGTGTGTAGTGCTTTTTTTCTAGGTGCAACCTGAAGAACAATAGTGTCAGCATAATAACACTTGCACTCAACTGTGTACACTACAACCACACAATGCACACTGAACCTCAGTGCACCACCTCAGGGATTCATTTAATAATGGTAATTTCACCATTCAAGGCTGCAAAAACCACTATACAAATGCATGCGGCAATAACAAAAACAGTGAAGTGCAACAAATTATTCATTTAACACACATAAGATCCAAGTATGTTAGTCTAGTCACAGCAAGGGGTTTCTGATGGGGTCAGTGGCCTGTTTACTCTCTCTGTGTGTGTGTGTGTGTGTGTGTATA
>JAOYMR010000017.1:1469782-1483459 GCA_025802075.1 Tenebrosternarchus preto
CACACACACGGACACCCCCATTAGACATTCCGCTCTGCTGAAAAACAGCCTGGTGAAATGGAGGTCCCAAACAAAGCAATTATGCATTTTAGAGTTATTACCACTAACCACTAACAAAAGTCCTCAACAGGCCATGTACATGTAGGACGTGTACAAACACAGGACCCACCCTAAACACAAACCACATACTCTACTACACCTAGAATTAGAATAGGCTGAATGTACTTCTAAATAACAACATTTATTCAACATGATCAATACTGTTCTGTACCTATAGAAACTGTAACTATAGAAGCTTTCAGTGGCTGTCCAGTAAAGTCTAACAGAGTTTGTGTGTGTGTGCGTGTGCGCGTGTGTAAATGTGTAGCACAGAGAAAGACACAACGAGAGAAGCAAACCAACAGACGCACAGACCAACCAACAGACAGACGCACAGAAGATAAATAAAAATAAAAGACTGACACTGAAGGGAGTGGCTGAATGAGAGAGAGAAAAATACACACACAGACAGTAAATCAAACAAAGTGTGTGTGTGTGGGGGGGGGGGGGGGCAGCCACAGTAAAAGACAGAGAGAAACAGAGACAAAGACAGACAGTAAAATACAGACAGAGCACAATAGAGGCAGAGAGAGATGTAGACAGAAAAAGAGATAGCATGACAGAAATCAACAGAAAAGCGAGAGAGCACAACAGGGAGACAAAGAGAGAGAGAGAGAGAGAGAGAGAGAGAGAGAGAGAGACATCCAGGCACAGTCTAGTTAGTGGGCTGTAAAATTGTCTGCAGTTCCTCCAGAGGGGATGAAAGTGACCACAGCTCAAGCTCCACTCACAGATGGCAGGCAAGAAAAATCAAAATTTAAACCTGAAGCCAAGATTACACTTCACTTACATTACAATAAGGACACCAGCAAAAATCACATGTAAATGACATTCAAATGACATGTAAATTGGGGTTAGGCATTGCTGGGGCAGACATGCGGACGCATTGCACCTGCTACTCTTAGCCACAGGGGGAGGAGCTTAAAACGAAGGGGCGGGGTTTATGTTGAACTACACAATGTAACAAAAGAAATAACAAATAAATTATATTCTCACCCTCCAGGACCAGAACTAGATTTATATTGAGACTAATGATGACAGATCTAAACTTAACAGAGCAGCTAGAATCCTGGCACAAGCATCTAGAATCCTGGTGACCAAATGCCTGTGACCACTTCTCTTTCCTTCACCTGATAAAGGAAAGAACAAAAGACATTCAGAGCAAATGCAAAAGGAAACAAAAGAACAAGGGCAAAAGGAATTATGGGAAGGGAATCATACAAATACTACGTGCTTGTCATTCTGCTGGATATTGAGGTCCAAACAAAGGTAAAGATTGAGAGTGACCATGTTGCAGTGAAGGTCTGGAACTGAGCCAGACTGGTAAGACCACATTTGTTACTCAACTCCTTCCATTCCATAGATAATTCAGATAACATCTATTGACCAGGTTACAGGTCACCAAACCTCTCTTAAGGAAATACTGAGTGCTTCTTGGAGAATATGAATCAGAACACACTCATACAATCAAGATTGTAATAGGCCACCAATTATAGACTTGTCTATTCACTGAATAGATTTCTTTATATGGCATTAGATTCTAACAGCCAAAGCAAAGAAGGCTTAAAGCTTTAGAAAGGTACCTACACAGACACTGCATGAGAGTAGTATGGTCTGATACCATTCGCCCAATCATTGGCACAAAGAAACTTGAAAAGAAACCCATTCAGGCCAAATATGCACAATTTTCAGTCCTCTCTTGGCACTTAGTGTTTTCAGACGAGGGTGTGTTCAGTGAAAGCAAACCCTGGTGTGATTGCTCTGTTAATTCAGTTTGATAGAATTTGATAGTCTTTCAGGCTCGGATGGGCACCAAATAAGTAGATAGAGACCCCTTGAGCAGGCTGGTGTTGCTCTGCTTCTAAACAAACTGCACCAGAGTACGCATGAACAAAGTTTGGACCGAAGAAACTGAACAACTGAAACTAGCTCATTAACTTGCTAACGAATCATCAGAGACACTGTCCAGATGGCTAATACACAGTTAACAGCACAAACTCCAGATACACCGAGCCAGCCGATCAGTAAATTTAAGACATACAACTATGCAGTTTACAAGTTGCTGAGGGCAGGCAGCCTGTTAGTAAAGATGATGGATGCGTCCAAACAACACAGACTTTGTTCTGATTCTATGGTTCAGAGTTACTGTACATACACAGCTTGATTAACAAAACATCTGTGCTGCATCTGTATCGGAAAACTTGCACACACAAACGATTACCTTCCCCTGACTAATAGCACTGCAGCAGAAGGGAGTAGCTGAACACCATAATCACAAGAACAGCACTGGGTCTTTCTTGTTGTTTTTGCAGAGCTGTGGGTTTAAAGGACAAAGCAGGAGGTCGAAGGCACATGACGTGCATGTCCAGCCCAGGCTGCAGATGTGGATTTTTAGCTCTGGTTTCGTCTG
This sequence comes from Tenebrosternarchus preto, assembly GCA_025802075.1. Taxonomy (NCBI): domain Eukaryota; kingdom Metazoa; phylum Chordata; class Actinopteri; order Gymnotiformes; family Apteronotidae; genus Tenebrosternarchus; species Tenebrosternarchus preto. The sequence continues at coordinate 1,472,292 of JAOYMR010000017.1, forward strand.
CTCACATTTTAGTGAGGCACCATTAGACCAGTTCCTGAACCGCTCATATGCAGCCCAACTCCTACACACTGGACACAAGGTCAGTCCAGTGAACAGCCAACACATGTAAGAAATTACATGTCCACTACGGAAAAAGCCTTGAACTACAGATTTCTTCTTACACCTGTGCCATACATCTCTGACATAAAAAGCAATCTCTTGACAAATCTTATACTTAATTGTATCCCTCTTTATTCATTTATTCAGTTATTGCAGCATAAAGAAACCTAGATGAATATTTAAACTAAAAATAAAGTAGTAACTGTTAGTACTATTCATTAATGATAACCTTTACTCTTCTCTACAACTAGAGAATGCTTTTGCCTAATCCACACTGCACCATTCTTTTGCAAAAACGTATTCACCACACGCAACAGTAATTACCAAGACAAAACCTCTCCTCAGACATGATCTCAGACAGTGTCATCCGCAATTATATGTAAATGTTCAAAAAGAAACAGAAACGTAGTCTGATTCGTCGAACTGGCATTTTGGTTCACAAAACAGTTTCACGTGTACTGGAGTCAGACAAGTCATTTCACATCATCATCATCATCCCCGCGTACTACCACAGCCTCGCTGAGATGATGAAGAACGTACTATATTACACACTCGTGTTTTAGGGAACACCGCAACACATTTTGAATGTGACTACGGGTAAGGCCTGTACTTACTCGTTAAAAATGCAACGTTTATACAAACAGCACGCCCCAGTGTTAAAGTGCACCGACAGAAACCATGGCTACCACTAGAAATGAGCCACATTTAGACAAATTTGAATAATGCTATTAACAAAATATTTATGTTGAGCACTAGCATTAGCTTTCTATGGCAGGGAAGCGACAGAAAATATCCACAAATCTGAAGTAGTTTCACTGCTCCAGTCATGCAGTAAGATTAGCCAACAGTGGCCTGTTACAACATTTACAACATTTAGCTACACAGATCCTTATCGAAATTAGCTAGCTATCCGTGTCAGAGGCATAAATAATACAAACACGTACACAAATACAGACAACTATCACTCACCTGACCACAGTTGGACGGGTAACGTAAGGGAAAGGCGCAATGGTGAGGAAAACCAACACGATCTTCGCGTCAACTGTTGAAACCCTCTTTATCAACAATCGATGGCTGCTTTGGTTGCTTTTCTGGAAACAGGTGAAGTTGTTTTCCTCTTTTAAAGACAAACTATTTAACAACACTGCAATCGTTGTGGGCGTGAGAAGAACCAGCCTTGATTTCTGTAGGCGGCCGAGCTCATAGGCTCGAACGGGCGAACAGGAGAAGCGACCTTTCGCGTCTGTTAGCGCAAATACGCGGAATGTTGGGAACGCTGGAGGACTGGAATCCAAGTTTGTTCATTTTCCTCGTTACGACTGTCAGCGCGCCATCTATCTGCGAGACTCTGCCCGCCCGTCACAGACGGTTCAATGCAGACGTCTTTCCCCCTTTCGCTCTCGTCCTTAATAGCAGCGAATTTAGTCGGATTTTGCACCGGAGTAGCATCGAGGACTCGTTAATTCTCTAATGCTTTTGCCAAAACTCACTTTACACCCCACCACTGTACACACTATAATACCGCAGTTTGACAAACTGTTGTTGATTTTAAATGTGCTTTTAAAAAATATTTGACTTGAGGTCAAATTTAGTCATACTATAACCTTAAATTTATTAATTTCCAAATACCAATTACAGAAAAACTGTATTGAGAGTTCTGACTATAAAACATGTTGAATTTTATTGCTTAGAGAATACAGCTTACAGCTTCTGCAAAGGCATGTGAACACACACCTCAACTAAAATGTACCAGTCATCACAAGATAATTCACCACGCATTCACAATGCAACTTCAACACATTGCACCAGAAAAAAAAAAACAAACCATAGGGCTGAGGGCACATCCACACCAATAGGAAAACATCTCACAATGTAATAGTTGCCATCAACACGCTTACGACGACTCGGGTACACAGTTCAAACCAGAGTGTTTCATTCAGTAAAGGGGGCTTAAAACCCGAGATTTCTTAAGACTATCTGGTGACTGAAGTTTCTTTTCTGTCTTTGGTACTAAAGAGACAGATGTTGGTTTGTAATGTTTTTTTTTTTCCAATACTGTTGCAAGGACAGGTCAGTCGAGCTGCAAACTACATATACTGTATTCTTAACCTAAAATGAAACAAAAATATCCTATATTACATTGTTTTCCAAATCATTACCCTGCATAACATACAGAGGCAGATGAAGAAACACTGCTGTAAAAATCACTTTGCCAAAAAAGAGAGGAAAAAAAAAAAAAAAACATTTTGTAACTATTTTACAAAAACAAAGGAGAGCATCTGCAATTCACCTAAAACAGGAGGCCCAGAGTTTCCACACTCACTCCTGCAAACAACCACGAGCAAATCAACACAATGCAGCTCATGCTACTAAACACAATATATGACTTGTTGTCCCAAAATTACAATGCACAAACACCATGGCGCTTTGAAATGGAACAACTCAGGTGGAGTGACAAATCTAAATCACGCCTTTGAAAGAAAAACAGACACTGGGGAAGAAAAAAGAAAAGACCTAACCATACATGAGGCGGCAATTATGACATACGAAAGTAAAAAGTCAATATGAAGTCATACTGATGACACAGAGAAACTGAGAGAAGAGAAAAATGCTTCTGTCTGTGAATGGCATCACATGTCGTCCTCGTCCTCCTCTTCGTGGGCGGAGCCAGACTGGTGGGCGGAGCTGGCAGAGGCTGCGGCTGCTGCTAATTGGGCTTGCTGGGCCGCCTGCTGCATCTGGAGCCATTCCTGCTGTGCGAGCTCCGCCTGCTGCTGTCGTGCCTATGGGAGACACAAGCCACACAGGTCCATAAGCAAATATTCCAGGGGCACCATGCCAGTATGCACATCATAGGGGCAGTGGAAGCCTAATGGTACTCAATCAGAAGGCTGCAGGTTTGCATCTCAGCTCTGCCAGGCTGGCACCGTAAGCCCTTGAGCAAGAACTTTAACCATCTTGGCTCCAGGGGCATCATACATTGGCTGACCCTGCACTCTTAATCTTAAGAACATTCTGGCAATTCTCTGGAAACCATCCGCATGCCTATGTTTGATGGCTCCTAGGTTTTGCCTCAGAACCATTCTAAATGTTTGGGGTTTGGACCTTCATGCCCCTCACAAACCTAAATATAGACAAGCTTTGTCAAACACTGTTGACTTTTTGAGGTTTTACCACTGAGATCTGGTGGTTAGTGGATGATGTTAGGTCGTTTGTGTGGTTTGTGAGTTTCTACCACTGAGATCAGGCGGTTAGATGGTGTTAGAAGGTCTGTGCTTGCTTGAGGTTCACATTTGGACTGATTGATCTTGATGACAAAGATGCACCTGAACATACTGTAGTTGAACAGAACTGTACACAGTGTAGAAGCAACAACCATCAGAGTCCGGCTTCAGCAATGTGAATGTTTTGATAATTCACCACTCCTTACACTGGGTATAGGCAGTGCAGTTCACACATGATTTCCCCACTGCTAATTTTATTGTTTTCCCTGCCCCAACACATCTGAATCATGGGCTGCTTGATAACTACTGTACAAGTTCAGTTGGGTGTGGTGCAGCAGGGATAAAACAGAGCAGAGCATTAAACCCACAGTACTGTGACCATCACTGATCAACACAAGAAAATAAATTACAAATAGAGGGGGGGGGGGCAAGATAATTTTTTTTTTTTTTTTAAATACACAATGCCTCTGAGACCACTGTAAGCTGGTTCTGATCATTTTCAGGGTTCGACTATCAGGCAGCGAGTCTTGGTGATCGTTACCTTGGCGAACAGCTCTTGCTGCTGACGGAGGAGCTCCTCCTCAGGAATGCCGAGGTTTTCCAAGCGCGAGCTCGCCTTCCTCCGCTTCAGCGCCACTGTTTTACATTCTTGTAGAACGTCCTTCACTTCTGCTATGTATGAGCCAAAGCCGAGGCTTTCAAGTGCTTCAAAAAATAAATAAACAAACAAAAAGAATAAATCTAGAGTTGATAATTTTTTATATCACTAATTTATATCCAACTACAGCTTGCATCTCTTTTACCTGCTACAGTGTTTCTACCTGGTACAACTCTTTAACCTGTCCAACAGCGTAATTACCAAAATAATTCAACTTACAGCCCTGAACAAGCCAAATGTTTTGGGGTTCCCCAAAGCAATTTATCTACTGGATTTCCATTCAAAACACAGGGCAATCCTCTAATGCGTCATTTGGTGAAGCTTTTAAAATAGATATGTTGGCTGTGGCAGGAAAACAAACAGCAGCAAAAATAACTGCATTAACAGTCATCTAATATCACAACAAGTGCAAACAAATGCAGTGCTCATACGTTCGGAGTATTCGTGGGCACAGGTGTCACCTATGCGTAGTCTTAAACCGCATAAAAACAGAGCAGACAACATAAAAAAAAAACCTCTAGGCTAAAGGTATTGAAATCAGTCCTCGCCGGTCCTCTAGGTTTAGGACCTACATGTGTTCCACCCTCCTGGATGCTAAGCGATGGAAGAGATTTCATCTTTAAATTGTGAGGGGAAGTAGCTTTTATTTGTTTCCGTCCAGGTTTACTAGAGGCCGTCACGTTATGTAATAATAATTCAGCAGAAAATTCATTATCCACCGCATGTAGTAAAGTGGTCCTCCTGTTAAACCGAAGACAGACGCACTTTTTTAGTACGCAGCTAACTAGCTATGTCAGTGACGTCATGTTTATCCGTTAGACGACGAGAGGAAGACACCAAAAACACCTGTAACACAAACTTGAGGGAAAGGCGCAACCATCTTTACAGCCAACACAAATCGCGTTCAGACTGGACAGCACTACGATTACGAAACTGTGCAATTTATCCAGGATTAGCCAGCTAGTTGTGTTCCACGTGCTTTTATCTAACGCCCTCGGGGTAATCGTGATGGGTAAAGTGCATACACATGTAGTTAGATAGGTCAGGAAGTTACGTGTGTTCTCACCGTTTATAACATGTTCTGGGGAAATAGTCTTCTTTTCCGATTTGTTGCATATTTCGTTTGCTTCTGACGAGATAAGGTGAATGAACTCCGTGCAGCAATTGACAACAAGCTCTCTGGCATCGTTGGCCACCCGTACGTTGGGAAGCGTTTCTTTAATCATTTTATTGATAGCTGCCCTTGGAATAGTAAGGTCGTCGTCATTTCCCGATGATGAGGCCATTTTTAACCAGTAAAGTCTGAGAAGAAACCAAACTATGCAACAGAGCACGAACTGAGATGGATCCTCGCCAGCTATCGCTAGCCAAGTTACTTTGTGTCTTCACTCAACTAGGTTAGCTCTCAAGCTAGCTTAGCTAAAGCAGACAGCTCGCCGGCTCAAGAAGTTCTTCTGTAGAGGCTGAGTGGTAAAACACTGCCAAGACAATAAGGTAATTTAAAATATATTGCTAGCTGCAAGGCGGAATGTAGCTGTAACTGCAAGCTTGAAAGGGGGTATCTAGCTAGCTAGGTAGTTGGGGCATAAGTATTTGAAACGAATCCACTAGCTAGCTGCGTTGTTTTGAGCTGATAACGTAGAGTATCCACGACCACACAACAGATCTGCTAGCGGTAGTTTCGTGCGTTTTTGAGTACATGTCTAAGAATCAGTAGTTGTAACCGGGGACATTCTGACGTTATATCGCGCCTACACGGACTTAAAAAATAACAAACTCTGGGTACTCAGTGCTTTCAAATAAAGCACCGAGTTCCAAAATTTACGCTTCAAAGCTTTTGCTAATTCATTACTTCCATAATATTAATTTCCACACGTTTAGCGATCTCCGGAGTCAATCCCACAATGCAAGGCTAAAGGATATCCGGTATATTACTCTTTTTCGTTGTATCGAAGGCAGTCGAGTTTGACTGCACATCTTAGACTGCCACCTACTGCATAAGGATTGAAAATCTTATTTTGCGTGTTAAAATAATCTGTTAACCAGTTAACGCAACAGTTTGCCTTACTGTTCAAGGAAACGTGTTGCAAAATAGAAAAAAATGTTTGGGCGATACAAAACGAAACTAGACTGTTATATTAAACGACCAGCATTTAAATTCTATAATGTATATACTTTTTTCACATACAAACAAATGGTACCATTTCTCTCCACAAAAGCCACTGAAGCGCTTGATCAGTCTCTTATCATCTCGAGCTTGGACTTCTGTAGGACTTCTGTAGGCCTTCTCTCCTGTGCTATCAGACACCTATAACTCCTCCAGTTTGTAGCTTATTTTCAAACTCCCGTGGTTCTCTCATGTCATCACCACTGCCGCGTTCCCTCCACTGGTTTGATGTAGCGACTTGCATCGGATTTAAAACACTGACGCTCGCCTACAAAGCTGCAACTGGACCATCTCCTAGATACCTAACATGTAACATATAGAGAAAAGAAAAAAATCTTGCATCGAGAAATACGCTTTTTGTAAAGCTGTAATCAAGCTCAAATCCAAGACTCTCAGTAAAAGTCAAGAATGTGAGTCAGAAGACCATGGCTGCTATGGCAACCATTCAGTTTTGGTGGCATGTGGGCGAGAGTTTGCGTGTCTGAAGGATGTGGCAGTGCCTCTCATCTCGTGCCCTTAGCAACCACAAACATCACAAACTAGTTCATGTACACTAAAACATTCTACCCAAAACTAGAAACTTCAGGCATAATCACGTTTTGAACACATTATTCAATGCTTGTTTTGTACTAGTTCCCTTTATTAATGCAACAAAGCAAAAAATGGTTGAATCACTTATTTTACACTGAATCTGAGGCCTTATATTGACATTCACAGACCTCAGAAAATGAGTGTTCCAACCTGTTAATAATTTGAGATAATTTAAAGAAAAAAAATCTGTTGTTTTTTTTTTTCAAAAACTCGCCTGATAATTATTCACAGAAATTCTTAAGAATAGATTCTAACAGAGCAACATCTCCATTGTTATTTTACTTAAATCTTGTGAAACATATAAGTGGTCATCCATGACCTCTGCTGAGGTGTGAGTGTAGTGGCAATAGGCCAAAAACCTTAAGGCATCCATCCACATCCATCACATAATACACAAATTATATTGGTGACTGGAGCTGAAATAAACTTGATACAGATGTATCTGAGCTACAGATTATTCCAGTTATCACACTCAGAGAGCTGCAGAAGTTGGTTCCATCTTGAGGGAATCAAAGCATACAATCTACAAAACTACAATCAGACTCTGCTGTCAACCCCCCCCCACACACACAGACATAAGCAGCTGGAGTAAGCTCTATAAAATTAGGAACATTGTCAGGATATGTGGCATCACACACACAAACACAAACAGCCTGAGTAAGCTTTATGAATATCATCACATACCATCTGCTACTTGGATCTTGCGTGGATCTGTTAGCTGAGCATTAATTCTGAGCACATCTCCAAATCCACACAAAGTGTTTCCTTTATTACAGAATATAGCTTTGTAGAGGACCATGTGGTCTGGGGCTTGCTGAAGTATAATGCCCCAGTAAAACACAGAGACATGAGCTGCATAGGGCAGCCAGCACGTAAAGGTTCTGGAGCTGCTCCATCTAGAGTGGCTGTGGATCAAGAGTAGCTCTGGATCTTGAGAGATCTGCATCTAGAGAGGCTCTGGTTCTAGAGGGGATCTGCATCTAGAGTGACTCTGGATCTATACAGGTTCTGGATACAGGAATGCTGACTGCACTCACTGAAAATAATGGTATATGTAACATCATCACATAAAACAACACTAACATGTAAATGTGTTCCAGAATAAAAATTGTGTTATATATATTTTTTGAGTATGTATGTGAGAGTACAGTCATATACCGTTCTCATGTTGCAGAAATAATTGATTACAAATAAAGCACATTTATGTGTGTGTGAGTGTGTGTGTGTGTGTGTGTGCAAGCTCATAAACATCCACCATAAAATAACTCTTACAATCAATAAACTCCCCCACTCCAAACTGGCAATAGTAGATGTTTATTCCATACCAGCAGTCTTCTCATACTTCAGTATTTAAAACACATGTGCATAAATAACACATTGCATTGCACATCTGTAAGGTATGTTTGGTAGTATTACAGCAACATTTCTGGGATATGAGCGCAGATGTTGGCTGTATGGGTTCCATTTACAAGTTCCTACATTTGTTTTTGGCATGAATTCACCTAAAAGATAATACATGGAACCTGACATATAAAAACTACTGTATATGAAACGTAAGGCAAAGCAACATATTTCTTCCTCAAAACAGTAAAACATCCTCAACTGCACCACTCCAGTCTATGGCAGTAAGGAGCACTTCATTGTAATCTGGAAGCCATGCAAGTGTGTTAGAGTGAGTGCGTGTGTGTGTGTGTGTGCGTTCAGAAATTAGCACGGATTCGCTCCAGAGGGTCTTTGTCCCACATCTTGGCATCCCAGGCCTGGAACCAGCCTGTGAAGGTGGGTGGCTCAAAGCCCTGCTTTATAGTTGAGATGGGGGTGCCACGGCGACCAGCTGGGTCAGAGTCGATGTATTCTTTGGCTAAGAGAAGAAATACATGCATTGTGTTTATATGGGCTGACTACATTTTCTTATGTGTGGATGTACTTTAAAAAGTGTTTTAGGCATCGACTGTACATATAATTGATTCTGGGCTAAGTAAAACAACTCTTATTATTAAGATGGGTGACATTGGTGACATTGTTCTACCAGAAGACATTTGGGACTTTACCGATTTTAGAGGATCCACTCCTCTCTACCTCATTGGCATCATTGCCAATCCAGAGGAAAATCTGAGGACAGAAGAGAACGATATTATTCTTGAATATTGTTATTAAAATATTATTATGCCTTATGCATATTCAAGTACTTTGAAGGCAAATTCAAATACAAGAAGCGTTATTAAAAAACAGGAAGTGAGGGAGGTTCTGACATGACTGTTCTGCCTCCAGACTGCGGTGGGGAATCAGGACACGTGAGCTGGTGGATCGAGTGGACATACCTGGTTCCAGGTATCCAGAAGCATAACGTCATCCGTGGCCAAATCTGCCTGTGTGAACTCACCTGGAACTTCCTCTGCCTGTAGGACAGGGAGACATTAAAGAAAAAGGAGAGAAAGGGAGAGAGAGAGGGGGGGGGGGGAATAAGGGAAGAAAGAAAGAAAACAATAAATGGGAAGATCAGGAGAGACAGGTGGATGAAGAGGGAAGCAGGGTACATTAACTGAATAACTAATGTTAACCCAGCCTGCACTCTGCTATTTTACACTCACTATGAGACGGCCAGTCTTGTTGGAGCAGCCAAACAGGCGGGGGGGTTTAACAGTCTTCTGTAGACTGGCGGAGGTCTGATAATCCTTCTTTCCACCAAGGGCAGACCAGAAGCCCGCTGAGAGAGAGAGAGAGAGAGAGAGAGTGCAATGAACAACTTCAGAAATGAATCCGCAGTATTCTTTAATTAAACACAATCGCTGCATTAGAACAGATAATAAGTGAGACATGAGACAACCACTATGTGGTTTTACAACAGTTCCACAGCGAAAAAAAACAGGAAGTTTCATCTGCTATGATTTCCTAGTGAAGATTTCCTACATCTACCCACAGAAGTGGTTAATCTGTTAGAGACCTGCCTCACATTGCTAGTGATTCCACCCTCCCCTCCCCCATTTTAGTTTGGCTCCCAAGTTCCTGTTTTTAAACCTTTTTGTTTTGAACAAGTAATCAAAAATCAAATGCTAAATCTGTAAACATATTTATAGAACAGTCCATACTAGATAAATAAAAACAAAAGTTTATATAAACAAAATCTAATCCATTTTCTTATTTTCTATAAATAAAAAGCTTTGGCAGCTTTACTCTATACTGACAGATTTTAAAATTGCTTTGTGCACATAAATCTATGAAATGCCAGGTCATTGACCCAAAGTATGAAACCCTGATACATTTTAAGGGTTAAAGTTCTAAACAGAGGAGTCATGTGATTGGCTGTATGGAGGAGGCGGGTCATCCACCTGGCTCCTTCCCCTCAGCCACCTCAGTGACTCCACCTCCCAGGAAGCTGCAGACGTATTTCCCGGAAGATATCTCCTCCTCTGTGGCCCCAACTCCTTTCCACAGGAACAAGGAGTCAGGGCTCTTAAGAACAAACACGTCGTTGGTGTTCAGGTTGGCTGCAGACACCTCTACCTGAGAGGTTGGAAGGATGAGGAGAAAGAGGAGAGTAAGGAGAGTTCAGTCTCCATAGAGATTCAGTGCAGTTTCTGAGATTATATGTGAGATGTATTCAAAATGTGCAACTAAAGTAAATGGCAGCAATGATTACAACCAAGCAGCTATGATGTGATTGGCTAGGAGCTGGTTGTGGGTGTGGCTAACCTCCACAGCACGATTGGCACGAGTGGAGCTCTGGCGGATGTGGAAGAGGCGCGTGCTGCCAGCCTTGCTGTGCCCGCCTTTCCGTGATGTCCCGCCCAAGAAGATGATCATTGGCTTGCCCTTAAAGAGGCTCATCAAATGAGGTGGCTCCTGGCCTTGAGTGACGCGCACCTGTGAAGGTCATCAGATAGCATCACTGTGAACTTTAACTCTACAAATGTAAAAGAGACATCGCAGAATTTCAAAGTGACCAACCAGCACGAAATCACATATTAAAGATCATAACATAACTGAAGTATCTTCTAGGATTGATAATCTGAAATAAATGCATTTAGAAATGTATGCTGAACAGTTATAGAAGCTTAGGACAATAAAGCAAGTAGAACATACTTGTTTTCTGGACTGAATGTGGTGTGTTTGAACAGGGACACACAAGTAAAACAGGGACACCCCAGTTTATGGATCTCAAGAATTCTGAGATCTCTATGGACCACCAATGAGAACCACACGTGTCACTGATACGGTGTGAACAGCACTAACCTGGACAGGAGCTCCTCCCATGGAGTCATCGAGTTTCACTGTTAAAAAGGCAGATGCAGCCAGCTCATCCTGTGTGCTCTTCAACCCCTGCCTACAACCACCATTAGCGCCTCTGTCAGATTTAAAGGTCAATTAACAAGTATATCCTGAGAATTATGATTAGAGTCCCTCACCAGGTGTAGATGATATGGTGTTC
>JAOYMR010000017.1:1483559-1495850 GCA_025802075.1 Tenebrosternarchus preto
ATTTAAAGGTCAATTAACAAGTATATCCTGAGAATTATGATTAGAGTCCCTCACCAGGTGTAGATGATATGGTGTTCTCTGCCTCCTTGCTGGTAGCTGTATAAGATCAGGTAGCAGTCTCCACCATAGAACTGACCATAGGTGGAGGGGTCCACAGGAACCTTATCTCCACCCTCAACACGCCACACCTGCAGAGGTAAACCTAGATTAAAAACTCCTGTCCCCAGTGTAAAAACTCCCAATGTAGAACTCCAACCAGATAAACATAAAGAGCCAAAGTAACAAACAAATAATAAACATTCCTAACACACCCTGAAGAGTCCCAACTTACACATACATACGCATGTGAGCAGCATACAACTATTACCACTACAGCAAGAACAACTTCCCACAACTTGTAATTACAGGACAGTTTTTCAACATCTGACTGACATTTCACCTGACTGACAAGTTCGCCGTGTGACCTGAGGACTACTTGTGAGCTGCATGTTGGACGGTTACGCAAGTCCGAGGTTAATATTCAGGACATTCCATTCAGCCTAAGATATAGGAGCCTTGATAATTACCTGTCACTTATAGCTGACGAGTTGAGTCTCCCTATTTAAAGCCTACAGGTGCTCGCTCTCCTCCAGGGCTAAGTGATGTTGACCGGTGCCATGCCCAAAGCAAGCCCAGAATGTGGTTCTACCCTGCTGTGTCTCTGTGCTTTGACAGTCAATATGCAAATTTCTGGCCTTTTTGTACACAGGCAGAAATAAAATACTAAACAAAATCAAAGGTGTGCACATATCCAGGCCTGTTAATCAGGTTTTACTAACACAAGCACCGACTATTAGACTAAGATGAACTCGTGTTTATGTGACGGTTGCAGTAATCAGATAATTTCCGTAATTTTACTGAGACTAAATCTTCAACATTACATCATTACATGTAAATGCACTGAGTGATGTTAACTAAAAAAAAATCAAAAACTAAACCAGAGCAAATACATTCCGAAGAAGTAGGTTCAAATGGCAGTCATGCTCACCTGAACCTTGCCCGTGCCGTCATCCACCATGCCATGCTGTGCCGCCATGGCTTTGTTGGAGTGGAGGGCGGAGGCGTCAAAGGGGATCTGCTCCACCTTCGCAATCCGCCCAATGGCGTAGGCCTTCCCCGGGCCGGTGCTCTGGTCCTTATCCCTCCAGTTACTGAAGAACTGCTTGAACAAGGTGGTCTCTCCTCCAGCAGGAATCACCTGGATCTAATTCCAGAAGGGTTAGATAGATCAGCTTGGCTAAACCTCTTAAACTACAAGAAACCAGGCGATAGAATGGAAGTGGCGTGTAGAGTGGGGTGGAGGTGTGGGGTGGAGGTGTGGGGTCTATACTCATTGAACAATTAATGAGTCATAGTAGTTACTGAATAATATGTCTTAAAGCAAAAGAGTTTTACTTTATTATTCTAAGAGCAGCATAGTTCGCTGGTGACTAAGTCTGACAGATGTTTGCAAGTGTATAAATCAATCACCACAGTTTTAACATTAATAACTAAGTAATAATCCCTGGTGTTTGCTAATTTTGCATACTGCCTGTTACAGTTCCGCTGAAGGGTTTGAACAGGCAGACTGGATCTTTACCTGAGTGTTTTTAGCGTAGTTCTTCTCTTGAATAAACTGTTCTGCAGCCTTCATGGCTGCCTTGCGTTCTTCTGTGTTTGCTGTTGGGCCTTAGGAGAGAGAGAGAGAGACCTGTGGGTGAGAAATCAGCTCAAACGCTCTTCTGATTTCAGTCAGTCAGAGAAGTGTTGGATCTACATGATCCTCAGCTCAGTCTGGGTCCGGTTGTGTCCCATCAACCCCAGCATCACCACCAGGTGCAGGGCAGGTGATTGAGGGCTGTAGACTTCTGGTTTAACTGGTCTAACTAACTGTGGATAGTGCTGCATTGGCAGTGTTTGCAGTGTGCATAAATTATAAGAGAAACAGAGGAGGTTTACCTTTCCACACAAAGATTTTGCCGTCATTTCCGTTGTCGAGGATGAAGCACTCACTGGAGGAAAGCATCTCCTGCTTGAAGGGACTGTTCTGAGCCACCACAGAGGTCTTCATAGATCCTGCAGCGTCAGAAATCTACCAAACACCCATAATGACTTTCATTTTAACTTCACTAGTAGCATTAACAATAATCGGTCGTATTAAATAACCACCAGATAAAAAGACAATGCTAAAGCAGAAAAAATCCACGTTCTTTCTCACACAGTCTTTTATGAGACTGTGTGTGTTTATTTTTCACACACACACACACACACACACAGAGAATGATTACAAGAGTGTTTACCATGTAAAGTGTACCCTTCTTATTGGCTCTCTCAACAGACTCATCATCGGGACTTCCTGCTGGAATGCTAGGTTTAGGACCTAGAACCTAAAAATAAACACAAACACACAAAACACTTCCAGTACTTTCTGCCCTCAGCTTGGGTATAATTAAGCCTTTTTCTAAAATTATGCTCCACGCAAACAGTGCCAAAAAACACATGAATAAAGCCTGGTCATGTGAGGTCACACAGGATAGCTACATGTTTCTCTTAAAGCAGAAGCCATTTCACTGCCATATAAATGCATTTGGCAGCATTATTTAATTATGTCTGTGTTTGTGAGTGTGTGAAAGAAAATAAATATAAAAAGAACTGACCTGCATAAATAACATTTTTTGAGCAGCTACAGTGTTTCTGACAGTTTCTTTCTGTGTTTCTGATAGACTCTGGTTCTGACATTTCTGAAATTCTCTCTCTGTTCCTGACAGTCTCTCTCTATGTTCATAACAGTCTCTCTTTGTTCCTTTTGGTCTCTCTCTGTCTTTGCAACGGTCTCTGTGTTTGTGACAAGATCTCACTGTGTTCTTGATGGTCTCTCTCTCTCTGTTCCTAACACACACTCTCTCTCTGTTCATAACAGTCTCTCTGTGTTCATGTTGGTGTCCCTCTCTTTGTGACAGTCTCTGTGGTCGTGATGATATCTCGCTGTGTTCCTGACGGTGTCTCTCGGGTGTTACTGCTGGTCTCTCTATGCGTTTGTATTGGTCTCTCTGTGTTTGTCACAATATCTCGCTGTGTTCCTGACGGTCTCTCTCTCTCTATGTGTTCTTGAGGGTCTCTGTCTGTGCTGACTCACATCAATGATGGTCTGGGGCTCGGAGCCCTCCTCCACCATCTGCAGCTTGGCACGTCCGTTCCGTTCATTATCCCGGATGTCAATGGCCACCTGAGATGCCTTAACACGCTCAAATCGGTTACACTCACTGCCACACCACTGGTAAATGTCCTGAAAAAATAGTCATAAAAAAACCATAGTTCAAAGGCGGATGAGACTTACAGTAAGATTTGTACTTTCTAGACATTTGATGACACATTATAATCAATACATTAATTTCAGTAATGAATTATATATATATATAATTCATTACTGAAATTAATTATATATATATATATTATATGCATATATATCAGGAATGATCAGGAACGTCCACATAGACAAAGATCGAAAAAGTGACATGCACATGCTTAAATACACACAGTCTTCAAAAAGGTGAAAAGAATAACGATAACGAATGACGATAACAAAACCGGCATCAAACACCTCGCCTACGACAAACACACCGACGCACACATTCATATAACAGGCACAATACATGAACACCTCTACCCAGAGACACGCCCACACAGACACGGGACAAGGGAGGAGTCTAGGGTGCACATTGTGACATATGTGTATATGTCAACAGTGCATACATAGTGTGGCCCCTGGGGCACTGACCTTTCCCAGGTCTATGATGAAGCAGTCTCCGCGGTTGAAGCTGGCCCAGGACAGGGCCACCTCCGTGGCCCGGATCACTCTGCGTCCTTTAACATGCAGCAGTCGCTTCGCGTCCATTTCATTGGTCACCACATGGTGGAAGCCAGAAGCCACCCCGCCTTGCTGTGAGGAAGAGGGAGGAGGAGGAGGAGGAGGAGGAGGGGGGGCGGGGCATCAGTGTACCTAAACACACATGCTGAGAGCTTTCTTATTCACCCACATCTACTGCATGAAAAAATCTGTGCTTTTGGTGGATTCTATGACAATGGTTTCCACGGTAATTATTTCCTGTTCACTGAGTCACTGAGTGCTTATGTGGGAGTGGCACAAGGACAATAAAGCTTTTAGCACAGGGGAGGAAATGCAGACTCAGAGGAGGAGGCATGCGCAGTTCAGTAACATTCACACACACAGTTTCCAGATGGCTGCTTGCCTCTTGTGTTTTTCAAACCAGAAATCCTCCCCTGCCATTTCTCACAGGGATTGAACACAGATGTGACTCATCTGTGGTCACAAAATCACCATGGAAATGGTTGGTATTGACAACAGACTATGCAAGACTATGAAACTGTCTTGCATGTTTACTCCAGCAACCAGATGAAAGACCTTTCACAACACCACCAATGCTGTGATGCCTGGACTTCCTTAAGTTTAGGAAAGTTTAGTAAACTTACCTAAAACCATAACAACAGAGAAGGTCTCTTAGAGAGCAACTATTGGGTTGCCCTGTTACTCAAACATGGAATGAGGAAGCCAGTGTAAGTCTGGGCTTGGCCGACAGCTCTGTATTTACATTCAATGTTTGGTTGCAGTTTGATGGATAAGTCAGGAATAGTGAAAACCGGTAAGATCATTTTAACGGTTATGAAGAAATCAGCATTAAAATAATGGACTCTTGAGTACATGTGTACATTCAAAAAAACAGATGTAATAGAATATGTGGAATGTTCCTTGTACTTAATGTACCTTGTACTTAATGCCAGATTTGAAGAATCCAAGGAAGGTTAGGGACTCGTTGCTCTGGACTTCCCGGAACTGGACCGGACTGCCACCCAGGAAGTCATCCAGCTGTGTGGCAAAGATGGCAGCTGCTCCACTCTCGTCTTGCGAGCACTCGTTACCTGCACCACCCACCACACATGAAAAAGAACCTCAGAAAGATCAATCTGGGGGATCATCGTGTAGACAGGCAGACAGAATCTCAGAAACCTCAATCTGGGGGATTATCGTATAGACAGACAGCCATACAGCACGTCAGAAAGCTCAGTCTGGTGCATTACTGTGTAGACAGACAGACTAACAGATTTCAAACTACATGTTTGAAAAAAAAAAAAAAACATATTGGAAAGTCTGATCTTACCCAGCCAGATATGAATAGAATAGGATGGTGCAGGGGTGGTGTAAAGTAGGACATAGGCGTCTCCAGTGTAGAAGTTGCCATAGAGCTGCTTAGGAACTGGCTTTAGGTCCATCTTCTCCACCCGCCACACCTGGAGGCCAGGCTGCTTACCTGCTGTCTGGAATTCCTTATGGACCACCATGATCTCTGCGGGTACAAACACATTACTGCTGGTATTTGTAACAACAGGCTCACATGCTGCTGTGAAGTTCGCTGAGAGTATGATCATTCTGAAATACTCATGTGTAAGGTGTATGTGTGTATTCTCCAGAGAGCCTCATCCTGAGCCCACTGGGAGGACATGAGAATATCTGAGAAAATCATTTGTGTGCACCTGCACAGGTAAACACAGGCAATTGCACACGACGAGACTTAGGAAGCAGTATGTGCACGGCTTATTAGAAAACACAGGCGGTGTTCGGCTATTTAGTGCAGCATCAGAAAAGTGTGAAAGATTAATTAAGAAATACAAAATAAAAAAAAAAACATAAATTAAAGATAGAAAGTCTAGAAGTGCAAACACTCAGAATACTGCAGATGGAACTGGAATGGGACCCCCCCGCCCCCCAAAAAAAAAAAAAAAAAGAAAGAAAATGAAATGCTCAGGCTGAGAACTACTTAGCATAGCCCGGAATATCCCAAGAAGCTGCAGTGTTTGTCAACAGGGCACGGTCGATAGGCGTGGCTCGCAGGACTGCGCTACTCTGAACAGATAGGAAGTCGTTCATCTTTGTGTGAAAGGAAAACCATGTATGCTAAAAAGCACAATTAACATAAATATTATTCTAACAGCCTAATCAAACCGTTTAGATAAAATTAATTGTACAAAAAAGTAAAACAACAACAACGAATCTTTATTATGCATTTGTGTAGACAATTTAAAAATATTCGTGCTAATCAATAAAATAGACGATCAGCTTCATATTTCATTTTGCGTTTAAATGCAGTAATGATAACTGAACAATTAATTAACAATGCAGATAACCTCAACGTGCTTCATAATTTCGTGTTTTAGTAAATATATACTTATGCAAATAAATCGACATTCTGTTGTTCAAATAAAATAAGATAGCCGAGTTTAACACAGTAACTTGTAATCCCTCAAATGCTCAGATGTATATTCGGTAAACAATTAAATCGATTTATCCCGGTGTGTAGAAAGAAATAGTTTTAAACGATAAACTTCACCAGATTTACAACATCGCTCTTCCTATGTTTACGCACTGGGACAAACACGCGCACAGAAAAGTTACAAAGAACAAACTGACTCGGTCTCAACAACTTCAGAGTGCATATAGGAAAGAATCACATATAAAATTATGGTTCTTACTTTCCTATTTCTTTCAGAACTCTTTAACGAGATCGCTTCAGAAAACGATGGAGCAAATGCAAAACGTAAACCAAATCTGTTAGAACATATAACGAAGTTTTTTTTTCCATTCTACATACTAGTCTACGTAACATTCTACTCGAGAAAGAGGATGATAGCGAGTTCTTCGGTGGGAGTAAAACAGCAACAAAAATTACTAGACTATATCGAACACTTCCTTCCTCGTCAGATATTTTTATATTTTTGTATATGTTTGCACACTATCACAACTGTAGCAGGCAACGTAACGTTTGATTTAAAAAGGGATGAAGCAGATGATCATTAACAATGAAGCCTAGCAGAGTTCCGTTGTAAGACTGTTGGGTAGGAAAATATGCATTATACTTATGGAAATAATGTTCTTAATAACTTGCCTGTTTTGTTGGTTAATGGCAATTGATTTGAGATGTGCACGCAGCGATGAGTGCAGGCGTCCGGGTTTAAATACTGCAGCTGGATGGACAGATATGTCTGATTCTGCAAAATTGCGGAAAGCTCACGCCCGCTTTATAGGTTCTACGTTTTCAAGAGGACAAACATTTCAGCCAATACCAAGCGTTTCACATCGAGGCGGTGCCTCTGCTGTTGTGCTTTTAATGTGCTTTAAAATGGCAAACCTTATGGAAGACTTTAATACTACACAACACACTCAAATACTAAATGCTGCCACATGTGCAAACAAATATCAATGATTTGTGTAACTAACAAAAATACCTCAGAATGAGTTCTAGCCAATAGTGTCAATAAATCGTGTATTATTCACATTTGCCCTAGCTGCCAGCTCATTTTCGCACCGTAAGCGAAGTCTTGCTTTGTTTTATTAAAGCTCTTGCTGGCCTAGCTCCCGCGTGCTTACCCTTTTCTCTTGAAGCATGACAACCCATTCCAGACACTACAATTAAGTAAAGTCGGTCTATCGGTAATCCCTAAATCGCGTTTATACCGTTTTTATACCGCTCCTTTGGAAGTTTGTTTGAGACAGTACTGGAGATGCACAAAATGTTCTTTAAACCTAGATTAAATAAGTCTTACCTGTACATTGCTTGTTTGATTGTTTAATCTACTAATTTAATTGTTTATATATATTTTTTTATTTTGCATGACCTGATAAATTGCACTGCATATGAGCAATAATAATGGCGATAATACTGAGACAAGGTCATGCACATATTAGGCGAGGCTGCATTCAGGAACATGGCACGTATATTTATCAACTGCCCGAGACTCCATTTATTTGTTTATTTTACATGTGAACGAGAAGACAGTCCATTACTCTATTACTCTAATCTCCTTCCTTATTCTTTTCATTTCCTCGTTTAACCACCCACACTATTAACAGATTTTCTGGTATCTCCTTTTCAACACTCTCTGACTGCGCTTCCTTCTTTTCACACTTCTGTTTTTTATCTTCAATTGCCAGCGCGAGCGAAGAGAAGTCGCAGAGCACGATGCCATGTGCAGGCCTCCCCGAGCCACGGCGGCCGATCAGGGACAGTGAAACAGCCGTATCTCCCCGCCACATCCCACCAGATCCCACCAGCACTGCAGGGCGGGTTTTCCTTTAACAACCACCCCGGGTTCCACCCACATTCCTGTACTGTACGGCATCACCGTCTATAAATTCATTTGCAAGGTCAAAAAAATGTCACACGCATTCACTTTTTAATACACGGTCGTTTTTTTATAGACATCGCGTGTTAATTTGCTCTAGATACATGGACAGAACTGTTTTACTTTGCTTTAGACTGCTCACATAAACGAAGGTCTGGTATTCACTACCGCGGAGATTCTGAATCACATCTGCAGTGAGTCACACAGAGTCTACATCTGTCCATGTAGAAGGGTTTCCCAGTCTGCCCAGAGTTAGGGCTAGCTCACAACCTCTGGATAAACAGGACAGACATGGATTTTAATTTTCTCAGAGTTTAGTTGTTTGATGAAACTGCTGTAATTTCTGCCCTCAGGATTAAGTTTATAAGATTAAAAACAAGTTAATAATATAAATGGAAAACAAACTGAAAATAAGGGTGAAAACCTCTCAGGAAGGAAACCATTATTAAGAGTGACACTCACAAGAGCATCTGACTCACCAGAAAATGTTCATTTCCTATTAGAGAAAGGAAGGTGTGGTTTCTAGATATAAAAATATTTCCATACAAATGCAAACACTGTACCATTGGCCTGCAGACTTAGGAAGGACACCAAATTACAAGTTAAAACAAATGATTCCCTATAAGAAAAAGAACTGCCACACATGGGGCCAACTGTGCAGACAGTGTGGAGCAAACATAACTCAGTTTTGACTGAAACACCCCTGAGCTCTTGTGTATTTCCATGGCCTGTGGCTGCGTGAGGCTGAGTGGGGACGGCGTTCCAAGGCTGGGTTTCCTTTGTTATTGTGCTGGGAGCGCTGGGCTGTGCTCTGGCCTGCTGGCACTGTGCAGCTTCCATGTGGCGGTTCGGCTGGGATGATCCAGGAATAACGGGAATGGTCATGTAAAAGTCAGTGGGCTGAGGAGAACACTAGAAACTAATCCCCTCACAGAAAGATCAGCACTTTTGGCTGTTGTCTCACACACGCACACACACACAAAATTCATGCATTCTTTCACTCACTTAGAGCAAGTCACAGGGAAAACACTCCCTCACATACTCACCAACTCACTTTCATTTAGAGGAATGTACACAGCAAACAACACACCTATACAGAAAACCACATACCTGCTGTCCCACAGAAAACACGCTCAAATACATGAGTGCATGACATTATATCACATGAAATTATATAACATGTTGGCAGATGTAACGGATGAACGGACTTAGTATTCCTTCCTATTACAAACTAATGAGAGAATAAAACAGAAGAAAGTTCATGTTTGACTTGAACTAAGTGTCTGTAGAAACACAGATGTGACCATGTGAACTGCGCCACATGTAGATGTCATGGAACCTGCCGGTGTCCCCTTGGAGCAGTGGAAATTTACACTGGCTTCAGATTCAGAACTCAGTGCTATTCTAACAACTTAGCACTGCAAACCCTCGCACAATCCAAAACACACACACACACACGCACGCACCACACACACACACACACACACACACACACACACACAAATACTGCTGCTTAGACACCTCACCTAAAAAGACAACAATGAAGTTTTTACTCTAAAAAAATGTCTGCTTTATATTGGCACAGGTTTAGGGCAGGAGAGCAGCTCATATATAGAGCAGCTTGTATAGAGCAGCTCATATAGGCCTCACTGCGGGTGAACCTGGTACGAACACTGACCGCACGCTCACAGTTACAGGACTCAACTGGACTCAGAGGCAGTTCTGGTGAAAAATAAGAGCAATAATTCACCTCATCCAGTTTTGCACTTGGCTCTTGTGCTGGAACCATGATGTAAAATGTTCCTGTTCCACTTCCAAATCACCAAATCACAGACACACACACACACACACACACACACACAAACACACACACAGCTTATTTTCTTTGTGGCAACCCAGTCTGAATGAGAGATATGGGAGCTGTGATGTTGTGATGTTCCCAAGAGTCCTGCAACTGGTTGTGGTTTATCGAGGCAAACACTTACAAACTCACTCATTTGTGGAGAGCACTGTTAAAACACACTGCAAGTTACTATTAAAGGGCATTCATAACTGAGAGATGCATTGTGTCTGAAATTTATAGAAGCACATTAAGTAATTGTGTAACAGCATCACACTTGGGTGCTAAAGAATCCGATTTATTGCATGGGATTTGAAATCAAGCGTTCATCCCTGCTGAGAGAGACAAGCAGCTACAAGAACCAAAGTGTAAACACTTTATCCACAGCTCTCATATGCCCGACAATTTACGTACGCATTGCCTAATGCTGAAAACAACTCAATAAAACGAGTCGCCCATGAGAAAAAATTAAACAAACAACAGCAGGAGAAATTAGTATGATTAGAAAATTAAAAAAAAATAAAACAGTTAGTTTGTTAAAAATAAAAAAAATAAATAAATCAACCCACCCTCCAAAAAAATGACATACAATGAAGAGCATGAAGCAGATGCTCATTGGTCAAGCAATAGTTGTGATGGAAGTATGAGAATTCCTTCCTCACTACAGGCGTGTGTGGATCTCGAGCTGGAGTTAAGATCTGGAACTGGAGTTGGAGTTGTGTGTGGGTGGTGTCAGCGTGTTCTTTCTCTGGTTGTCACCAGTGATTGGGGGTATGTCCTCGGTCTGGCCACGCCCAGGCACGAAGCCACGAGAGCCCTCTCTGTTGGGCCGAGGGGACCCAGCCTGAACTGACCTGAGATCTAAACCGTACGAGATGCTCTGAAGCTCTCTGGACCTTTCTATGCACGAGAGCCTGGTCTTCAAACGAGTAACCTCTGATTCCTGAAAAGAAGATGGAAGTCAGAGCTGCTAACCCAAATAGTGCCAGATGGGCACTAATAGCCTTAGTGCCAAATTCTGGTTAAAACAAACAACAAAACATTCACTAGCTAACCAGCTAATGAAAGTTACCAATTAGCTTACATGGCACCACAGTGAGTGTCATTAAGTTCGTATAGAGCAGAAGCGTGCGGCCTAACCTTCAGCAGTAGAGTCTCACTGGTGTGCTGGAGGAGTTGCTCGCGCACGTTCAGCTCAGCCAGCAGGGCGGTGCTCTTGAGGTTGGCTTGGTCCAGCTGAGCTCTGCTGTGCTGTAGTTCCTCAGTCAGGTGGAGCTGGGAGCAGCGCAGGGTGCTGGACACACAGTCCGAGGCCTCCAACGCCTCAGCGTGACTCTCCTGGACAGCACACAACTGACACGACACATACACAATACACACACGCACCCGCACACACACACACACACTGTTATAATACACAGCACCACATTATGCATGTGCATTCAGACAAGCTTCAACACACCTGTGTGACTCCAGGACAGCAAATATCTGACTCACACTACACACATCATCACATTATATATTCACAGAGTACTCTAGAGAGCACATCTGGCACAAACACACATGCACGGACACACACACACACACACACACACACACCTCTGCCTGGTGCTGTTTTTTGAGTGTGTGGAGCTCCTGGGTGAATGTGGAGACGGCGTCCTGCAGTCGGACCTCCCGCTGTGCTGCTCTCTCCTGCAACTTCTCTAGTTCCTCCTCCACACTTCTCAGCTCATTCTCCTACAACACCAAGAGCCACGTGGACCTCAGCACGACTCCAAACCTCACAGGTGCTTTACACAGCGATACACCCACTCATACTGACCACCCTGGACACCCGGAGGCCCACGGGTGATTACGCTCTGACCATGGGCCGGAGTCCATTATATGTTTTACATATGTAGGTTTCGAATTTAAAGCAAAAAAACATTAGGAACCCTGTCTCACGTCTTTTAACATTATTTAACTACAGCCTCAGAGAGCTCATGGAGAGTTATAATTGCACTCCAGACACTCTCACTACAGCACTCTCTACACCACTGTTTGTGCACAGATGCTCTTCTGAGCTGGTGTTGTATTTTTTGTGTGTATACTGGATATGTAGTTCTAATACTCAGCATGTTATTCACGTGTTTGTCTATAGAGAGCATATTCAGAACATACTCTACCCGTACGATTCCGGTATTATATTCATGTGTGTATTCATTACTCGTTCAGGAGGAGACTGTATCTATACTGGA
>JAOYMR010000017.1:1498956-1513470 GCA_025802075.1 Tenebrosternarchus preto
CATCAACAACTACCGGGTCAGCACCAATGTATCAGTGCCATGTCATGTTACTCAGCGAGGAGTTTTCCTGTGCTTACGAGCTGACCAATGAGAAGTACTAGGGTGCATCAAAGTAGGCAGTGAATGCGGGTACAAGACAGGTGTTTGTACTAATGTGGTCGGAGTGTGCATGCTGACGTCTGAATTTCTGAGTACCTGCCATACCTGTTCTATCCTCTCTTTGTCCTGTAACTGAGTTTGCACCAGCTCCAGCCTCTCTGTGAGAAACTCCACCTGACAGACACAAAGCGTCAAAATCACACAGCCACAGAGCCCATTCCAGAGCACCAATGAAGAGGAAGTGCAGTGATCCCAGAGAGGCTACCATAGCGGAGCCTATGTTATCTACCTGCTCGGTGCGCTCATTGACCTCTCCGGCTGACTTCTCCAGCGCCCCCTGCAGGCAGGCTAGTTTCTGCTCTATCTCCACTTTATAATCCTGAACAGCCACCTCCAGATGGTTGAGCTGGATTGCACAATTGCAAAAGGCCATTAATCTCACAGGTGAGGAGTGTTCTTAACACTGCTAGGACATGTGTGTGTGTTCATAGGCACCTTGAGTGTTGTTTGCTGAAACTTATCCTCCGTGTGTTTCAATGCTTGATCTTTGTTCTCAACCTCTTCCCTCATCTGGTCCAACTGCCTTCGCACTTCCCTTTGGGGAGTGAGACACCAGCTCAGAACAGAGACAGCAGGGTGAAGGCACACACATGACTATTACACAACACAGGAGAAGTCCACTCAAAAGACTTTATTTAAAGTCTGTGTGTGTGTGTGTGTGTGTGTGTGTGAGCGCACGTGCATACATACATGCACTAAAACCAACAAATTAATCAGTAAACAATATCAAACATAACTTTAAGATCATTTACATTGAAAAAAGATATCTGACCAGAAATACAAACAACAAACAAACAAAACACATACAAATAACCCCTCATTTAGGCTGGAATCCGGTTGATGGAATTAAATTACATGGTGTGGCATTAAGTTCTAGGAGTGGTTAGACTAAAAGCAGATTATATCAGAAGTTTACCACAAGGAACAAACCTGTTAGTAAGAGCAGACACAAACATTTACAGTCTAGTGCATTCATTCACATCATCTGTGGAGAAGTGACTGGAGTATTTCACTTGCCACACACCATCATTCACAGAAACTCCCTGCTCGAAAAGCTTTGCTCCTACATGGATATTATATAACTTTTGACAAAATACATGCACCAGTGTATGGAAGCAGGGTTGTTGACTCGGCACACAGACCATAGGA
The DNA here is from genome assembly GCA_025802075.1 of Tenebrosternarchus preto. Classification (NCBI taxonomy): domain Eukaryota; kingdom Metazoa; phylum Chordata; class Actinopteri; order Gymnotiformes; family Apteronotidae; genus Tenebrosternarchus; species Tenebrosternarchus preto. Next base: position 1,500,265 of record JAOYMR010000017.1, read on the forward strand.
TCATTTGAAATCACAACCACTGAAGTCTGAGATTTATTTACTAACCCTAACCCAGCTTTTATCTGACATTTTTATCCAAACTGACTTAGACTTATGCCTGCAAACACCTTGAGCAGTTGAGGGTTAAGGGCCTCCTTGCTCAGAGACCCAACAGTAGCAGTAGTGCAACTTGGCAGTAGTGGGTCTTGAACTGGCAACTTAAGTGCCAACTGGTGAACTAATCTACCACTGATCTACCACAGTCCCTAGATACAGAGGGTATAGGGATAGAAAAACAATATAAAACACAACAAAGGATACAATAGGGAGAAAATGAAACAAATCATGTGATGGTATTTTCTTTTCATGTTTGACCAATATGGAGGGTATGTACATGTTTTAATAAAGAATGCGGTACAGTGTTTGTACTTTATATGGGTGTGCTTCAAATTCTATTCATAAAAATATGCGATGGCAGGTTAAACAAAAGGATTGAATCACAGCAGTTCAATGTGCATCGCTTTTGCAGTGACTGTGTGTTAAAATCAAACAGTTGTCAGTTTTATCAGAGAGGCCAGCAGCCAGAAATAGTGGCTTGTGTAACCGCCTGAAGGGAGTGGTTATATGGCACTGTGGACAATGTGTGGTTAACAAAACAAGCGTAATGAAACATACAACATTTGACATTAGTGTAACAACCAGTCTTATTTTACATCACGGGGCATTAAGCACATAGATATAAACAGCACACAATCTGCATCTCACCAAATTCACATTTGTACAAAAATTGGAAGTAAGAAGAGTACACACATTCCTCACTATTCACCCCAAACAAGCAATGAAGAAAATGTTATGACGGACAGGAAGAAATCAAGAAAACAAGAATATGAAATTCATAGACTGCTTCCCTATGCTGTTGAAAACAACTCCAGTACTGTTACCCATAAGATACATCTGACAATATTTTTTCTGTCACAGTATTAATGGAGCTGTTCACAAGAGCTCAGTTTGCACAGACACAAATCCCAACCAGGCGTGGAACAGGCGCTGACCACAAGAGGGCACCGGTGCAGGCAAGGACACATCCTCTTTGGTGGAACAGGTGAGTGGGACATCCCACAGGACAGGAGGGAGGTTAGCTCCATGAGTTTAGCTCCATGAGTTTAGCTCCCCGAGGCCAGGGCTTCATCTTATCTCACCTGACCTCACCCGTGGCCCTCACCTGAGTTCGGCTGTCAGTTTCTCCATAGCGGCCTGACGCTCCTCAGCCTTCTGCTGGGAGCGGCGGAGCACAGCCCGGAGCGCCTGCAGGTGGTCGAGGGTGTCCTCCAGCTCCCCTCGCACTGTCCTCATCTGGCTCTCCAGCAGCTGTGTGCGGTGCAGGGAGTTCCTCCGCTCTCTCTTACTGCGCTGCACCTTCACCTCCAGATCAGACACTGAGACACGGCGAGACCAAGGGCGAGAGAGAGAGAGAGAGAGAGAGAGAGAGAGAGAGAGAGAGAGAGAGACGCACACATGAAATGAAAACTCTGAGAGGATGAGCAGATGTCAGAGAGGATGAATAGATATGAATGAGGAGAACAGAGTGGTCAGTGTGGATGAACAGAGGATGAACAGCAGGTCAGAGTGGATGAACAGTTAGAGGATAGTGAAGAGTCAAAAATAGGCAGACAAAAGGGGTAAAAGTAACAAAAACAAAAACAAACACGCATTTCACTTTAAAAATGTAAAAAAAAAAACATTGAAGCTTTGAAAACCGCAAATCCACCAATCACTTCAAGCTAATAAGATCACAGTCATCAGATTGGCATTAAGCAGAGCGCAGGCGAGTTGAGATACAGACCCGTGTTGTCCCTGCACTCTCCGTTTTCCGTACCCATCTCAGTCTTCTTGTCCAGCAAGTCTTTGGTCTTCTGCATCATCTTCTCCATCTCTTGCAGCTGGGAGACCTTGGTTCCGCTGGCTCTGCGGACGTGGAGGAGTTCCCTCTGTCTCTCGCTCAGCTCTGCCTGACACTTGCTCATATCCTCCTGAAGCTGCCTGCTCGGTCAGCACCGACACACACACACACACACACACACACACACCGACACACACACACACACACGTGTTTTCAAACGCTCTTCAGCGCTGGAACGACAGCTCCCGTCAACAATGAGGAACGCAAAAACGCCCTCGATATCAAAACGTTATCAGAACCAATCACGATAAGCCGGACAAGTGGGGGTAGCCTGACTCCTAACTGAAGCTAATATCCTGACATACAGTGGACTACCACTGCAGCATGTCATTTCGCTCGAAGTTACACGATCCTGTGATATGTGAGGGTTGCCACCTGCTTCTGTTGTCTAGGTTATAGAGGACCAGCCTTATATACCTTGAACCCAAGACAGAATTAGCTGGGAAACAAAAACAACAATCTGTGAACAGAGTTGCAGTGATCATGAGATCATGGACCTCATTCCACGCCTCCAGCAACTGGGCCTTTTATAACTCTTCCATTCATACGGGAGAGAGAACACAAGGGTCTATCTGATGCGGTTTTTACATCACTTTTGAAGAAGATGTAAACATTTTAAGATAATTCTAATTGATATTAACATTTGATATGTCAGTCAGTATCCATGGCAACATCAACATTTTACATGCAATGTTTATCAATAACCAATATTTAATTTATGCACACAACAGTTAATGGCTTTTTTTTTTTTTTTTATAAGACTCATATGACTCTCTCCATGATCCTGCAGGGAGATCTTGTACAAATGATTCACCATGAAAAAACAAATTCTCTTTCTCTTTCTCACGTGTCTGTGGAATCACACTGTTCCGAGATTTCGGCTCACAAAGAGGCTTTTACTCACCAGCAAAGATCAGCAACTCAGACACCTGATTAGCACACAGGCACCGCTGGATGTGTGTCTCACACCCGAGCCTTTTCTGCTATTAGGTTAGGTTAGGTTAGTTTATTTGTACCCAAAGGTAAATTTGATTTACAGTGTGCGAAGCAGCATGTCGTTACAAAAATAAAAAGATACAATTAAAACAACCACAAACAGACCGTGAACAACACATACATATACCATTTCTTGGGTCTCTATGTCCTAGTCATCCTATTTGCCTGAGTTATGGCTGCTGGGATAAAGCTCTCTTTATATCGTTTCGTTCTACATTTTGGTACTCTAAACCTTTGTCCAGATGGAAGAGACCTAAATTCACCGTACAGGGGATGAGTAGTATCCCTTAAGATTGCGTCCGTCTTTTCAACACATGCCCATACAAAGGCCACTTCTGCACAAATAACTGCTCTAATGCCACAATTTACTACGAACATTTATAATGACTGTGTAGAGAAAAATGTTTAATCAACTTCACGGTTCACTCTTTGTGGGAATTATGCATCTTCAGTCCTGAGAGATCGCGGATCTCTAGGACAGAGAGTACCATGTTCCTCTCTATTCTATCCTTTCTTTTTAAACCTTCTGCTACTGGACATTCTATTCCGTTTGACTTTTGCAGAGTGTTTTACAACAAATATCACAAAACAGCAGTAAAGAAATCTGGGTGCAGAATCTGAGCAAGTCAAAGGTCAGAAAGCCAAAGAAAAACCTTAAACTTAAATGTGAGTTCAACTGGGTGTTATGTGCATGCGTGTGTGTATGTGTGTCTCACGTGACTGAGTTGGAGAGCTCAGCAGCTTCTCGCTGGTATCTCTGGGCCTCCTCCTCTGCCTCCAGGGCTCTCTGTCTGGTCTTCTTTAGCTCAGTAGAAGCTAACGCCTTCTCCTCCTCTAGCTGCCTCACCTGACCAACAGAAAAAGGCTCATACGGACCAGTGAACCTCCGCCTGGGACTCCAGCCTTTCAGTTACACACGTTCATCAGGGTTTCCCACAACTGCAGTACTTCACATGGGACAAGATCACTATTTTTTTTTTTCATGCAGCACTGTGTGACAAAAGGGAGTAAGAACTCATGTTGGTGTAGAGAAAACGGCTTCAGATTATGTGGATGATCCACCCATCACCTGTGCAGACACACAAAGAGAATGCAACACAGGTAAGAGCTCTTCATAGCTTCGAAGGTGGATGCACACTGTTGTGAGATCTACTGATCCCCCTGGCACCACAGGCCTTGCTGCATTAATCTCATTTCTCAGGTTTCCTGTGCCTGTGAGTTTCTGCATTATATGTGTATAATATTAGCAGATCAAAAAGGAACTAGGGAGAGGAAGGAGATGATTAACAGCTATCTTACAAGACTTCTCTTACCGAAGCCGTTCCCCATTTCATCAAATGCTCTGTCTAAACTTTCCAGAAAGGACCTCCTCAAAGACTGACTTGGCGTACGGGATGAGACAGGTCTGTACTCTACAGTGGAAAACACCAAGCTAATAGCAACACCAAGCAAACACCAAGCTGCTAGTGTTCCTGTTTGTATGTTTGCTGTATTTCTAGATGTTTGCCTTGCCCTTGTATTTGACGTGTTACTTTCGTTCTTCATTAAACACCTGTTTCGTGACTTGTGCCTTTTCCAAGCCGTTCGCCACGCCAGCTTTACACAATTATAATTCAGACGAATCTGATTACTTTAAAGAGGCTAAATACTTTTGCAAGGAATTGTGCGTGTGTCTATATACAAACACGCAGTGCTAACAGACTCTCAATACATAAATGTTCATGTTTCATATATCTATCACGTTATGGAAACACACACACACACACACATACAGATCATGACATTATATAGAGTCTAGATCCCATGTGTGTTCAGTGCATCAGTTTATCAAATCTTGGGTAACCTATAATTCTAAAGCGAATCCAATTCATAATTAAAAGTAAATGGCTGTGGGCTCTTGTGGACAGCAGTCAAAAATTCCACTCTGTCACTGGCTGATCATGAGTTTGCAAACCAGTGATACCACAAATCAAGGCAGCATAAACACAGGAAACATGGCCTTGTTTTTCTGCCTAGTTTAATCAGAGTCCATCACAGGACTGGACGGAAAGTGTCTCACGCCAAGTGGGTTCATCTGTCCCACAATGCTGTGGGAGTGGCACTAATAATAGAAATGTGAAGTCAGACTCCCTCTCAAGGATGTTAGTCTCCACCATCCAAGGACAGTAGCTCTTATGATCTGGGAAACCCAGTGACACCAGGGTGGGATCGGCTTACTGCTAAAAATAGTAACAATCTTTTCATTTTAAAGAAAATGAGGCATTTCGGTTCTTGCCAGCAACTCGGTCAGGGATAGGAGCGTACTCTGCACTGTGATCCGTGTCCCAGCTCACAGCGGGGAATCCACAGGAGCTGGATGTGTTCTCACTGGGAAGGAAGGATAGCTCATTCCCTCTCCATGCAGAGCAAGAGCCGCTAGCTGAGAGCGTCTGTTCGCTCAGACACATAAAGAAGTGGCAACCGTGTAGAGGCATTGCTGCCAGGCACTTTCCCAGCGCTGCAGCCATCACCCTGTGGTATGTGAACAAATAACTGAGAAAAAATGCTTTTAAATGAAATTAAATCCCTAAAGCCTCCTTCCTTCCCGATCTAAGCAAGGAGCATCAAAATAAAAGTCTTTTTTCTTCTCCTATATTTGTCCACATTTTTAAGGACGTGACCTCTGCAATGTGGCTTTCCCATTGAGATACGCCTCCATATTTGCTGGTTTATGACGGTCCAAACTAAAGCCACAGGCATGCTCTTGTGGATGAGTGTATGCTCCCACATTCAGTACACCCTCGGGAGCTGTGGGAAGAAGGATGGAGACCGTGCCCTACCTCTCTGCCTCTGGATTCCAGCTGACATTTGTAGGCGCTCTTAGCTTCGTCCATTTGCTTCTGACAGCTGCTCAGATCTTCCTGGCATAAGGACAGGGCAGACTGCAGAGACTTCACCTGCTCAAACACAACGGGGCAGGGCCATGCCAGGGGAGCATTCCTCAGACTGAGAACCTGGCAAGAATTGAAGTGGCTAGAAATGTTTGGTCATTGGGAGGGTTTAGTCTAAGGTAACGTGGAAATATTTTGAGGTACTTTGGTGGACTGGTTTAGGGTACTCATGAACACACCCTTCAGGTAACTGGAGGGTTGTCTGGAGAAAACAGAGATAGTTTGGAGGTAAAATTTTCAGGCAAGTTTTGAGGTAATTTCAAGATAAAGCTCTGAGGCAATAAGATGACATTTATTTTATTTTGAGGTACTTGAGTGCTTGGTAATGTGAGAGTAATGCGAGAGTAAAGTTGTGAGAGTGAAGTTTTCAAGACATTTGAGGTAAATGAGTGCTTGCTTTGATGCAAAAGAGGGTAAAGTTTTGAGGTAAATGGAGGAAAGGATTTAAAGTGACCAAATGAAAGGGACAGACCTGGGAGCCAGAATGGGCAGCCTGGGCGGTCAAGTTCCTGAGAGCTTCTTGATCTTGTCTACTATTGGCCTCAGTCTCCTGTCCATCACAAACAATCATGCACTCCCCGCCCCCATGTGGCACATGTCATATGTGAGCCTATACCACAAACCTCTGATAAACACCTTATACTGACATCCAGGAAGATGCTCTAGCTGTTTAGAATAATCAAATGCTCAGATAAATAATCCACTTGTACTTTTTTTTTACAGATTATTTAACCTAACTGATTTTCTATTCTACAGAAAATTCACACACAACAACAAAGATTGTGTCCATTGTGAGCTATCTGGGTTGGAGGTCCATAAAAAAGCCCTTGGTTGTTATTAATAGATATACTATTCATACTGCACAACTGGGCCTAGTAACACAAGGGTAAAAAAAAAGCAAGCTACAGGTAATTTATCACAAATCAGGACAAATTCACAGTTTCTCTTAGTCCAAACTATTGTCCCCTGGAGAATCTGTCTGTAATCATAGTCAAAAAAGTGTCATTTGCACACAGCCCTTAGTAACATGATTTATATGAGAACCATGAGTTTTATCTTCTTTTCTGAGATAGCCAACATTATAGTCAGTGCCAGGTGGACTAGTCTGTGTGTGTGTGTGTGTGTGTGTTCATTTAACCTGGTTAAGCTGTGTTAGTGTGGACTGCAGTGGGACGGCTCTCCGCTCACACTCCTGGTTCTCCTGCAGAGCTTCTGACAGGGCTCTCTCCAACTCCTCTATCCGAGTCTGCTTCTGGCCTAAAGACAGCTGTAGCTGGATACATGCACACATCCACATACACACACATCCACAATAGGCCTCGTACAAGAACATTTTCAATTTATTATCATAAATTTGTCAAACTTTATATATAAAGTCAGTTCGTACAACTGTGCAATGGCAGACTTTTTTTTTAAATAAAATAACTGCATAACCATCTCTGCTTGTACAACCGGGGACACTAATGAGAGCTGGGAATGAGTATACTTGAGTATACTTGAGAACACAAAAATTCCTTAGAAGACTAATCACTCTTCCTGATTTATCTGGAAGTCTTTCATAAAAGCATATTTTCGGGAAAAAACAAACAAATGTTTTCAGGGAACAGTAAACAAAAGCATATCACTATAACATCAGCAACAGAACTGATGTTATAGGACAATTGTTGATGTTGAGGACAACTTTAGTTACAGTGATCAAAATCTACAAATGCCTGTGCTAAAAGCTGTGCAAGCATGAATCTGGGAGATTAAAGACGGCTGTACCAGGTGTATTTGGTCCTCTAGTTCTTGACACTTGAGTGTGTGAGATCTTTGCGAGTCTTCTGACTGCTTCTCTTCCAGAATGTTCTCAGCACTACTGCTGCTCTCCTGAACAACATACAAATCAGTTTGGATGTATGACAGAGCTAACTGGCCGCTCTAATGAGCTAAAGAGCTCACACGATAGAGCGGCACCTTACTGAACGTCTGCTGGCTTCGGCACAATGACAACTATTACCAGCAATCGTCTCTCCAGTGTCTGATTGTGCTCCACAACCAGAGTGTAGTCTGCAGCTTTCTCTTCCAGCTGCTTTTCCAGGGTGTTCAGCCATATGTTTTTCTTCTTAAGCTGCAATATGTTGCACAGACCACCAGGGGGTAGCAGATAACAAATTACCTTCTTTATGCATGCGTATGACAAAAAAAAAGAAAATCACAATTACCAACAACTGATTTTTAAAAATACATTCAGTGAGGTTACTTTTTTCTTTTTGTACTCATAACTGTGTTATATTTAATTGTTCCATTAAATGCCATCCCACACCAGTGTTGTCATTCGATGACTATTTTTAAATGCCTATTTATTTAAAACAAAGAATAGTGTTCAGTGTACTTTTATTTATAAGACTTTATTATACATTAATGGATCCACAAAACATCAAATATACCAGGGTCATTTTACACTGGATTACAACAAAATGGCTAAAACCAATCCTCCTGAACATTAGAAGAAATGCGTGTTCAGAATTGTTTTGGCTGGAAAGGACAAAAGCAGTAAGTGTCACCTCTGTGTCTCTCAGACTGAGTTCGGATGTGACCTCCTCCAGCTGTGTGCTGAGCTGGAGAACACTCTGATCTTTTAGTTCCAGACTGTCCTGCAGGGAAGCGATCTGATCTTTAGCCTGGTGTAGTATCTCCTGCAGGCCTTGGTTCATCTCCACTAGTCTGGCCCTCTCCTGCTCCAGCATGCAAAGCACAGGTAACAACTGCTGGTACTGCATACCTGGTTCACCATGCACACGAACAAACACACACGCATGCCCATGTGGCCGTGCACAAGTGCACGCACACACACACACACACACACACACACACACTTAGGAACATACACTATCTGTCTTAATCATCTCCCCAAGCTGGCACTAAGACATTCACATTCCATTACCTGGCTTCAGGTTAGGGTTGCTGCCAGCAAACACAGGCGGGGGTAAACATGGTTTTGCACACAGCACTCCATCCTACGTCAAAGAAACAGGACACGCACACACGTGCACGTGCAAACAAACATGTATTTTCATCCCATACTGCTGGAGTTTGAACAACAGTGCTAAGAGTAATAAGTAATAAGTAATAAGAGCACACTAAAAAACACTTCTTCAAAATATTTTGTGACTTCCTGTCAGATATTACATGCTAGTTAACGAATATCATGTAGTAATTACATGGTATGAATCTGTATACATATAAGGTTATGTGATCACACAGATATGTGAAAAATGGACATCTGTCTTCTTGGAGTTAACAGGTAAAAAGGTAAAAACTTTATTTAAAACAAAACACAATCAGACAGGAAAGAGATGTGGTAGGGAGTAAGACAGGGTGGTGGGGGTAGATGGTGGGCGTTGAGGTGCAGTGGGACGTGTGAGGGAGTGATGCAGGATGGTGGGGAGTAGTGAGGCGGTGGTTGACAGGTGTAACCAGGAGCTCCGTTACCTCCCGCAGGTGCAGCAGGCTGAGGATGGCCTCCAGGCTGGCCAGCTCAGCCCTACACTGCCCAGCCTGCCTGCTGCACTCCTCCAGTTGCCTCTTCCGCTCGTCCCCCTGGAAGCGCAGCTCCGCGCTCTCCTTCCTCAGGACCTCCACCTCCCTCATGGCCAATTTCGCCTCACTCAGCCGCCGCTCCAGATTTGCGTTCCAGCGGAGAGCCTCTTCCAGACACGAGCGTGTGTCGGCAGCTTCTACGCTCAGAGCCTGCGTGCGTTCAGAGCCCTTCTTCAGCTCCCTAGGAAGAAAATGGGAGCGCACAGGCTTGTGAATTAAAAAAAGACTAGTTCAAAAATAACTTCCTTGAGACGTTTATCTTGAAAGATCTGGTTTCTCATTGTCTGGGTCACAACTTGCGATGCTGTTGTACTGACCTAACAATTCTGTTCTTCTCGTCTCCGTCTTGCTCTAACTGAGAACATTTCTTCTCTAGTTCAACTTTTTCTCTATGGCACTCAGTCAAACGCTTCTTTGTCATGGCCTCACTGTCCATCAACTGAGGAGGAAAAAAAAAAGATAAAAAACAACTACAATAACAATATCTGCCCCAATACTGCACCGATATGCTATGGAGATTTTCGCAGGTGACTGAAAGCAACACTCACTTTGTTGATTTTGTCAGACATGCTGTCTTTGTACTGCTGCAGGGCCTCAGTCTGTTTCTTTGCTTTCTGGAGTGCTTCATCTCTCTGCTGCATGACACTTACAAATCAAGAGGACAAAAAATCAACTTTATTGATAGCATGTTGTTAATATTGCCTGTGGAGTAAAGCTCACTATTTTAATTGTTTTGGTTTCACACTCTGCTGATCCTACACGTGTTATTATAAACAAGCCATTTTATTGAGCCATTTTATCTTTTTTGCCCTGTGCCAACTTACAAATCAAGTACTTTATATTATATAGAGTCAAATATCTGCCTGGCATATTTATAGTTCTATGTTCCACTGTTGTACCACTGCAATTTCCCCTGGAATCAATAAAACTATTTCTTTCTTTTATATCTATTGATGTTCAGACATTTTACATGTGGACTTTGTTAATCAGATATTGGATTTTACAATAAGCTCATCACAGGCAATACCTGCTGTTCTGACTCGTCTGTTTATCTAAAGCATCTTTTAAGGACTTCAACTGCTCTTTTAACTGATCCAACAACTTGTTCCTCATGGCCAGAGCTTCTTGTGTTTCCTTCAGCTTCATGTCTACGTCTCTGTAATGCAGATATTATAATTGTTGTGCTTGAGGGAAAGAGAAAGATCAAATAAACCTGTCTAAACAGAACTGGCCCTCTAAAACAATAACCTCTGTGAATGTCGCAGAGTCTCCACCTCTGCTTCTAGACCTGCAACCTCCTGCTTCATCATAGACACAGTGGAGGTTTTCGATTCAGCCGTGGAGCCTAACACATGCACCTAGTAATAAAAGAACGTTTTTATACACACAGTGGGATAACATGGGTAAGAAATGTCTCACATTCAGAAGTGGCTCTTGAAACTGAAGGGTACTTTGGTTTTGGAGCTAGCCAGCTCAAGTTGCAGAGCCTCTAACTCGCTAATGAGCGCTCGGTTTTCCAGCATAAGAGAGGCTTTCTCCTCCTCCGAGGTGCTGAGTTTCCTTCTCAGCTGAGCATTTTTAATCTCTAGCTCCCTTGTGCTAAGGGTCTGATGTGCCTATCAGGAATAATAAAAAAAAAACTCCATCAGCACCAAGCTCACTCCCAAGATGACATATATGATAATACATAGTTTAATAGTCCCCTGTATTTGGTCTGGGAATCAGATGAAATAGGATTTTAATGCATAAGGCAACATTCATTATGTCAATACTGTCAGTGTATTTAAGACGCTAAGCACCTAACAGAACTACAGTATAACTCGCTCAGTCACTTTTAGCATGCAGTAAATTTTCCACTGGAAACAAATACAGTTGTACTGTTACAGCGGTGCTTCAAATCAATGACACAGTCCTTGTTTTTTAATGTACCTGTTTAGATTCAATACATTCTTGAGTCTCTCGGCCTGATGTGGCCGCATTAATACCATCTCTAGAGACTGTCTGACTTGCACTGCAACACGATCTACGTTCAGCAACCATGTCCAGTCGATTATCTCGGACGTTTTGAAGCATCCTGGTCAAACTATCGGACTGTGTGATGAAACAAAGATCTGATAGCTAAAAATATAGTTAGAACTACAACTAACGTTGCTCACAGCTAATCTTGATCATAGCTAACGTTGCTTCGTTGCTAGCTAGAAAAATGCATTTAAAAGGTATTTTAAAATATAAGAGTAATATACTTATAGCCAAGTTAATTTGTTACAGTAAAGAACAAGTACATCTATTTCAAGTAGTCCGAAAGTGAGTTAACTGTTAGCTACTTACATTTTACTGCAATGGTTGGTTGTTAGGCTAGAATTACCTAGTTAGCTTTACCTAGTTAGCTAACTTAGCTAGCTAACTAGTATAGCATTATTCACTCTATAATCTACATTATTTATTTACACCCCAAGTTTTCATGTATATAGTTATTAAACCCACATTCTATTTTACGTTATCCAAAACGGGCAGCTTAATAATTCACAACAGAAAAAAAATGCTAACTAGCGAGATAGCATTCACTTTAGCTTCTGCTGGTTCTGAACTCAAGTTGCTACGATCGACGCTGCCGTCACACTCAGACAATATTCTGTGATAACGTTACAATATTAGATTTACATTAGACGTTGTTCATCATAGACCTAAGGCGACTTTATTCTGTTCATTTCCATTTCTTCGTTTACTTAAAAGGGAAACCTAAACAGGAAAAAAACAAGTTTGTCTACACTCTGAAGGAAAAGAAACGGTAAAACTTTGAAAAGTTGCGTAGGAATTGATATGCTATTGTTTTAAGTTTGTAATAGATCATATATTTAATGTTATATCTAAAACAAGAAGGTGATTTTTAATTTCTTTATTCTTTTTCTCTTAAAATGGAAGTTTCTTTTCACTGCTCACAATTTTTTTTTCGAGTGTGCTACAAAAATGATGAAACTGAGCAAACACTCGCTGATTAGGTTCCTATATAAACTGTTAAATTGAACTTGCCATCCCAGGATAGAAATGTGTTATATAATTCGATTTAAAAATAGAGAACAATGTATGAACACTTGATTTTTTTTTCAGAAATAATGTAATCTACATTGATCAACATTTGAAGGAGTTTTGTAAGGGGTACACCATGCCACTAGAACAGTGTTTTACAAAATAACCAAAGTATATCAATATGAAACCTGTATTTTGCAAAAAACGTGACGATCATAATTAGAGAACAGCAATGACTGTAGCACAGAGAAGGATTACAACTAAATTTTCTGAAGGTTACAACAATCAGTAGTCAGTAGGAAGTGTACAGGAGTTTACTTTGAATGACTTCAGCACATCTGCAGCCACAGGACATCACTAGTCTCTCTCACCACTCTTCTTCCAGTCTCTTCCACAGTTCTGTGGCTATTGTGGGTTTCTTGGCCATAACTTTGTCACCAAAGATTTTCCAGAGGTTTTCTATTGGGTTTTGATAGGACTCTGGGCTGGCCATTTCATTGTTTCAACGTTTTCAGTTTCAAGAAACTGCTTTACCCGTTTTGCTGTGTGGCAGGGTCCTTGTCCTGAATGAAAATTGCTGGCAGATTGAGTGATGAACACAAGGAAGGAACCACGTGTTGAAGGTTCTGATACACACTTGCATTCACTCTTCCACGTAGCTGTATGAGAGGTCCAACTCCTGCTGCCGAAAACATTCCCCAAACCATGACACTTCCTCCTCCACCTTTCACT
>JAOYMR010000017.1:1531412-1546412 GCA_025802075.1 Tenebrosternarchus preto
CACACACACACACACACACACACACACACACGCACACACACGCACACACACGCACACACACGCACACACACGCACACGCATAACATTAAAAGGTGCTGGAAAAATCCTGACCTACTTTAAAGCTTCTTGGAGGTGGTTTACTGCAGTATCACGGAGCAGAACCACAGAACCTAACAGAAGAATCACGCAACTTACAGCAGAACACAAAACCTGTTCTACACAGCATCTGCACCAATGATAAAAAAAAAAAAACCCCATCAGTTCCACACTGATCACAGGGCACCTGCTTAAACAGAAAAAAACATTCATTTAACTCATAACTAACCCTACTAATATTCCCATCATGTTTTTTTGCAATATTTTTATGATACATATAAGCACTCAGAGCAAAGACATGCAATATATTGATTGGCCATTAAAGTTTCATATATTTATAAAGCATCTGTGGGAATCCTGTCGATAAACAACCAGCGTGTGTTGATGTGTCTAAAGCACTGATAATGTGCATTTTAAAACAAACACACTGCTACTGCAGGGCCGAGGGGCACGAAAAAGTGTCTAAAAATCTAAGACACACATGAGGATTCAGAAGCCACACAACCCACCAAATCTGGAGCTGTTACCTGATTTATGGAGATGTTTTAGGGCTTTTAAAAGTTTTTAGAGATTGATTTAAAATAATACGTTCAATTTGTTCAAGCACATTTGTAATAAGAAAATCATATGAATCAATAAATTACTGTAGTTTGATTCTTTAAAATTGTTTTTAAAATTTAGATTTTAAAATTGTTATAGGTGAAAAATTGCATATTGCTATGCCATACCTAATGATTATGTTTTTTTGCATCCAAAATATACTAAAGAACAAGTCATTGCTGTTTTTCTACACCGGCAAAAGAATGAATTTATTTGGTGCATTGAACAGGATCAAAATACCAGTAATCAAATGTAGGACCTCTTAGCCCAGTGGTCTGGATCTACCTGTCCATCCACCAGTCTGTTCTAACCCAGCAGGCTCACCTGCACCAGGTGTTCTGTGTTCTGAATTGTGGTTCAGAAGTTCTGGGTTTTGGATGTGATGGAATCTGAGAACCGGATTAAGGAACAATGGTCCAACACACAAACAACTCCAGACAGTTTCACAGCATGAAATCCTGCAGAACTTTACTGAATCAGCTCGAAGAATCAGGTTCACTGGGAAAACGCCAAACGAGACCAAATGAGAACCGTGGCCCGCCCAGCTTGTAGTCGGGTTCTTCTGGCCCAACTGAAACCAGCAGGCTGGTCTGGGCTGTAACCTGGGGGACTTTTGGCAGCATTTCTGGAAGTGGGGACTCACCGGACGCAGCAGTCGTGGAGAGAATCCAGCCCGATGGAGCGGGAGACGGCTAGGCACTCAAGAACAGTCTTCTGGACCCCCTCAACAGGCTGGGAGGAGGAGAAAAAAATGTAAACTCATTAAATCCATGACACCCCCCCCCCCCAAAGCTACCATGGCAGCCCTCACATTGATCTCCTGCAAAGAGTTGTCTGCGTCATGCCATAATGAAAAAGCAGGCTGAAACCAGCAGGGGGCGCTGAGGAGTGCCTGACCAAACCTTTGATTTAGATACATCTATACACCATTAAGATGCAAAAGTAACAAGAAATGACATGGCTCTAGCAGAAAACTGGTCAGCAGTAGTGAATGAGTGCAAACTGCTATTTTAATCATGGCCACTGTACTGGTTAGTCTAAAATTAGCACGCATCATAAAGGCCTGGAGGCAATAGTGTGGATTTTGAAAACCAGCAAACCAGCAGCATGTTAGCCATGTTATCTGAGCAGACGCAGCTCTGGAGCAGCTCTGGAGCAGCTCTGGAGCTCTCCCGGCGGTGTATGTCTGAGCTCTGAGAACTAGAGCCTGCTGGAGCAACAAGTGTGTGAGGAGAGAGGATCTGTGTGAAAGATGAACACCACTGCCTGAGAGAGGAGAGAAAAGAAAGGCAGGAGAAAGAAGAGGAGAGGCGGAGAGAGAAAGAGAGAGACGACGACGACGGGAGAGGAAGAGAGAAGATAAGATGGTAGAAGGTTAACAGGGCTGCAACAGTGGAGCTGAGAACGACGCCCTCAAACACGGTGAGCAGCTCTTGCTTTACTGAGCAGGTAAAACTCTCTCAGCCACCAGCACGATTCGACACACCCAGGTCTCCAAAAGTCATGAGTGTCGCAATTGGATTAGATGATATTTCACCTATAAACAGAAGGAAGCAAACAGACTGGCTGGATCAATGCCTGGTGGAAGAAGGATGTGAATCCAGGATTGTCTCTGTGCTTCCATAATGAATGAGGGGAGGGGGGGACCAAAACAAACAAACAAACAACGAACAACTCACTCTGCAAAATATCCCTTTAGCCATGAGTCCCGAGAGTGGACACACAGGACACACGGCTTCCATCCCGTTTATTTATCATGAACAACTGATCCATACAAAATGAGCTCTGCATTTGGACCGAGGACAGAAAGCATATGTTTGCAGGAGAGATGGAGATCCGGTTCTGCAGTGCTCGTCAAAGATACAGCGAGACAGCGAGTGAGTGAGAGAGAGAGAGAGAGAGAAAGAAAGGAAGAAAGAAGGAAAATCGCACTGCAGAATCCTCCTCCAGAAGACAAGCGAACAAAACTACAGCAGCACAGCGACAGGAATTAGGAAGATGGTTCACTTCACTGTTTCTTTGGACCCGACACAGTGACGCGGATGTCATCATGCCACTAGGGACGTAGGATTGGGGCAAGTGGAAGCAAGATAGCAAATACAACAAATAAGAGAAGAAAAAAAAATAATCACAAAGTGTCCCCAGAAGTAAACGGCGTAAGACAGTTATTGCCGATAGCCAAAAATGATGCAACACCCTCAACATAATTTTGACTGCCACTCCAAGTCAATCTGGACCACGAATAAAGATTCAAAATCACAAAGATTCAGCGGAGTGAGCAGGTTTTACTGGAGTAAAATGTTATGTCGTCACATCTCGTATTTTCAGCATTATGGCCAAATTATGTGTTTATACTGTGCTCGAAGTCAAAAGGTACCTCATTAGGAAGAGAGCTGAGAATGTTGTGAACATTTCGATATGAAATATATGCATTTAATGTTACCTTTAAAGTACCTTTAAAAGAATATTTAAGAACATTCTGAGAAAACAGCCAAAGAATTTTCCTAAGAAAAACGCCAGATGATTCAATTAGGGAAAAATCAATAGCAAAGCGTCACTGTACTGATTACGCTGGTCAACCGCAATTTTCCTTCCTGTAATTCCTCCCTATTATGTATTTATTACGTATTTTTGCCTGCTGAATCCAAATATGTTTTCAGGAACTTCTCTACCACCCAATAGTCTATTTTGCTGCATTGTACTCATGTTATTATGTACAGTATGGAAAAATGTTACCAAGGAGACTGAATCCCCTCTATGCTGGCAGGCTACTACTGGACACTTTACATGTTTACATGTTAGAAGTACACCTGTGCACATTTTAAATGTACCACCAGGCTTATTTATTAATTTGGTGCCATAATAAAGGTAAATGTATACACACAAAAACTATATGTGATAGAAAAATTCTGAAAATAGATTCATAATTAGCATAAGTTCCACATATTTTTGTTTTGGAAGCAAAATAAAAGTAACCATTTTGTTGCCCATTGAAATCATTGGTTGATTGGATTTTAAGTTTCAAATATAACACAGCAAGCTTTGGATTTTTTCAGGGCCCTGGCTAACACACCACGAGGGTTGGACTCCAGATTTGTGGAGTAGAACGACAGATGTCCAGTGAAAGTGGAAGGAACTGTACATGTCCATCAGCCCAGAGCAGATGAGGAATCGCAGGGCGTGGAGGAAAGCCTTCACTGGCGTTTACCTTTGGGAAGAATCGGCAGTAATCTCTGGTCAGGACCATCTCCGCCACATCCTTCAATCCCTCCAGACCCAGCATGTCTGCCGCCAACACCACCTGACTGAGGGACACACGGAACATCTCACGCAACCGACACGTGACCCTCAGACATTAGGAGCAACGTGACACACAGGGCTTTGTTTGCAGGAGTGGTTGGGGTATGCTGTGGGGAGAGAGGAGGTCTGGTTGTACCTCACATTGGTTCCTGGAGGAAGACCCAGTATGGCACCATACATGAAATGCAGAAGAATCTCCATCTCTTCTGGGCCCAGTCTGAAATGTGTGTGTGAGAACATGCATACACACACACGAAAATACAAAACAAACAAACAAAAAAAATCATATAGCTAACATAGTGTCATTCCACCAGTTCTGCGTGTGCTCCACTAAAGTGTGTTTGTGTAAAATGCAGCAAAGCCTTTTGGTTATCATGACTAATGCTGGGTTTCAGAATAATGCACCCAAGTACAGCCACCATGTCGTTATTCCCAACCTTAATTACACACCGATTTCCTAATGTCACATTTTTTTTCAAGTGTGCTTGAGAGAGCTTTTTTTGTTAGCATGAGGGACACATAAAATTCAAGTATGGCTTTTGAAAAAAGAAAATATTAATAACAATTTTTAAAAGTGATGACCCAAGTTTAGGTAATGATAAAACCTCTCAGAGGGGAACGTTTTTCATCCGCTGCTGTGAAAAACTACAAGTAGTGGTCAGCCTGTCTGGCTTGTGAAACCTCATTATCTCAACTCAAAGCTGCAGAACTAATTTCAAGGGTGGGACGTAATATAATTTTCATTCTATCTAACAGTGGACACCTTGAGATACGGTTTAGATAATCTCATCTTGGTTGAGAGGAACTTTAAGAGAAGTTCAAGAACAGGATCTGATTTGGCTATGTCATCCATGCACAGGCTGGTTGGTCAGACACCGTTGCAGTTTATGACTGAACACGTCCGAGTGTTTTGAAAGCTCAAGTGTGTTCCACTGCTCCAACGCTTTATAAGCAGTTTTCACGTGCTAAAAACCCGTTAGTGAAGAGAGTTACGTCTAACACCTGTGTCTGTAAGCCCACAGACTGAAATTAATTGAATGGCAGTTTACTGAAAGGCCCCTTCTGTCACACTGTCTATAAGGCTTGTCTGGCATTTGAAACCTCAAACACCTACACCCATACACACACTTGCACACAGACAGAGGGAGAGAGACAGGGCAAGGAAGTGAGAACTGTTTGTCTGATTTACAAACACAGACTAGCGCATGAATAATTTATGAACCGTAGGCTGCTTAGAGTCTAACATACCAGATTTAGTTACCAAGCACCAACTGGAATGCAGAAATACGATAACACCCTTACCAACAGGAAATAGGAGGAAGACTGAGCTCCTTACAGTGCCCCCTAGTGACAATGGCAGCTGACAGGATACAAGCTTGCAAATAATAACAGCACACCACAATGCTCATCCACAACACACCATCTGCTGTTAACCGCAGGCTGCTCAGCACCAGATGTGCTGTTTCTCTGCTAAAGTCTACAAATACACTCCCACCCGCACCATTAAAACCTGTGGCTCATAAAACTATGATTAGTTCTTCATATGGGAGTTGGAGAGTTTTTGTTTTGCTTGTGAATATTAAAAGTAAGTGAGGGTTCCTTGTTTTGTTTTCCCCTGTTGTACTGCCAGATTCAGTATATGGCGCTCAGTTTAGGTGAATAAGGCACAGGAGATGAGCGTGTCCTGAAAAAAAAGGGGTGGAGTGGTGGGGCGTGTCCTGAGAAAAGGGGGGAGGGTGGTGGGTGTGTCCTGAGAAAAGGGGGTGGAGTGGTGGGGCGTGTCCTGAGAACAGGAGGGTGGGGCGTCTGTTGACATACCCTTGTAGAGTGATGCACTGACGCGAGCTCTCCATCCAACTACCACACAGCATAGCGCGGAAGTACTGAGAACGAGCACAAAGGATGGCCCTGAAAGAGAGAGAGAGAGAGAGAGACACACACACACACACACACACACACACACACACACACACACATGGGCGCACGCACGAACAAACACATGCATGCAACCAAGCCAGCCACCCACACACAACACACGCAGAGACACACTCGCATGCACACACACACACACACACACACACACACACACACACACACACAGAACAAGAGAAAGGTCAGCTTGATCCATCACACTCAAACTTCACATGACATTTGCAAATCAGCCCCAGGAGTGATTGTGGGGTGTGTGTGTGTGTGTGTGTGTGTGTGTGTGTGCGCATCTGTCCACAGACAGACCAATCAGCAGTAAGACCCTAGTGCATCTCACAGTACAGAATCATTATAAACCACTTCCAGAAAACATTACATGGAGGAAGAACGTAATGGCCAATTTGCTTCATCTTCTGCCCAACAGGCAGACCTGGAAGGCCTGCCCATCAGTCCTGACGTGCCTGTCAGTCCTAAGCATTTGTAAAGCCTGATTTCATACTTCCTTCCTCCTCTGCTTTCTCCTTCCCCATCCTCCCACCCTTAGTCACACATGGTCTAAAAATAAACGTATTTTTGACTGCCTCATGCTCTGGGTGTGCACGCAGGGTAAATTACAGCCCTCCTGAAGAATGATTGCAAGAAAACGCTGGAGATAAAAATACGACTTGCAGCTTTTCGGCATTTGACAGCTTCAGCAAGTGGTTTGTGATTGATGCCAGGGGAAATTTCTAACCGACAAGACCTTTATTTTTTATGTTCTTTTATTTTGCTATAGCTGTATTCCCAAGTACATGATGTGCAACTGTAATCATACAGAATTAATTTTACTGCAGAATTTGCTGCACCAGAGTTCCACAAAGAGACTGGGGGATGGAACACTCCCCCGGAGCAGAGTTAAGCTCTGATCAAGCTCGTCCACACAGTGCTAAACATCTTGCAAATTAAAAATTTAAAATTGTGTTTAATGTGTTCGAGAAGCATGTAACAGATAGTTGGATGATGGTATGAAAGTGAATGGGATATCAAGCAGGGATTAACTCTGGCTGATGGGCATGAGGTTTGTACACGTGTCAAATCTGTGGCAATCACCACACAAACGACATACAGACAGGACTACAGTCACTGGAACACACCCACCCCAACACTCCCAGGACAGGCATTGGGAGGAGAAAGAGTAGCACCTCTCTGCTACAAACTCTGGTGGTGTGGGGGGGGGGGGGATCCAGGGGAGAGGAGGTGCTCGCAGTACAACCCTGTTGCCATAGTTACACACTGGCCACCATAATGTCAGTAACCTCTGCAGTGTCTCTCGTTATTTAGCATGCGGCAGGCTCAAGTCAAAGAGAAATGGCAGCTCGGTTTAACTAACAGTGCAACACAGTGTGTACTGAAAACAGAAGGGATGAAAACAGAGCAAGTGAAGGTGAATTAAAGTGAACGCACTCAGTCAGGGTTGCTGAGAAATGGTTTACAACCAATGGAATGGAATGGTGAAGGGGGAGTCCCCGCCCCCACTACTGAGTTTACCTATGAGCAGTCCCCGCCCCCACTACTGAGTTTACCTATGAGCAGTCCCCGTCCCCACTACTGAGGTTACCTATGAGCAGTCCCCGCCCCCACTACTGAGGTTACCTATGAGCAGTCCCCACCCCCACTACTGAAATTACCTATGAGCAGAGAAGACTCGGTCCCCCACCTGGATGCTGATATCAGAGGCTTCACCTCTTTCATACAAGGTCAAAAGGTCAGCACCAAGCCCAGATGCTGGCTCTAAGTGCACCGAGTCTGTGAGAAAGACAAAGACAGAAACACACAGAGAGAAAGACAGAGAGAGATAGAGAGAGAAGAGAGAGATGATGTTAGGTAAATAAACAAGCAACAAAAAAAGAAAAAGCTTTAGCACTTGAGAAACCGTGCATGATATTGATCAACATTCATAGGTTTACAGTGGACATCAGACTGCACTCCCTTAAAGATCAAGACCTGCGAGTCGGCTGTTGGGATAAATGCCGGGCTTGATATTGACAGGTGGTGTAGAACGCAAACACTCGTGGAGGCCTCCACAATCCACAATGGAGCCCTCCACAATCACTCCATGTGACAGAATCCTCTACCTCCCCACCTGGGTCTGAGCTGATGTAGGCCTCCGTCTCCTCCTCCACCCCTGCTGCAGAGCCATTGAGGAGTGCAGAGTGCTCCTCCACTCCATTAGGGGCACCGCTCCTCTTCCCCAGGCACCGGTCCTCTGTGTAGACTCTCCTATGGTTCCCAGAAGCATAACAGGAGAATAGTTTAGCAATGGTTTGCTGGCCCTGTAAAACCGAACACAGAGAGGAGCGGCCGTGCAGAGATCATGCTGTGCTGCGGGAGAAATAAACCAGAAGCTCTGGGGGGTTTTCGCTAATGCTACTGGACATCATTACAGGGTTCCTCATAAATGAAATTCATGAACACATTCAAGAGTTAAAAGACATAAGGTTCATTAAAAGGTAAAGGTCAATAAATGTAAAGACATTGATACATTTTTTTAAAAGGTAAATCAAAAGGTTAATTTGTAAAAGTCATTGAAGATTTAAAGGAAGTCAGAAGGTTCTTTAAAGGTAAAGGTCATCAAAAGTAAAGACATAAGGCTCTTTAAAGGTAAAGGTCATTAAAGGTAATGGCCCAGAATTGGTGTTGATATGTAAAACTACATGTGTATTTGGTTCTTACATGCCAACTTCGCAGTCACAGAACATTAAGCCTTAAAAATATGACCAGTTTGCATAATGACAACCATAGTCTGGCTATAGGTTTTAAAATACTGTTTTCCCTCATTTGCCTGGAATAGTCAAAGGATTTTGCATAAGAAAACAAGACAACAGTTTTAAAATGTCATGATTTACTACCTTTTAACAACTAATTTATTTCAATCTCTTAGGGCAAGTACAACAATTTTATTTTAATCTCTTTGGGCAAGTAAAACCCAAAATTCTCCCTTCAGTCTGCGTGTGCTGTATTTTAGCTACGTTGTGAGTAGATTGTGGGACGTCTCAACGGTGCATTTATTTTAGGGAACATTCAGGGACACTGAGCACAATGTTTCAGGTACAACACAGTCAGTAGCAGATGCAGACAGACAGAGAGAGAGAGAGAGAGAGAGAGAGAGAGAATAACGAGGGAAGGAGACAGTAACTGGAAGAGGGACCTCAGTGGAGATGAACGGTAAAGGAAAGGAGAGAGGAAGATGGCTATGGAAGAGTGGAGCAAAAATTACCAGCATCTGGAGGACAGACTACACAACCCAACAACAGCTTGAACCCCAACACCTTTCTATCTTAAACGATAAAAAAAATTTTGGCATGACAAAATTACATACATTAAATACATTAGACCACAAGATCTTGCTGGAGGAAAACACCAAATTCACAGAAAAAAATAAAGGCAGAAAAACCCTACTGCTGATGTGGCGCCATCTTTTGGCCATCCAGTGATAATACAGAATAAAACAAATCTTGAACCAAATAGTTGTTGAAATTTTTTTTTTAGAATTTTATTATTAAAATTTCATGTGACCTTGCATATAAACTTTGTTGCTATTATTAACTTTGATTTATTTTTTATTTTGTATGTGAAAAGAAAATACATTACGTTACAATGAAATATGCTAAATAAATAAGGATTATTTTTATTTTGCTGTGATTTTCACATGCTCTGATATGGGTAACAATATGCTAAATGTATGTGCATGTATGTGTGTTTTCATTGCACTGCACACTTTATAAAAAAGATCATGGTTAAGATATGGGGGGGAAAAAATGACAGCATACCAAATGCAAAGTAACGCCAAAACTGATTAATTTCAAATCAGATGATATAACTAAACAAACACAATCCTTGAGTGCGACACATGCAATACATACCGGATCAGCTCTTTGAGAGCTGCGGGCTCTGCCCCCTGCAGGTGGATGACGGAAGCAGCCGGTCCAGCTCCCTGGAGGAGGTGTGGAGCCCTGGCCAGGAGCACCGCCCTGTGGACCCGGAGGCGGAGCCCGGAACTCCCACACAGTGTCAGATCCACCTCCTGCTCCTCCTGCAGTAGCCTGCAACCGTATGACAGACGAAACCTTTATGTCAGTGATGCCTCAGCATCTCCACTCTGTGTGTCTTTTAATCAAGAATATAGCTAAAAGATTCAATAAGCAAAACCCATCAATAATATCAGTCAATAATGTATGTCTATCAACCACCACCCAGCAGTGGCGTAACTGACAAGGATCAAAATACATGAAAATGGGTCACCATGACCGTGGCCAGAAAACATCCAAGCTGATATTTTAAAGCATATTTACACACCGTCTCTGCATTACTAAATTAATCAAACTGCATAAAATTCAGAACTATGATTTCCATTTAATGCCCCACTCATAACATAACCTTTATGTTATTGATAATGACCAATATACACACATACACAACATATAATGGGACGATCGTCTTTAGCCCACTGTTAATGTAGACTGATGTGCTCGCCTATCACAAGCTCTAGAAAATAATACGAATACACACAGGCGTCGTCAGCGTTTGCATACACATCCCATCGTAATCAGGTGGCGTGCGCAACTGCAATTGCGCGCGGACTGATCTGGGTGACCCAGTATCCGAACCTGCTCCTTGGGCCTTTTTGGGAACTCTGAGCGGACGGTATTGTGACCGCAACTGCGTGAACCGCCGCGCGCGTGCGCCCCTTTCTCCATGGTAATGGACAAGTGGGTCAAGAGGAACCTGAGCGTGATGGCCCACGCTTCCTAAGTTACGACCATTACGCACGCTCTTTTACTACACAGGTGACGTTATATGACACACACATATAATGTGTGTGTGTGTGTGTCATATTACGAATATAAGGTGTGTCATATACGAATACATCCAGTTACTTGTGATTTTTTTTTATTATTTAGGTTACCAATTATGTGCGAGATTAACTGTAAGATGTCCACACACAAAAAAACATGAAACGACCAAATTAAAAGCAAATCACTAATGTCTAGAAGCATTAATACTACATCACGCATGGTTCTGATTCAGCGACTTACCTTTCATGCAGGCAAGGTGAACGATGTTTTAACAAGGTTAAAATATACGCGATACCTTACCTGTTCAGGTCTCCTGACAGTGAAGTCGCCAGGCGTTTCTTTAGGCTCTGTTTGCATTTGCGCTCTTTCGCCTGGAACTCCCGCGCTGCATCCGCGGAGAGCATCGTCGCCTGATCGAGGGAGCGGAGGTCGCCTACTGTACCGGCAGCCAGTCGGGATCGCTAAGACATTTCGGCAGATCTGCTGAGGAGCAGGAATAAATAGCCAAGATCTGGGCGTTGTTTTGCAAGTCTTGCTTACTTTGCTTTTGTCTATACTAATATTTAACAAACTTAATATTTAACAAAAATGCCACAAAGTTACATTAAGATAAGACGCCGTTTACGAATCCAGTTGTTTAATTGCGTTTAATTATGATTAAATAATTAAAATGACCTGAATTTATGCTAAGCGAAAGCTGGCAAGCTAACTTGTATTAGTCGTTTAGCTAAATATTAGACTATTCTGGAGACATAATCCGGCAGGTTACTGCCACACAAGGGATATTTGCTAGCTACGCTAGCTAGATAAGAATGTAAAACCTGATCGGCTTTACGCCTAAATTGTAACTGCATGGTATTAAAAACAAACGTAGGAGCATCGCTTGGTAACATTACCTTTGGGTAACAGCCAGCTGGTGTTACTGCCAACGACCCACCCAGCTACAAGTCCTTAGCTACCTAGCTACATAGCTAATTAAATGTAATGAATGATGAAAATGGGTGTGTAACAGCTATATTCACATTAATGCCACTATAGAATAGCTAGTTGAATGGCTAGTCAGCTAACAAACTTACATTACAAGCGGAGATGCCAGCATCGTCAGATTTTAAACCATGCAGGTGTAGTACAAGTAAAAATCACTGCAAAAGTACGTTATTGTTACTTCAAACATGCAAATACACGTACTTAAGGCGCTTCACCTCCCCATGCAAAACACAAAGCGCTGACCTGTATGACAACTGGAAATGACGACTCAATGTTTTCTTTGACATCGTGCATGGAGTCCTCATGACTGGAGATCTATGTCTGTTATTACATCTCTCTGGATGTAAAATACCATTTTACAAAAATTTAATCATTTCCTTCACTGTAACCGTTATCAACAATAACCGTGAAAGGACAATCCACATGATTAGCCCGGAAATTTTGTCTTCTAAAACAGCGGGGGATGCCTCTGTTGTTGGAATGAAGAGCATTGCCCTCTTGCGGAAGTGTATGTTAACTACATTGTTTTATTAGAAACAACTACTTTGTGACCCATTAGCCGCTTTATTAGTGTCTTACAGGTGTATTTTATAGGTGTGCAATTACAGTAGCCCATATGTGTGAATCCACAGTTATTCCTCATCAGATGTCTATGCTCTTTATTACTGGTTTCTGACTACAGGACCATTGATTCAATATTGACTGGGTGCTGAGCCATTTTCAACACTGCACTAGCATCAGCATTGTACCGTGGTGCATTGAAAGGCAGTGGCTGTATTGAAAGGGATCAGCAAGCCATAAGTATTTAGTCAGCAAGAGTCCTGTGGGGAAATGGGGAAAGTGAAGAAGACTTTGAGGACAGCAAACATGAACTGTGGAAAAGGAAGAGATGGGCCAGGCACTCTAACTGTACACCTTCAAAGTGTTTATAACAAAGTGGTTTTTCTAGCAAAATGTATGTATTTTACTCAGCAATTGATATGTACTTCTATGTTAGTCCTTCAATATTTTGTACATTAATGTATTTAGTTTAAATTCTATATGTTGAAAGGTGACACTAAGAGGTAAAAACACTTGAGTATTTTGGGATCACCTCAATTAGGGGGTAGTGGGAACCTAGTGGATTGGAATTTGAACTATGAATTAAAAGGTTGTAGGTTTGAATATGTTGGGCCCTTGACCAAGGTCCTTGACTTTCTCAGATCCAGGGATCTTCTATAGCATCTGTCCCCACGTCACAAAGAAGCTGTGATATGTGAAGACAACATTTTGTTGTACTGTACTGTAGATGCATACTGACAAAATAAAGGTGTGTGGTAGCACCTAAAACACTGCTATGAGTGTGAGTGGTTGGTCATTCCAACACTTTTTCAAAGTAATGCTGTATCCCGAAAGACGTTTTAGGTTTGCAATTTCTCTCAAAACAAGCACAAAATAAACCCAAGCCTGGCTATTGTTTATTTGCTTATAAAACCAAAATGGTGCAGCGCTGGTTTAGTGACGTTCTTATGCAGTGTTTAGGAAGAGATACAAAAATGTGTACAATATTTAAACATCACTTTTGTTATCATACAGAAGGATCAAAATAATGACATTCTCAAATATCTGAGCCAAATATTTTCAAAAAATACAAAAAAGGACAGGAACAATATTTTCCAGTAAGACAACACTACCTGATAGAGAACTCGAGAGTTGAAGGAGGCCCAGAAGATCTGCCAGGAGCAGCAACTGCACGGCTCAATTTGAACAGACATGGCACATCTTTTACGTTGCAAAATGGTACAATTTCAAGTCAAAAGGCACCACACAGTACAACTCACACACAACACAACTCACACACGAGGTTTTGCCACACACTTACAAATGTTGTCACAGACAAATTTTTAAGGCGAATGTCATGTGCAAACTTGAGAAAAATTGATCAAACGCGCTAGTCTCTACTTAGCCTCTCCGAATCAAATGTGCTTTTGTTCTCCTCTAGTCTGTTAGTTTGTTTTAATAATATCGAAGTTGTTTCAGATTTATAAGGATATAATGTGTTTTGTGTTTTTTTTTTCCCTTCCCACAGGCACTCCTCCACTCCTCTCCTCGTGCTGTAGGGGACAGGGACCCCCTCTCTTGTAGTTCAGTTCCTGTAGTTTTTGCGGCCTTCTCCCTCCTTGAGGAACGTCCATATGAGGGTGTTGACGATGTCAGGCTGGTCCTGTTGCAGCCAGTGGCTGGCCCCAGAGATGATGTTCAGCCTGAAGTGGTTTCGAATGTAGAGACGGCAGGCCTCAGCCATGTCCTGCTCGAGGAAAGCGTCCCTCTCTCCCCACAGGAGGAGCACGGGTGAGCGTACCTCACTCCGACTGAGGGGTAGGAAGCTGTGGACAGAAAACACCAGGAGCCGCATGGTGAGACACCCAATCAAACCATACCAAGACACACCAAACCAAAACAAGACACAGCAAACCAAAACAAACCACAACAACATAATGTGAAACCACCAATGACCATCTATACCGACTGAGAATGCAGTATTATTAAGTTGGTGATCAGTACTGTATTATGTGCCAGCAAATATCAGCATGTAGTTGCATTTTTTTCACGTGTGTTTAATAAAGGTTTCAGACAAATACAGCTCAGAACTGTATTGCCTGTTAGTGCAAATATCATTACCCTAATGTGCACACACACACAATCACACACACACAGACTGTTCCCTGCTTTAGCAGCAGATGGAAGCCTTACCCACCCGTGTGCCCACCTCTCCCATGCTGACAGCACATCCTCTGCCTGTGTTGTAATACCCCACCTTCAGCCAGCAACTGCACAGGAGAAGGCTGGACACCTCTAAAAAAAACTAACTCCTACCTCCCAATCCCTATTACTAACCTCTCTATCCCTAATTACTAACCTCTAGCTCTCAATACCTATTACCAACCCCTACCTCTCAACCCTCACTACTAACCCCTACCTCTCAACCCTCACTACTAACCCCTACCTCTCAACCCTCACTACTAACCCTTACCTCTCAACCCTCACTACTAACCCCTACCTCTCAATCTTCACTACTAACCCCTACCTCTCAATCTTTATTACTAACCCCTACCTCTCAACCCTCACTACTAACCCCTACATCTCAATCTTTATTACTAACCCCTACCTCTCAACCCGTACTACTAAGCCCTACCTCTCAATCCTTACTATTAACTCTTACCTTTCAATTCAGTCATTTAATCAAGCTGAATGTTGATCTATGATCTCACTC
>JAOYMR010000017.1:1572565-1580065 GCA_025802075.1 Tenebrosternarchus preto
TGCCATCAGGGGATGTTATTCTCAGTGCGGTCTCTCTGACTCTCACTCTGTTTATCTCTCACTCACTCTCTCACTCTGTTTGTGTCTGTCTCACACTCTTTCTCACTCTGTTTATCTTTCTCCCTCCATCACTCTCATATCTTAAGGACTTAATGTGCTTTTTCAGCTCTGCCAGACATAATGCAGACGCACCGTCTTTGCTGGCTGAGCGTGAAAGTCCTTGCACTGCAGGGGTTTCTGGGTAAAGACACAAATGCCCCATGATCCTTTGCTTTCTTTCCACAAGAGAAATAAAGGGAGCGAGAGTTTGGGACCAGGGAGCTATATAAACATAATAAACATACACACACACCTTCACTCTTACACCTACACACACACACACACAGACACAGCTCATCAGGGGAGGAAGAGGTTTCATAGCAGACACTTTGAAAGAGACAGTGGGCGTAAGCTGTGGAGTCTTCTCTGCTCTTCGGATCCTGGCTTTCATCTGCAGGCGGCTGTTACAGGAGTCCAGCACGAAGACAGAGGCAGAACTGTGCAGTTACCATAAAAAGCCCCCAGAGAAATCCTGTGATCTCTCCAAGCACAAACTTCTCAGGTCATTATTCTCTTTGCTATCTGACAGTTGACCTTCTGCACCGTCAGCTACGAGCACCGGAGCACTTTGGGTCCTTACTTGGAGTCAAAATCTCGGCTCCAGCCCGCGCTATCCCACAATCCCCTGCTTCTCACTGCGGTGTGCCCACCGCCCTAATACCTTGACCTGTCTCAAAGGGAACGGTGCTCGACCTCGGCGTAACTACGGGACGTTTCTGTTAAAGGAGCGAGCTGTCCTGAATTAATTTTTTTATTTATTTTTCATTTTGAAGTGTGATTATGTGTGAGAAAACCTGGCCTTGTAAGGAGAGAGAAAGGGAGGGAGTGAGTGGACGGATGCAGTCAGAGCAGGAGGCTGGAGAGGAGCAGGCGGACGAGACCAGGCTGGGGAGCGGTGAGCAGGGAGTAGGGGGGAGCCTCTACGTTGTTGTAGGGCTTGGTACCGACACGGCAGTTGCAGGAAGAAGAAAAAACAGCATGTGCGTTTTTTGGAGAGCTGTGGCTTAACTGTGTGGTGGATGATAAACGGTGTGCAGAGCTTTCTTTTTCTCCTCAAACTCCTGTGGAGCTGATGGGGCTTCACAGGGGTTTGCCTGCACCACCTGTGTGTGATGGAGCTCCAGGGCACATGCACAGAGTCTGTGCCATTACTGCATTAGAGCTGGGCGTATTGTCACCATGACTTACCTGTGTGTGCGTGTGTGCGTGTGTGCGTGTGTTTCAGGCCCTCTTCCTCGGAGCCCGTGTGAGCTGCTCCCGGTGGGCGGAGCTCACCCCGTCCAGGCGCTGCTGCAGAGCTACACTGGCCAATCAGGTTGTGCCAGCCGCGGGACCATCGGCCTCCCCCAGGAAGTACACATCATCAACCTGCGACTCAGTCCTGACAGCGCGGGGCAGAATCCCGCAGAGGTAAAGCGTCCCAATGAACCTTCTCTGGATTAGAGCATCTGACAATTACTGTACTCGTAGCCAACTTCCTACAACTTCCCAGTTTTCCCTCCGATTCCCTCCATATTCTCAACTTTTGATTCCTTGTACATTCCCAACTTCCCCTCTGATTCTTTGGATAAAGAGACTTAAACTGCCTTATAGCTGCCCAGAACTCCAGCCCTGGTTGTTGGAATCTTTCCAACTTTCTGCTGTTCGTGTTCCAGCACCATTACCTCTATCTTGCACTAAGGGAAAGGACACCATTTTTTTTTAAACAGCTGTTTCATGGGGGTATCAGTGTGTCCTCGACCTGTTCCTGAGCCTAGAACAGACTTCTGGTGCTGACACTGGTTAAGCACATCTCAGAGCACAGGAATCCATATCGGCTTCATACCTTGAAACAACACCGAATGGTCTGAAGTCTTCTCCTCTCCAGATAAACACTCACTAGAATATGCTCAGCGTATCGTAATGTTTTTGAAGTACTTTCACTCACACCGTGTGGCTTTCCTAGCCCGACTGGTTCAGTCACTCAGAAGCCAGTCCACCTGCAGAGTGGCAACTGCATCATCATCTTGGGTTCATGGGAATTGGAACACACTAAAACTGGCACTTTGGCAAACCCCCCTTTAGCTGCTAAATCTTTCAGTTTAGCATGATGTAGGGAAATTTCATTTCTGTTTTGACAACATTTCCCAAGAGCAGAAGTGAAGATACAGCTCTGGAAAGCCGCACGGACATGCGCTGCTCTCGAACACAAACTTTGAATGTTGTCCTAGGGTTAAATTTCAGAGTTTGCTTCCAAATCTCTGATGGCTTTTTAGGATAACAAGAAATTTGATCTGTTCGGCTGGAAGAGGGCGACACTCATACTGGTTCTCATCTTAAATGATGAGTTTGCATTTCAAACACGAGCCAGAAAACTATCCCTACGTTTTATAAAGGAACAGCACTGCAAATGTTGAATTGTTCTTTGCTTTCCTTGCATCGGGGGAGCGGAGAGAGTTAAAGGTCATGTTATTAATGGTGTGTTTTTGCACTGTTAGGACCAATTCTGTTGCAGAGCAGTGTGTGTGTGCTGCAGTATGTGTAGGCTGAAGAGTGTCTGTGTGTGTGTGAATGCTGAAGAGTGTGTGTGTGTGTGTGTGCTGAAAAGTGTTTGCTGCAGGAGTGTGTACTGCACAGTATGGCTGATGGAACAGACATGTCCTGATTCAGCTGGCTTTGATGGACTGCTTGGAGAACATGTTCTCTGTGTTCAGGCCTGGCAGGTTGTCACGAAGTTGGTGGTTTTGTACGTGGAAAGGGAGGTTGTAGAAACGGTGTTCTGTCTTTCCAGCAGGCTGGGGCTGTGTTCCCATGGCAACAGGGTCAGGGTAATAGATGCTGTAATTGCTGGACGTCCTATCTGGCTGGGAACTCTGCTGACTCCAGTCATTTTGGAGAAATGGCATCATTTTTGTGTTTAGTTTGACTTTGTTCTGTGAGGGACTACAGTGAGGGACCCCATGCACACACACACACACACACACACACACACACACACACACACACTTGCTCACACCCCGCACACACACTCTCACAAACACACACACACATACACACACACACACACACACTCACACACTCACTTGTAACAAAACAGTGGTGATCCCTGTTGATTTGGTTGTCTGGTGGTCCTCAGGTCTATTATTGAGCTACGGGTTTGAAAGAGCAAAAAGTATAAGGTGGAAAAAAGTGAGACGGTCCATGAAGTTTTCAGTCTGCACATGTCCCAGAAATAACACATGGTGGGCCCAAGTGAGGGAGCTAGAATTCAGTGGTTTTACATAGTGGAGAGAGAGAGAGAGAGAGAGGGAGGGATGGGGAGAGGAGAGAGAGAGAAAGGGATGGGGAGAGGGAGAGAAGAGGGGGAAAAAAGGAAAGTATATTTTGGCTAAAGGCCAGTATTTGTTCGGCACTATCAGGATGGAGCAGCTCCGTATGGTTGGAGCAGAGCTCTGTGTGAGCCGTGTGGTTGGAGCAAAGCTCTGTATGTGCTCGAGCTGCAGTGTGAACGGCATCAGTCACTCCAGAGTGTCCTCCATTAGCTCCTGCTGTCCCGCGACTCTCTCCTCCACGCCTGCCACATCTGCGCCATCCAACCACCTGACCCTCCAGTCCCTGCGGACACCCCTGAAAAAACAAACAAAAAAAAACACCTACCATCACCAACTGTAGCAGTGGAAACCAAAGCGGAGCAAATGCTGGTTGATTCCACAGCCTTCCTCGGCCTTAAAGGAGTAAGCAAGACTGTTAAATATTTATCAAACAATAAACGAGACCTTTGAAGGCCAAAAAAGTAACATTACTCTGACCGGCTGAAGGAACAATGGATACACTGAAGCAATGCGTGTTTTTTATTAGTCGATTCTCCTACTCCCATGTTCTGTAAACGGTGGGATCACCCTAGCTGAGATGTTAGTCTCCTTGGGGATTACTAGCAGCCAATAAGATGGCACCACTTGCCCTGTTTGCTTGGCTTGTGGTATGAGTCACTGATTCCAGTACCTGACCCCACCCACTCGATATGCTTTTTCATGAGTTCGGAGTGGTTTAAGAGAACTGGGGCCAGAGATGTTTGGAAAAACATGTGTGGACTAGCCGCTGGCTCTGGCAGTGAAGACTCCGACAACCCACTCTTCCTGTGCCAGATAAAAAGAATAGTTTTTAAACCCATAGGGTGATTAGTTTAGGACTTTTGTTGGCTATCGAATGTGTTTGCTTTCCTCCTCTGATGCCATTGTTGTGTATTTGCATTTGTTGCTTGGCAACAGAGCTACAGATTTCCTTGCTGTGTACCGCTGTGACTGCAAATAACTGAGTAATTGAGGCAAACAGTTGAATGAGGTCCAGCTCTTGGTTTACTTAGTGCACATCTAAGGAGGCCTGTTGGAGTCAAAGCAGCCATCCATCTCTGTACTCCTTACTCCAGTGTCAGTGTTCATGTAGCATTATTTTAGAAAGGGGCAATAAAACGAAACGTGGTGTTTTGAAATGTTTGCAGACACGTTTTGGAAATGTGGACATGTTGAGTTTGTAGTCCTTCATCTGATACTGGGCCAATCCAAAGGATGTGTTTTCCATGTAGGGGTTTTATTCACCATTATTCAGCTGTTTGCTAAAGCGTAGGAATAGAGCAGATCTCCCTGGAGGGGACTGGTTTACGCCCTGCTTCACCTCTTCCCCTCGGCCTACCATGAAGCCAGTTTTGTCTACGCACACTGACAGATAAGGCTGTTCCACTTTCCACTCAGCACATTCCAGGCCTCAGGTATTTCTTAGCCTCTTGTATCTTCTGCCCAGTTACTGTGCTTTTCTGATTGGAAGGAGAGATTGGGATCGGGGGTGATTCGAACAAAAGGCAAGCGACGACCTTTGGCATACACACATCCGCAGGGGGCCAGCGTGTAATCACATGTCTAAAACATCACACACACACACACACACACACACACAGCTTCTCTGAAGCTCCATTAATCTAACTTGGTGATGTCGTTTCCAAGTTTCTCAGTCATTTCTCTCTCCAAGACCCTTTGTGGCCGGGCGTTTCCTTTTTTAACTCATGACTACAGTTACAGTCGGCTCATTCAGCACGGACGGTCCAGGATCCAGCCAGCACACGAAGGTCTTTGCCGAGGAGGTCAAGGAGTGGTGGTGAACCTCCGTCGTTCTCTCACACGTGCTCTTCTCAGGAGGCCCAGATTCTAACAACTTGGTCCACTCCTTCAGTTTCAGCCCATGCTGACATTCTTTGACCTTTTTCTTTGACCTTAAGGGTTTTTTAAAGAAAAGGCATTGTCTTGCTAAATGAACAGATTGTGTAATGTGAGCACTGCCTTCCTTCCCTTAGAGCTCAATGATTTGGGCTGTGCGTGAACGTCGAAATGTCGTGCAGAACAGTTTGGTCCTTGACACGTTCAGTAGTGATTGTGCTTCTGGGATTTCACACCACATTTCTGCTGATTTTACGGACAGGAACCCCAACTGCCTCTCCTCGAGCTGTTTGTTTTGGGCAGTGTTCAGAAGTTCCCCATTCCTCGGGTGAGTTCTGTGTGCGTGACTGGTGTTCACGTGTGTGATTTACTGACCTGTGGTGTGCTGGGTAAGGAGGCAAGGGCGGTGCTCTGTGCATCGGGACAAAGGGATTTCATGCAGTGGTGAGAATCGTCTCTCCGAAGCCTTGTTCACCTGTGTGGTCTTTGGAGGAGGAGGAGGAGAGATCGGGAGGAGGAGGAGAAATCGGTCAGAGCTGCTCTCCTGCCAGGACTCGGGGTCAGTGTTGGGGATGACACAGGGTGGGGCAGACTTGGGCCTGGGCCTGGGCCTGAGGCTCCAGGGCTGTGGAAGGTCAGGGGTGGAGGAGGGGGTGGGTGGAGATTAGCTCTGTTTGTGACGCAGCTCTCAGGAAGAGATAAGCCTTCAAGGACATCTGGTAAAGTGACTGAGAGGCCTTGGCATTAACTTTGCCTACCTGAGAAACGGGCACAGATGTGGCCATCTGGAAATACACACCCACACTTCAAACACACATCAGACATGTTTCACTGGTGCACACACACTCACATGCGTGCATGCACACACCCACACAC
This sequence comes from Tenebrosternarchus preto, assembly GCA_025802075.1. Lineage (NCBI taxonomy): Eukaryota > Metazoa > Chordata > Actinopteri > Gymnotiformes > Apteronotidae > Tenebrosternarchus > Tenebrosternarchus preto. The sequence goes on from JAOYMR010000017.1 coordinate 1,578,727, forward strand.
ACACGTACACACATACACACTTCAAAGAAGCATCAAATACACTTTAACACAAACACTCTCCAACACACTAGTCACGCTTAAACACTGACAGTCATGCACATTCTCTCTCTCTCTCTCTCTCTCTCTCTCACACACACACTCTCTCTCTCTCTCTCTCACACACACACACACACACACACACACACACAAACACACACACACACACAGTGTCCTTCAGTCCTGCCCAGCAGGCTGGCTGTGCCAGGGTTGGTTTCATATGTCCAGGCGCCATCGGCCTTCGGCAACAGATGGATCAGATCCTTCAAGACATAAACAATTCAGCACGGCCCTGATTTACCGCTTCAGACCCCAAGGCTGAAAGTCTAGAGGACCCTATAGGGTTACCCGCCCTCTCCAAAGCCAGACTCTCTCCCTAACGCAACCTGGCTTCCCAACACAGCAGCAGCCATGAATTGCAGAGGTGAGCATCTGTAGCCATGGCAACCATGACAAAAGATCCCAGGTGTAAACAAAACAGAGATTTATTTTTTTTTGTTTGTAGTACAATTCCAGTACAATTCCAGTATGATTCCAGTACAATCCCAGTATGATTCCAGTATGATTCCTGCATTCGTTGGATTTAATTGATGCTAATGCATAACTCTTTTCTAATCCTTTTAGATATAATGTTTTCAAGCTGACAGTTTTTCAAATGAGTTTAGAATGAGTTTAGAATTGTGAGTGGGAGTTGGTTAAACTGCAGTGTCCATCTTTAGTGACGGGGGCCAAGCTGTTGTTGGGGTCACCATACAACTGCCTTGTAGAGTCAAAGAGCACAGCCTTGAAAAACCTTCTGTCTCCTGTACAGCCTCCCTACTTAGTGATGATGATAACCACTTGTCCTCCATGTTGGGTGAAAGTGTGAATGTATCTGTGGGTGTGAGTATGTGTGTGTGTGTGTGTGTGGGTGTGAGTGTCTGTGTGTTTGGAGGGGGTGGGGGTGTGGACAGGATATTTGTCACTTATCAAGGGAAGTCCAGAGCTCCGTTTCTCTTTTGTTTAAAATGGCTTCCACCATGTTGGCGTTGGAGTAAGTGCCTGGGTGCGTGAGTAGAGGATACTGGAAAGTATGTGGTTACGGGAAGATCGCTCTCGCTTCTTGCTTTGTTCGTCCTCATCACCTCCTGGAGCCGGGGGAGGTGACCAGGCTACGCCATTGCTGTGAGTCACGTGACCGTGCTGGTGGAAGTGTGGCAGTGGAGGTCTGTGAGAGAGCCAGGATGTGTAGTACGGGTTATTACTGGTGGGGATGGTGAGGAGTGTGAGATGTTTGTGCAAGGGTGTGTGTGTGTGCATGCAT
>JAOYMR010000017.1:1585065-1596772 GCA_025802075.1 Tenebrosternarchus preto
TTCCTCCCTTGTCTCATCTCTGGTCTCCTGGCACAGAAGGACATGTTTGTCTTGGAGATATAATTGTACTTGTTTTTATTTGGTTTCTCCTCACCGATGGACTAGTGACTTGTACTGACTGACACTATAACACCCCCCTCCCCCTCCCCCTTACTAGCACCATGCTGCTCACAGCCGTCTGTTCTTACGCAACTCGATCACTCCAGACAACTGAGACAGACCTCCAGATCACAACTTCCAGACAGAGGCAGACAAACAGCCAAGACTCAGACCTCTGCCACTCTGCCCACTCTACCTGTCTGTCTATCTGTTTCTCTACCTGCCTGTATATCTGTTTCTCTACCTGCCTGTATATCTGTTGGTCTACCTGTCTGTTGCTGTACCTGCCTGTCTATCTGTCTCCCTACCTGTCTGTCTATCTGTCTGCCTGCCTCTACTTGTCTATCTCTTTGCTCATCTGCCCCCCCCCCCTGTAAACTACTGTGTTCATTTCGCCATGGCAGTTTAATTAATACATGGTTAATAACACAGCTCTTCCCACACTACTGTGCTAGTGTACAGTGTGCAGAGTGTAGAAACGTGTCTCTCTTAACAGAGGAACAGTTCAGCTCCAGTCCAGCGCACCGTTGTATTTTTAAGCGCATTACGGCTAATGCTTTTATTGTAGCTGATGGTTTGTTTCCTCATGGGGTCCTAGTAGGGACTCCCTTCACACACACACACACACGCGCGCGCACACACACACGCGCACAGACGAGCGAACAGCTGCGTGTCTTCTTCATGGCAGAGTGGGATTCACGTTGGAGAACGAGCCGCTGGAGAGAGTGCACAGCTGATTCAGCTGCCTGTCATTCGGTCGCATGGGAGGCTGAGGTCAGCACCGTAACATAGCTACAGTGTTACGGTGAGGCTGGAGGACCTGGGCCCCTCACACACTCATGCAGCAGCAACAGGGGCCTTTCAGAGCGTGCATTATGTTGATGGATGGAGTTAAATTACCCCACAGTGAGATGTTGAGGTCATCACTAAGCCTCTGTCTCTCAATCAGTGAGAGTGTGTGTGTGTGTGTGTGTGTGTGAGAAAGACGCAGAAAGCGAGGTTGTTCTTTAGCGTGAGCCTCGCCAAGGCCTGGCCAAGGTAATTTGCTTTGCACCTTCCAGCCAGCTTGTCTTGTCAGGATTATGTGTTTTCCTCACTGTGTTTATGACTCTCTCTGCTTTGGAACCATTTACGTCTGATTCCGAAATTCCACAATTTTTACAATCGGGGAGCGTGTTCTTTCACAGGCCTCGTGCTTCACCCTGCTCTCCACATCATTCTCTCTTCTCCTTCTCATCTCTGTTCTGTTCCTCCTTGTGTTGTGTTCTCAGGTCTGTTTGGTGCAGGCAACTTCTACAGTGTCTAGTTGTTGTTTTTTTTCTTTTGCTGTTTTTTTTTGTTTTTTTTTGTTTTAATTTTCCGAGCGACTGCTCCGAGCTTTTACCAAGATTAACTCTTCCATCGTAATTTTTTCCCCTCATGAAAATTGGAGACCCAGCATGGAAAAAACGAAAGCGGTAAAGCATCCCGGGGCTCATGCTGCCGTGTGCCGTGCGTGTTCAGCCTGTGCCAGGTCTTCACGGTGATAAGTGCTCTGTACTTTCTTCCACTCTTCTCTCTGAAGGCCTCTCTCTCCCCCTGTTCCACCGGTGTCATGATTACTGCAGCTAAACACTCTCATTTCAAACCCCTCCCCCTTCCCATCTGGGCAGAGGGGGGGGGGGTGGTGGATGGTGGGGTGATCTCATTAGGTATCCTTAATCAAAATTTCTTTCTCTCTCTCTCTCTCTCTCTCTCTCTCTCTCTCTCTGTCTCCCACTTGCTGCCATTTAAACAAGTGTCAGTTGAGTCAGTCTGTGAATGAATCTGTGCCAGTAACCTGGTACTTAGTGCTGTGCTGGTGTGAAACAAGTCCATAGAGTATATAGAGTCACACTGTCCATCAGGAGCAGATGACCACAGGCATCATCTTGCATTGTATAGATATTGTATTGGTATTGTATTGTGTTTACACCAATATTTATTGAACGTGAAATATTTATTGAACTGTGTGTTTCTGTGGAGTTTGCAGGATACTGGACGACTCCAAACACTTTCTTAATGTTAGGATTCATATTGGGGTTCATTAAATAGTGGGGTTTGTGCGTTTTATCAAGGTGTGGAAGAGGTGCAGTAAATCACAGTGCATGTGGAGAGAGTTGAGTTTCAGTTCCAGATCGAGGCTAAACCAGCAGGCCTCAAATCATCAGGCTAAATTTGGTCCAGGGGCCCCAGCAGGGGCAGCAGTCCAGGCCGCAGCGTAGCCTGAGGTGGGGGTTGAAATTCCTCGCTCAGAAATGGACCATTCCCATCTGCCCAAGGATATTCAGCAAGAAACACCCAGCATGTGTAAACTGGAGGGTTCTCGCCCTCTCTCTCTCTCTCTCTCTCTCTCTCTCTCTATCTCTCTCTCTCACCCCACCTCTCTCTCTCTCCCAGCTCACTCTCCTGTTTTCTCTCTCAGTATATTTTCTATCTCAGTATATCTGCCTATCTTTGTCTCTCTCTTTCTCTCTTATTTTTTCTCTCCCCTTCTCCACTCTTTTTTTTTCCAGTTTCTAACAAAAGCTCCAGTGTATGAGATTTCAAATGCCATCAAGCCCACATATTATTTCTGTGTCCCAAACAACACTGCTTTCCCGCAGTCACTGTGACATTATAAGGAAAATGTTCACATAAACAAACACACATGCGCAAAAAGCTCGGAGAAAACGCCACAGTTTGCGTGGAGAATTTCAGCAGGGCATTTCAGCAGAGCATTTCCCTGGAGGATGCACATCCAGATCTCTTCCATTGTACCTGAGCTCTGGAAAAGCTCTTTTGACACTAGCCAACCTAAATACCTGCTCTGTTCCTTCACCTGCTCACCTGCCCTGTTGATAACGTGTGTTAACCCTTTCTCTCTCTCTCTTGGTTTTTCCCTGCTCAGATTGGGCTGCACCTGAGGCCCCTCGACACCCTCCCTGTGCACCGCAGGCCACTGGTGTTCATCCTCAACTCCCCCGAGCCCGTGCTCTGGAGGCTACGGGTGGAGAAACTGGCTGCTGGGGTCAAACGGGTCTTCATTGTGAGTTTGAATTTACCACCATCTTTCCTCCTCTCTCTCTTTCTCTCTCTCTCTCTCTCTCTCTCTCTCCCTCTCCCTCTCTATTTTCCTCTTGCTCCTGTGTACTCAGTCCCATACCAGACGGAGTCTCACCGTACTGAATATTCAGCACCACCTCGCTCCCCGGACAGCAAACACACTCACACACTCGACTCTTTTACAAGACTCACTCTTCCCCAAACAAACATCCCACTGGCACCTGCCTGCCAATTCTCCACCCACTCAAAGATTCATTCAGGTGTGTCTCTAGCCGAAACACAAGGGTGCTCACACACGTGCATTTATATTCATGTTGTTTGGCAGATGCCGTTCTCCAGAGAGACTTTATATCTGTCAGTGTGACAGTACGTGTGTTCATGTGCTACCTGCAAATCAAACCCATGATGTTGGTGTTACTATCACCATACTCTGCATTTCCAGGTATATGTGTGTGTGTGTGTGTGTGTGTGTGTGTGCCTTTCAGAAATTTCAACACAAATGAAACACAACTTCATTATGTTAAACAGCAACAAACCTGAACTCATACTAATAGGATCAAAATCAACGCTCAGTCAAACTGGTTCTATTCTGCCCCTGTGCATTGGTTCTATCACTCTGTGCATTGGTTCTATCACTCTGTGCATTGGTTCTATCACTCTGTGCATTGGTTCTATCACTCTGTGCATTGGTTCTATCACTCGTTGCATTGGTTCTATCACTCGTTGCATTGGTTCTATCACTCTGTGCATTGGTTCTATCACTCTGTGCATTGGTTCTATCACTCTGTGCACTGATGATATCACTCTTTCCATCTCCCCCTTGTTTAAAATCTGGGTGTTGTTCTTAATGCAAGTCCTTCGTTTGACACTCATGTCTCTGTTAAAACGTCCTTCTTTCCCCTGACTTTCCACTGTGCTCTTTCCATATACTGCACAATGCCATTATTCTGGTAACATTGTGCCTGCTGTGTTTTCTGATGCTGTCTGTTTATATCTGTAATTGTAAACATCTTTAGGTTCTTGAAAAGTGCTATAAATCATATATTATTATTGTTATAAGACGGGTGGCTTTTGGCTGGAGTTTTCAGTAATGTCTCCTCCAAACAGCCCATTAGTTATGGAAGCAGAGAGGCCTGTGTCTGGCGCTCTCCTTGTCCTAATGCTGAAGCGGAGAAACTCCTGGATGCAGAAGCAGCAGGGATTCGGTCAATAAAGGCCAAGCATGGAGAGCACAAGGCTGGTTGAGCGCAGTTCCTCTGTCTGCTACAGGATGCCTTTCTGTGCGTTTCTCTCTGATACGCGCTGGAGAACGAGGGCTTGTAGCAAAACGCAATCATGTGCCAAACGTGGCCTCGAAGCTTGCATTTCTCACCAATAATCATTCTCGAATATGCCTGAACACCATCATATTCCATAAGAATGTAAGAATGCAGCATTAGGAGTTTCTATTATTTCCATATGTGGCGATGTGTACAGCTCACTCGCTTGTTTTGGGAATGCGGATCAAATTACTTTGTTTTATATGCTCACACACAAACACACACACATGCTCAGCATACATAGTATCTCTCTAACATCTTTATTTTCCTTTTTCCAGTGCTCATGACTATACCTTTGCATGCTCTCTCTATGAATCATTGGACAGGAACCTTAAATGAAATCTTACTGCCAGTCTTCTCACACCCTCATAAGCTTTGTGAAACCTCACTGGATGTCGCAGCTGTCCATCACCACCAGTGTACCTCACTGGATTTTGCAGCAGAGGTTCACAAACCCTGTTCTAGCCCCAGAACCTCAGCCTGCCCCAGTACGTGAACAACCCCGGTCCCATGAAAAACCTGCAAACTGAGCTGTTTCCTATACAAGGTGCACACTCTCACCTCTGACGGAACGGAGTGCTATAGCTGTGTTTGGTGAAAATGTAGCTGCTTTTGAAACTGTAATTCTGAACTGAGCATGGTCGAATCTGCCTCATACGTCCAGACCTCCTGTAAACGTGAAGCTTCTCCTGGGTGGTTACAGAGAACGCACTACTCCTTTCTTTCTGCTGAAGTCGTTCTAGCGGGGCGTATTTTGGGCCGTCCCAGACGACGTGAATATGTTCTCGTACACACAGTACACCTGTCTCTTCCCGGCAGCCCTTGATGAGTGTGGTTACACACACAAATTGAACGTACCTGATCTGTGGATTTTGGCAGCGCGATTTGTTTTGACAGTCGGGAGGGAAGGAAGCATTAACTGTCCTCTCCATAACGCACTGCCTGAATGAACCCTCTCTCCTGCTGGAGACCAGCACAACTCTAGCTCTCGTGTTGCAAGCACGAACGTCTAGGGCGTCCGCAGCCAAACAGGATTCCCATAATCCCCTATTCTGTTCGGATCAGGGGGGGAGTTACTGAAAGATGAGACACCTTATCCACACGTGTTCTGTCAGCACTCCGCCTTCCTCTGCTCTCCTGTGTCATCTCCTGGCATGCATTAAGAGTTACGGGTTAGGGAATATGACATCAGTCCAGCAGACACACACGTACATATACACACACACACACACACACACACACACGCATGCCTACCTCACTAGCCCTCACAGTTGGTTTGAGATCAGCCAGAACAATGACCTCACACAATAATACACTCCATGAACACAAGTTCCAGCTCTACATCAAGAAGTACACACACGCACATACACACTTACACAAGCACATACACACACACACACACACACACAAACACCTCCTGCCCTCCATCTCTGTGCCAGAACTGTTCCCTGTTCAGCTCTTCCCTCACTGAGGGAGATGTGTGAGGTGAGACTTCATTACATTCTTCCAGCAGATGTCTGAGGTAACAAAAGTGTGCAGGAGCCAAGACTAGCCTGACTTCAAAAATCACAACGTTCGTAGCGGAAGTGAAAAAGACTTCCTGCATATTCATCAATACAGCCAACAGACCTGCATTGTTGGGTCATAAACCCCAAAACACCACAGACACCCCCGGGGGTCCCGCAAGCTACTCGGCTTGAGTTGTTCTGGGACTAAATATGTTAGAATAATTGGTGCCAGTCCTCGAATGTTGCCCCTCAGCCTGGAGGCCTGGAGACACAGATGGACATCCTGGAGCATGTTTGGGCTGGTGGGCACCGTGTTGGTGTTGGCTACACCGTCCGAGAAAGACAGATGACTGGCTGTGAAACGCGGGCCGTGGGCGGTCCTGTCGGTCGCGACAAGGATGCGGTCGTCCCAGTCGTGCTGAATCGAACGTTATTCGGGTCGGATGAGATGTGAAGATGGGTTTGTCCTGTGAGATGGGGGGGGGGTGGCTGACTAGCCCAGCTAGCCTTTACTGTACTATTGTGGCAGTGTGTCTGAGAAGTCAAATCTGGAAATCGTCTTTAAAGGCTTTTGACAGAGTAACACTTTTAAAGGATATTGGCTTTTGGAAAATTGTGTCTCTTTTTCTATTTGCCAAGTAGCTGTTTTCCTGTTTTTTATTACTGAAGTTAGCTGGGAAAGACTCAATCTCTCTGATTGTTAATTGAAACCATGGAGGAACCAATATCGTTTTTTTTTGCAGTGGGGGTCTGATCTGCAGAAATGTTATTCTGCATCACTTGCAGACAGATGGTGGTGTTTTCCATGAGGCCTCTTTCCATTTCACAGGAACACATGACTTGACTTCCTGCCAGGGGCTTGATTAGCTTTTTCATAGTGAGCGGAACGAATCGCCTACAAACACGTTCGCCGTCCCAGTTCCCCGCAGCTTGTCGGGACATTCGTCCCGTCTCCCAAGAGTCTGCGGTACAGGTTCCTTCCCCTCCCTTTCTCACTCGCGCCCGTTTTAAGCACTTCATCATCTCCGAAAGGTTTGTGCTCTTTTTTTTTTTTTTAGCGCACATGGTGTTGTGGAGTGGTGGAGGATTACAGCCTGGCGATAATTGATGTAAACCATTTGGCGTGGTGTTGTGGCTCAGTCTTCACATATGGCAGTAATACGGAGACGCTGATAGGCTGAGACCAGAAAACCACAGTGAAATCTGCTCTTTTGAAGGCGTGGCATGTCGGGGCTCTACCCACCCGATCACAGCCTTCCTAGCGAATGGCCTGCATCTTTTTTGTTCGTTTGTTTTCACTACTGTAACATAACTAATCCCCCTTGTGGGGGGGCAGGATGAGTCCCGCATAAGTTGGATCAGGATGTGCCGGAGTGGAAACCCAGGCTATCTGTGTCCTCCGCTGGGTAAACTGGGTGTAGCTTTCCAACAGCTGGTGTAGCCAGTCAGGCAGATGGTAAAACGTCATTGTAAAGTGTTCACCTTGCTCAGTCTTTCCACTCTGATCACTTTGTTTGGTTCGTTTTGTGTGTCTGAGACAATGTTGGTGATCTGGAATTACCTTGAAAAGCTAGGCTTCTTCCATCACTGGTCTACTGCGTTCATCAAAGACTTTTATGTATGGAAAAAGCCTGGGTAAAAGCTTAGGTAAAAGCCAGTCCCGGGAGGACTCTTATCTTGACGGTATACAGAGGCCCTGTGTGAGGGTGGAGAGCACGAGAGGAAGCAATGCCTTTCTGTGCCACTGCAGGAGTGGCCGGCCTTGTTCTGCTCTGGTGAAGGCAGGGTGTAAGATTTCCCAGCCTCCTATTTCAGACGTGGAGCTCACAGAGGAGCAGCACAGGCCAGATGTCAGCTGTTCAGCCCCAGCAGAAGTGCATCGTAAAAAACGCCGTTCTCTCTGGGGCCAGCCGGCTCGGTCGTATGCCGGCCTCGCCGAGTCTGATGACCAGCTCTCCGGCCAACGTAAGATCACCGGACGACACGGCATCAGACGGCCAAGAGACCCACTCGCTGAACCTTAGCTCGTAGCTCAGAGCTAGCACCGGCAAGAAGCTCCTGTCTGGACCCGTTTACTGCCAAATGAGATGGATAAACAGGAAGATTTACTCAGCAGGATAAACCCAGAGAGAGACTCAAGGCTGCTTCTTCCAAGCACGAGTGGTGTGTAGAGCAGCTGAAATTGGCGAGGAAAACACGCAAAGCTAGAGTCCCAGGAATTCTGGGCCGCATCTCGCCCTTAATTTCATTGTGTTTTCTGAGAGAGTATGGAGGAAGCAAAGTGGAGAACGCAGGCAGCTGTTAGACTGCTGAGAGAGACTGCGGTTAAAATTCACACCACTAATAGTGACACATAAAGAACTTTATCACACGCTTAGCCTCCCTCAGGTTACCTCACCACACCACGCGCCGTAGTACACCTTTTGATTCGTATCGGGAATCTTTTACTTTATATGCATTTTTGCTTTTATATCTAGTTTCCAATGTTTACATTTAACAAGTTAGCAAATGGCAGTGTTTTTCTTCAGTCCACTTTTTGCTCTCTTTTTTTCACTTCTCATACCAGTTTTTTCTAGCGTTTGTACCCTTTTAAGGAAACTGCTGCTATATCATGGCATGTTTAGGCTGTGTGTCCTTAACTGAAGCATTTGAATTAGTGCTAAATCCCTTCTGAAGTGTTGTTTACTGGCCCAGTGTGCACTGAAGGGGAGCAATTGGTGTACTATAAAAAAATCCTGTTGAAATATGCTGTATGCATAGACCTAAATAGTTATGTGCCCTGACTTCAGATGTTCTTGTTACCGTAACTGGGAACAGTATCACCTTCTCGTGTCTGTAGAGGCACGGTTAGTAGACGTTACTCACACAGCTGTATCTGTGCCACAGAGTTCGGGCAGCCGGCCTGCCCATCTGTGAGTTGGCACGGCCTTTGGCACGGCGCTTGGGTTGGAGGGCGAGTGTGGGGACGTGTGGGCGGAAGAAAGGTTGTGCTGGGCTCCAGAGCAGCTCATTAATGCTCCAGAGCAGCTCCTTAATGCTCCAGAGCAGCTCCTTAATGCTCCAGAGCAGCTCCTTAAGGCTTTCTTAGCCCCTTAAAGAATTCCTGAGGTTTAAAATGCAGCCTGGAGCTAATTTAGAGTTTCAGGCCTTTTTCATGAGAATAATTACATACCCTGTTCCCTCAGTTAACTCACTAAAGTTGGCTACTCTCTGTGAGGTGTGCCAGCGGAAACACAAAGGCCTTCTCTCCACTACATGCTCCCTCGGCTTCCTGTTTTTGGTTTTCTCGCCTGTGCTGCCCACCTCTCGCCTGTGGTCCCACATCTCGCCTGTGCTGCCCGCCTCTCGCCTGCGGTCCCACATCTCGCCTGCAGTGCCGGCCTCATCTGCAATAGCTGTGAGTGGAGTTTTCACCTCCCTCCCCTTTCCAGCTGTAGTGGAGCTCTAAAAATAACGTTCAACATAGACCTGAAATAACGTTCAACATAGACCTGAGTTCTTCGACAGTCTCCATGCCTTACGCTTTCTTTTTTTAATTCTTCGTTTCGAAATTTATCGTCTCTGGCCAGAATGGCGGCTTTGCTCGGAGAGCCATCCAAAGGTCAGGCAGATGTTCCTCTCTCTCTTTTTCTCTTTTACTTTCACTCAGTCTCTCTTTTCGTGATCACTTTTGTTCTCTGTGGTTCTTTCACTTCCTTTCTTTCTATCACTTGCTCTCAGCATCACAGACTCTCTCTCTCTCTCTCTCTCTCTTTCTTTCTTTGTCTCTCTATCTTTCGTAACACAGACCACAGGCGTGGGCCTCTGGGAGCCTCTTGGGTCTGTCTGTTCCACAGTCTGACGGTTCTGTTATCGGTGCTGGGGGTTGATATAATGCTTTAGTAGATCCGCCTGCACACAGTCTGTCCAGTGCAGCTCCATGCAGATGGAGCCTTGGGGAAGGGATCAGGGCATGAGAGCCGAATACTGGAAAAACATGAGCTGGCGAGGAACTGAACGACTCTTGGCAGTCTGAACCTCATGCACGGCCGTGTGGGCCCATCCAGTGGGTTTTCCAGCACATGCGAGTGTTTTGCTCTCCGAGACGGAGCATGTGGACTGCGGTGTGTCCCGGGGTGGAGGGGCGGAGGGGCAGGCTCAACCTCGCATGCACGGCTCCAGCCGAGCTAGACGTTCCACCCACATCCCCCAAAACACACATGCACTAAAATCTGCACGCACACACACACACACACGCATACACACGCCCCCACCCCCAGTTTAATCCATCTCTCCTGTGTTCTCATTTAGTCTTAATGATGCATTACCGCTGTTCTTAACTCATGACTGTAGCAGTCGCACATGAACTGATGGAAACACGAGGAGTGTGATGTGATTTGAACCGAAACGATGAGGAAATGATGCGATTTTCTTGAGCTTTATTGACAGTCATCTGACTTTCTACATCCACTCTTGTGTACAGTGTGTTTTCCAATCTGCTTGCTTCACTCATAAGATAAACTTGGCTATTACATACCAGACAACATTCTGCCAGGTGACCCACCCTGTTCTGACCTCCCACCAGTCACTGCATTCATGGGGCAGGATACACATGCGCACAACCACACACACACACACACACACACACACACATAACCACACGCACACACACACACATTCACATAACCACACGCACACACACACACACACATAACCACACGCACACACACACAACTACACACACACACACATTCACACATTCACACAACCACACACACACACACACACACACACACACACACGGTGTCTCCTGTAACATAAACCCAGCACAGGGCAGATGGTACTGAGTCAGAGCACGAAGTGGAAAAAACTGAGCACATTTCGAGAAACTTTCAAACATTCACCAGGACTGAGTGTGAAAAATGTGTGTTGGCAGAGGTGAGAAAGATGGGTTAATTTTGGAAAGTCCTATTGTTACATTTTTTTTTCCCCTTGTGTTTCTTTATAGCTCATGGACTAAATTTTACAAGGTACCATAAAAGTGTGGATGTGCATATCACTACAGTATCAGTTTTTACAGGCATTTCTTTGTTATCAAAGAAATCTTTGTTTCTCTCAAAAATCGACTTCATGAGGCTAATAAAAAGATCCCCATCTGTATTGTAAATCAGGGCTACCTGTACTGCCAAAAACTGCCTGCTGCCACTTTCATACACTATATTGTACTGTACACAGTATTGATATTTCGCAATGGTGTGTGTGTGTGTGTGTGAGCCAAAGTCTGAGGCCACCATTAGACTGTTGTTTTAGTATAAAGATATAATGCTCACTTGCTTTATTAGAATACACCTAGAAAATAGTCCATGCAAAAGGGCTCAAGATAACCCCAGTCATGTCTTTTAATTCGAGAGTACCTAAATAATTGAAACTCCATGAGTGATTGTTTTTCACAGTGTGATGGTTGGTTACATTGTTTGTATTCTAACAGTGTTTATTCTAAAACTCTGTGCTCTAAGGTATCAGAGAGCTCAGATGTCCAGCTGGAGGTAGGGAATGTATCCCAGTCCTGTGAGGTGAATAAGGAGATCCTGCCACAGGACAGCGAGAGCCTGCTGTCGTGGGCGAAGCTCCGGTACCACGCTGTCACCTCCGTCACGGAGATCCCGAAGGCTCACGACATCTACATTAAAGTTGGGGAAGGTGAGAAACAAGCATACATGCACGCATACACACACACGC
>JAOYMR010000017.1:1596872-1606872 GCA_025802075.1 Tenebrosternarchus preto
GAGCACAGGCTGGGGAGAGAGAAAGGGGGAGAAATTAGGGGAGAATGGGGCGGAGAGAGGGCGGAGAGAGGGCGGAGTATGTGGAAGAAGAGAGTGGAGAAAAAAAAGCAAATGTAAATAGCAAATGTAAAAATCCAGACTTTTAGTGGTACCAGGAAATTCTGCAAGTTTCTTCTAATAAATAAACACATGCTATTAAGACCCCGTTCAGGGTGAGATCCTTCCGTGATGTTAGCCACAGTGACTACATTGAATGAATTAAAGAGAATAAATTAAACATGGGACAGTGTAAAGACCTGTTGCCTAATAGAGTTTAGTGAAGGTTGAGGGTCTAAACACATCCATCATACGTCTGTGGAGGAAGCTGCAGCTGAACGGCTCCATTATCGCTGAGCGGTTTTGTGGAATTCAGGAGGGATTCCGCCATTACGGCTCAAGGCCCGCAGGGTGGATCTGTTCAGATGTTTTTTTTATGGAATTCAGGAGGGATTCCGCCATTACGGCTCTAGGCCTGCAGGATGGATCTGTTCAGATGTTTCAGGGTCAGTAGGTGCAGTCTTTTTCTCCCACTCAACAATAGCAAAAAACGGCAGTGCGTTGATCGTCTCTCGGCAGTCAGATGACATAAACGATGCGCTGGTGAGTCGGCTTCACTCTGAACACGAGCCAGAGAAAAGAGGGAGTTTATTTGAGAGAGTTGTTTGAGGTAGTTATGTGAGATATGTCACTAGCAGACAGGGTGAAGTGGACTCGCTTGGCCCCGTAAAGGCAGGAGTCTTCGTTGCTTCAGTCTATGGCTTGGCAGCGGTTCGGCTTGCGATGTTTCCCTCTGCAGGAGACTGATGTCGTTCTCCCCTCACTGGGCCCTTTGTATCTCGACATTAGAGTGGACACATTTCCGATCTGTTTTCTACAAAGCGCAGGCATCTTAAAGGGCCAGGAAGAGACGGGCCAAGGAGAGAGGTGCCAACCTTTCAGTTTATATGCACCATCTTTGTGCTCTGTCCAAATAAGGAAGCGCCTCTCTCCCGGTGTCTGATTATCCGGGCTTGTCTCCTAAGGAGGACCATGAGTCAGCGCCTGTAATTTTATTTAGGTCGCATTAATATGGTTCCTAAATAGGATGCCTAGACCTGTAGAGAGCACCAGCATTCTCCTGCACTTTTCCTGGGTTTGTAAACAATGTTGAAGATTGCTGCATGCCCACATATCTCCAGAGCTTTGGTCAATACTGGAGGTCACGTCTCTCCAGAGCTTTGGTCATTACTGGAGCTCACGTCTCTCCAGAGCTTTGGTCAGTATTGGAGAGCACATCCCTCCAGAGCTTTGGTCAGTATTGGCGTTCATGTCTCTCCAGAGCTTTGGTCAGTATTGTCTCTGCTCAAACTGGTTTTCAGATCCTGCATTCTCAGAAACCTGCAAGATTGACAGCAAGTTCCTGTCACTGAATTACCTGGCGAGTTACATGCAGCCACAGTCGTCCACAGGCTGCGTGCTCTCTGGTCCTGATCCCATCCAGGAGGTCCATATCATCGAGCTGCAGACCCCCAACTCCAGCAGGTGAGCACTCGAAGGGTCACCCCCTGGCTGGGGAAAACACTGGTTAAAGGTTAAAGGTCAAAGGGCAGAGAACAGACACGCCACTGTGCCTTATGACTGAGGAACTTTTTGTTTATGTTCCGTTTCCTATTTACACTGTTTGTTTACTACTTTTTATGTTTAACATCTTTTCATGTTTGTTAACCAATTACGCATTGACTGACTGCACATTACAGGCCAACAGTAAGTCAGATTTGCAGAATGCATCCCAGAATGCAGCGGGAGAGCTGTCTCTGTGATTGGCTCTTAGCTCAGTGATGCACACACGTCGTGCCGTTCTGGGAAAATGCCTAGTTTCCCAGATGCAGAAGGCATGCTAACTAAAAACTTCTAGCACTTTCTCTCTTGCGCGCTTTATCTCTTTCTCCTTCTGTATCCGTTTTTTCTCTCTCTGCCCTCTTTCTTTCTCTTCCCCTCTCCATTAATTCTTTCTATAATGCTCTCTCTCTCTCTCTCTCTCTCTCTCTCTCTCTCTCTCTGTCTCTGTCAGCAGCTTCCAAGTGGATGTATCTGTGGATTTGAGGCCTTGGGAAAGAGGAGCACCTCTCCATCGTGACATTGTGCTGCTGCTCAGATGTGAGAAGTCTGTGAACTGGGTGATCAAGGTTGAGAACATCATTGGAAAACTCCACATCGTGGTGTGTGTACACAGACATCTTTACACACACCATACACACAGGTTTCACACTTGCTGATTCTCTTTGCAAAATATCCTTGACGACCACATTCAGTGTCAGATTTAAA
Source organism: Tenebrosternarchus preto (assembly GCA_025802075.1). Classification (NCBI taxonomy): domain Eukaryota; kingdom Metazoa; phylum Chordata; class Actinopteri; order Gymnotiformes; family Apteronotidae; genus Tenebrosternarchus; species Tenebrosternarchus preto. The sequence continues at coordinate 1,599,216 of JAOYMR010000017.1, forward strand.
GGCTTCCAGTGGTAATGTCTTTTAAATCTTGCTTCATTTGAAAGTTTAAAAGTCTAGTAGATCAGGAGCTTCATCTGCTTACAGTCTCGGGCATAACCATGCATGAAGAGCTGATTGGTTCTGATCTACATAGACAATTATAGGACGTTAAAGCAGAAAATGAAGTTTGCATGTGTACATTCGTGCATGTACATGCTTTTGTGTGTGAATGTATGCTTGCGTGTGTGCGCGTTCTTGTGGTTGCGTGTGTTTGCGCGAGCGCGTATGTCAGTGTTTCGCACAGTGCTAAAGAATGTGAGCTATGTGTGCGATATGATATCGTGGTGAAGTCAGAACGCCTCTGTGGGCAGACCGGCCTGGCCACTTCTGCCAGGCTGCTGTCAGGCTGTGAGAAAACGAGTGTGGGAACAAATGGGGTTAAAACATTCCATCCTGCTCAGATTACCAGGCTGGAGCAACAGGGAGCGACTGTGTAATCCCAACCCCCTGTCTGACGCGGTAAACTAGTAGCGTTCGGTGAATCCCACTCTAACGGTGGTGAACTGGTCTTTCCTGGGCATGTCTGTCTGTGGATGAGCGAGTTTGACCCTGTCTGTGTGGAGTGACCCCGTGACCCCATGACCCCTGCAACCCTCTGCTGTTCTGTGCTTATGCTCACGTCCAGGCGAACTACAACAAATTTGCTCGTTATTACTGGAGAAGAGTGAGAGGTCACTCTCACATAGGTGTGACAGGTCACTCTTTGGTCACTAGACATTTAGTCTTTGTTTGTTAGTAAAACATCTCAACTGTATGGTATTCTTTACAATACACTCTTGCTTTATGTTCTGGTTTTTAAAAGGAGGGTCAAAAGTTTTACTTAATTAAAGGGACCCCCAGTTATGATTTGAACCATAATTAATAATATACCCTGTTCAGCAGTACCATAGTGGTGTAGAAAATGATGGATGGTGATGGATGCCTCCTAACAATAAATAACAAAACTGTGGGAATCTGCCTCACCCCCTCTTCCACCTTCAGACGTTTGACAGCGTTAGCCTGACCGCTAGCACAGAGAGGCTGATGCAAGTGACCAGGGCTGTGAGGCAGCGGCTCCCCGCAGGGGCTCAGGCTCTCATCCAGTGGGCGGAGGAGAACGACCACAGCCCTGTCACATCCTACACCAGCACGCCCACGGCCAACATCTTCAACCTGCGATTGCGGGAAGCCGGTAGGACTCTCCTAAACCTTCCAGTAACAACACGAGCACAGCCATACTTTTAGTTGTCTGTTGGAGCTCAACACCTCAGGGAAATGGTAGAGGTTAAAAGATTGTTTCTTGTAAACCTTTAAAAGCATTTCAAACTTTTGTAGTGTTCCTGGGTTGAGCTCCTCACCCCGTCCCTCTCTCCACCTCTAACTGCGACTGCTGTCACTTCCAGATGTGGTGGATCCTCTGAAGACCATGTTCCCCCCTGAGCTTTCCATCCTCGAGGACACCGACCTGTTCCCCCTGCCCGACGACCAGGACCCCCCGGGCCGCCCCAGTCTGCCCTTCCTCGTCCCGCCAGTCCGGAAGCCGCCCACCCTGCCCCTCCTGCAGGAGCAGGCGTGGCAGCATCAGGGTCCTGAGGAATACAGAGGAGCTCTGAGTGTGGGGCTCAGCGTGCGCTGTGAGGACAGAAGGATGGTGGTCAGCTTGGACAAGGAGAGCCTGCAGGTAGATGCTTGGTCCTGGAAGCTTGGGGTGTGTGTGTGTGTGTGTGTGTGTGTGTGCGCGTGTGCGCATATAGGAGTGTAGTGGAAGGGATTCTTTTTTACTGCTGAAATAGTGGAAGCTTGTACATATATTTAAATGACACCTTTGAACTTACTGATGGCATCATCAAAGATCTAAACAGTTTCTCACACTTGAAGCAGTGTGTATAGTTGCAGGATGTGTGTCAAACCAGTGACTAGTGGTGGGCCACAGATATGCCCAACCCACTGCTCTCCATGCAGTTACTTTGGTCAGCCTTTGAATTTCTTGCGGGTTTTACTTATTTCGGAAGAAGCAAACCATTTGTTGTTCCGCAATTTTGAAATTCCCCACATCCCTTGCAACTGAAAAATGGTGGAAAGTGCCAAAGAGGTGCAGAATTTATTGGTGGTTTTATCATGAATTCCACATTTGGACCGAACCACAAGCTCTTGTCTGAGCTGAAATCAAAGCTTTGCTTATCTCTCCTCAATGTCGGTGGAATGAAGAATGTAGAAATGCATTTGACAGCCTGGCACAGAAATTGTAAAGCAGATACTTTGAACTACTAAATTGTTTGTACTTTATGTATATTTCAAATGATCTGTTTTTGGACTTTCCTCATAGGCCAGTGGTATTGGTAAAGCCAACATAACCCTTCAGGATCCACAATGCAAAGCAATTTCAAACACCACCCATTACATATTGGAAACTCCACTTACTGGCTGCCAAACCACCAAATATATTTCCCATCCAAGTCCTGTTGTCCTGTATGTCAACTCGGTAAGTACCAATGTTTATATCCAGCTATCTTACAGTCAACAGCAGCGACAGGAGTTAATAACAGTATTCTAATAGATGCACTGTATAAGCCAGAAGTTGTCCATTGTTTATACAGAAATGTTACATTCTCTGTTCAATCAGTTTCAAATAAACTTGAGTGAATACAGAGGGCATAAAATCTAGTTGTTTCCACAGAGCTTAGATAACCGGATAAAAACATTGCAAGCAACAGTACGTGACTGTGCCTTTGTTAAATACATATTATCTTCACACTTTAATTGGAATGAACTTCCTACCTTCCTTCCTACTCATGACTAGGTGAATCGGTGAGTCAGTTACCATGAGTTGATTCTCATCTAAAAAGAATCAGTATCATCTGTATGAAAGCCATTGCGCTGTAACGAGCTGTAATGCGCATTACCTACAGCTGTGTCTGACTGTGACCCGTGTCCGTGCTCTGTAAGTGACAGAGCTGACAGCCAGGGTCAATTAAGGACAGCGCCCCCCCCATCTCTCGATGTACGAGGCGGTCCCACTCCACTCGTATTCACACTGCTTGAATGACTCACTTCCTCACTGATCTCCTATGATAATTTATGGAGGAAATTCAGCACGTCTTATAGGCCCACTCTGTCGAAGGGCTGGCGAAACTCCCAACTATTCCCGACCATTCCCACTATTCCCATGCGGCTATGGACACTGGGCCACGGACGTAAGCCGCCACCCAGCAGAGAGGCGGCTGGGATTTGCCTCGTGACGACAGCTGAACTGGCGAGAGCTGCGTGTGGACTTCAGCGTTTGTGTTTTGCTTCGATTAAGCAATGTTCTCAGGCCTCTATCACCTTCGAACTAGTAAACAGACCCAAGTTCAGGCCATGGGGTGAACTGTGTTGTTATCATACGTGGCCCTCTCACTGAGTTCAGATATGAAACATAGGCTTCACCCATTCACTCAGGGACCAGAGAGCTGTTAAAATGTCTGAAAATTCCCACATTTTAATTCCAGCTCATCTGTTTCTGCTGGCCTTTGGAACACTCTCTCACACACAACACACACACACACACACAGTGGTCACTTCTGCCCCCATCACTGAACATTAGGCAATTATTCATGTTATTCATGAACTACGTTTTTTCAAGACTGTGGGAAGGGTTATGTTTTGGGTTTTTTTTTTTTTTTACAGTACAGTACCAAGGTGACTCATGGGTCATATGTGATTGACAGATTGTGATCAGCCAATCAGAGACAAAGGATGGCAGTGGCTGGCCTACGGATGATGAAGACCTCGAGTCTGGAGATGCCACAGAGAAGACTACCATGGACACTGGACACCGTTCAACCATATTTGTACGGCATTATCATAACACACTGGAGTGTTAATGGCTCTGTTATTCAACACTTATATTGAGTGTTATATAATAAATATTGACTGTTATATATACAAATGCAGAAAGTATTTTCATTTTCAGAAACATTTTCAGTATCTCCACTGGAGAAAATCCGTTTTTTGCTTCAAAAATGTTGCTTTTTGCTTCTCTTAAAGCCTGTAGGTGACAGTCTTACACTTAAGCCCTTGCAGGACACTTGTGTGTGTAATGCAGGTGAAGCTACGTTGTCACACAAAATCAGTCATATACCAGAGTAACTCAAACATTGCAGAGTGAACATATTTGTTCATGCGTAAATGTCTAGGGAGTGCCTGGAGAATTTCAGCCTCAAGACTACATTTCCCAGACTCCCTTAGCGCTGGTAAAGGTTGCTCACAGCTGTTGTGGCGGCTTTTGCCATCTCCTCAATATCTATTCCTTGAACTCCTTCCGACCTGCTCCTCTGGACTGCTATTGTGATTCCCTTTCCAACTTCAAAGTCCTGCCCCCCCTCCTCTCTCTCTCTCTCTCTCTCTCTCTCTCTCTCTCTGTCTGCCACTCATTTGACCGATTTGACTTTTTCTTTTTCTGACTGTTATTTATTCTTCCATGTACTTCAACCCAACATTTACTATTCTGTTTTTTTTTTCCTTTCATTTCCTTCTCTCTCCTTTCTATCCATCTTTCTTTCTTCGCTCTTAGATGCACATTCTGATTTTTGACCTTTTGACCTTTACACTTTTCCACTGTTATTTATTCTTCCGTCTTTCCAGACTCAACCTTTACTGTTGTCCCCCCGACTCCGCAGTAAAAGCTGGCCTTTCTGATGCCAGAGCTCTAGTACCTGAGCTCTCACTCCTTCTCCCTCTCACTCCTTCCTCAGTTCAACTGCACGTATCGCCAAGGTCGGGACTCCCTGGAGGGTGAGCGCTCAAGGACGGACGCCGCTGGGGCGGCCCAAGTGCCCGGGGAAAACGTGACCTTCAGCCTGGAGCTGTATAACACTAAACTGTTCCGTTATCCCGTAGCGCACTCCTTCGCCACTGTCTCGGAAAACAAGCCCATCTTTGTAGAGGTATGCTGAGGAGAGAATTGCCATATTTGAAGTGTGCATCAGTTATATATCAATGTTATATATCTTATATACCCCCCCCCTCCCAAAAAAAATACATTTGGCCATTTTGACAGGAGGACAGGAGGTTCTTGTGCCATATCTAGCAGCTCTGGCTTCACAAATCACTGTTACTGTCATTTTAAAAATGTTTAGGAATGTTTGAGTATTGGGATTTGACTGAAAACAAAACCGAACGGGTCTTGATGTGTTCAAACTGCTCGGTTGCCATGGGAGAAGCGTTTCTCTGGTCTCATCATACTTTATATTCCTATAAAACGTCCTGTTTTCCGTGCTGTCACAGCTGTGTATTGTGCAGACTTTCTGTCTGATAGTCTTGTCCTAGAAACAAGTTGTATTTTTGAATGTGTGTGTGAGTGTGTGTGTTTAGTCTAGTTTAAGGTCTTTTTTTCAAAGCTCCTTGTTTCCCCTGTTAGATATTCACCCTCTCCCATAATGAAAAACTCCACCTTCCATCAAAGGCGCTAAGCTCTTTTGTTTCATATTCACTCACATGACACCCTCCTAGGGTCCTCCCTCCCCCCTGAATGTGTGAGTTGGATTGGTCCGAGTCTGGCTGGCCAATGGTAGCGTGAGCCCTGAGTCCATGCAGTACGTGGGGGGAGCTCTGATTGATGTCTGAACGGGGGGGGGACGCCTGCGTGAACTGCTTCTTTTGTTTGTGTGTCCTGGAGAGACCGCAGGCCTGTAAGCCACAGCGTCTCAGCGCAGTGTCACAGACACTAGCTCCGCCCTGGCCCGGAAAGTTCCCCGTAACTGCCTGTGTCGGGAGTCGTGTTGTCCATCAAGCGTTGTTAATGATGTTGTGCGCGTGCCGGAGCCTGTGGGCATACCGGATACTGTGACCACTGCACTAAGCAGAACTGCCAAAGGCACAGAATTATAGAGGAAATGGGATGGGATGTGGATTTTTTGTGGCTGGTGTTATGTGACTTTGTGTGTGTGTGTGAGCGAGAAAGAGAGTCGGCATGTTTTTGCAGATTCTGACTGGCAATTTTTTGACAAAGCACTGATACTGTAAAAACCAGATGTGATGGTAGAGTGTTGTAGAAGTGGAACGGGTTCTCTGGAGAGGGGCGTGGCTTCGTTGAGCTCCAGTGATGGAAAGGCACTCTTAAATTTGTAAAAAGACATCTCACACAAATTGTGATTGTTGGAAGTGAGGATCCTGAAACTTTAACTGATGTGCATTCCTACACAAAACACGTCTACGCACGCGTGTGCATACGTGTGCATGTGTACACGCGTGTGGGCACGGGTGTGTGTGTGTGCAGATTTGGCTTTGCAGTGCTGATATTGAAGCAAGGAGAAGGTGGACTCAGTAGAGAGAACCCTGATCAGTTCCTTCAGATCTGCTTCTTTTAGCTGTGCCTTGTTCTTGATTCATCCTAAAACAGGATAAATGGATTAGTTGAAAGTAACACAGCCAACATGTCACCACATAACTCATGTTGAAGCTTCACCAGTGTATGTTAATATATGACATGTAGCAGTATTACAGATTGAGCACTAAGGCCAAGTGTAATTTAATATTTCTGTGCAGTACTCTGCATATTCTGCGCAGATTCTGTCCAAAAATGTGAAACTACTCAGTTAGTAAATCTTCTTTACTTTTTACTTTAGCTGATAAATAGTGCTGGGGACTCTCTGTCAGGATAGCATAAATCACTTTCATTTTACTCACAAACATTCTCTATTTTTCTATCTGATTTGCTCTTTGTCCACTTTGTAATATCTCTCTCTCTCTCTCTCTCTCTCTCTCTCTCTCTCTCTCTCTCTCTCTCTCTCTCTCTCTCTCTCTCTCTCTCTCTCCTGTTGCTACAGGTCTCGGCAACAAAAACAGACCCTGATCTGGGCTTCATGATTCAGACCTGTTTCATCTCCCCGAACTCCAACCCGATGGTGATATCTGACTACGTGATCATTGAGAACATCTGTCCCACTGATGACACTGTGCTCTACTACCCTCAGAAGGTTGATTTCCCCATCCCGCATGCCCAGATGGACAGGAAGCGTTTCAGCTTTACCTTCAGGTCAAAGTTCAACGTGTCACTGCTCTTCCTGCACTGCGAGATGTCCCTCTGCTCCCTGAGACGTGACAAGCGTCAGGTCCTGCCGGAGGTACCCACATCCTCTCCTCGGTTTTCCGGTCCTTCAGAGCGTTTCTACCAAGTGCAGATCTTGATTTTAACTCTGGAGGCTTTATTTATCCCGTCCCCTTCTCTGTTAGAGAATCTTCCCCTTTATGTTAGAGCGTCCCTCTCTCTGTTAGAGCGTCCCTCTCTCTGTTAGAGCGTCCCTTTCTATGTTAGAGCATCCCTCTTTCTGTTAGAGCATCCCTTTCTGTTGGAGCATCTCCACCTCTCTGTTAGAGCGGCCCCCTTTCTGTTGGAGCGGCCCCCTCTGTTAGAGCATCTCCCCCTCTCCGTTAGAGCGGCCCCCTTTTTTAAATGCTGCCTGATTGACTGACCTATTCATTCTCACTGTCTACTTTTGAATTCATCTAGTTGGCACAGCAGAGCCTGTACCAGCTGCCATCATCAGTGCTCTCTGTACGAGAGCAGGATGCACAAATCTCCTTCAGTGTTTCTAAGCAACCATCCACAGAACCAAACAAAACCCTAGGCTCCAGAGTTCTGTAGCGGCTTATTGGTCTG
>JAOYMR010000017.1:1608185-1622873 GCA_025802075.1 Tenebrosternarchus preto
AGAGAGAGAGACTTTAATCCTCAGCAAGATAACACAAGAGAAGTTATACAAATCAGATTCTGGCTCTACAACCAAGCTGACAGTAAAGCAGGTTATATCAAAAGTAGGATGATACTTCTCCTTTCATAGATCCTGGTGGCCCTTATCTTATAACATAGACCATACATGATTTTAATCATAATGGCATGGCATGCGTAATTAAGGCAGACACATCTACTCTCTGAGCCTTGCATAAACCCTTATAAAAGTTTGGAAAGGGTAGAAGTCAGCAGTTATTCCTGGCAGAAGTGGAGCTTCTGCACGCAGCTCTGCTTTGAAGTGACTGCGCTGATTTAAGACGACAGAGAGCTAACCAGTTTAAAAATATCTGGCAGATGCTGTTTGAGGAGTACGGATGAAAGGGGCTCTTTCTGACGCCGCGTTTGTGGGGACCGTAAACCTGCGGCTGTTTCTTTAAACCCCATCCAGCTGAGTCCCTAGTCTAGGGATCTGTGTGTGTGTGTGAGTGTGTGTGTGTGTGTGTGTGGTGTGTGGGGGGGGGGGAGAGGGAGAGAGAGGCAGGCATCGCCACACTGCTGTCTCCAAGGCAGCTGGCATTTGATGCCAGCCATCTCATCACTCCCCATTGTCATGCTAATGAAGCTAAAGATCAGACCTCTGCTGAACGGCTACACGGGTGGGCAACAGGCACCACGGAGTGAGAGGAAAGAGACAGGGAAAGAGGAGAGAGAGAGACAGGAGAGAGGAGAGAGAGACAGGAGGGGGAGAGAGAGATGGAGAGAGAGGAGAGAGAGACAGAAACAGAAGAGAAGAGAGAGAGAGGAGAGAGAAAGAGACAGGAGAGCGGAGAGAGCGGCTAACTGGAAACGTTCCACCCTGTCTCCTGTCTCAACCACACACACACACACACACACACACACACACACACAGATAGATAGATAGATGTTATTTGCATTGTTCGAAATGTATATTCACACATGCATATACTCAGCGATGGTCCACACATTTAGGCACTTGCTTAAATGTGTGCAGCTGAAGTAGTTTTGACGTGGTAATGTGTATTTAAGCTCCACAGCCATGAAACAAGTGCATCAATTTAAAGAGGATCTAATATTCCTAATCTCTGAAAAAATGCTTTAAATCCATGACCATGTGCAGGTCTTTCTGTCTCTGTTTCTCTGTCTCTCTCTTTCTCTCAGGTGGGTTGACTGATGGCAGCAGACAGCACTTTTCTCCAAAATGCTTTTAAGGAGCAAAGCCTGGCTTAATGGGTCGGGCCTGGCGCCAGTGACGGGTCGTGTCAGGGTCAGTGGATGTTAACCTCTTAAAGAGCGCCCAGGGCCGAGCTGCAGATCGCAGCGTCTCTCAGCCATCATTAGATAATGGCATTGAAGATGCTGGGAACCCCCAGGGGAGCAGGGCGAGATTACAACGTGCCGATACAGCAGACGTAGCCTGTGTCAAATGTCAGATACAATGTGCCGGCTGGCCGTAGAAATAAACATTTGCTCTTGTAATCTGCTAGGGGTCTTTGTAATGCTCTTAAAATTGCCAAGTGTCCAAGTGTCGGAGCCTCGGCAGAGTTGGGTGTTTAATTACCCCCCCCCCACCCCACCACTACTCACAGCGTGTGACGTGTTTGTGTAGGGAGAGACACCTGCAGCCTGCCTGTCTGGCTTTAGAGGTAATGACTCCACCATGTCTTTAGCATGGAGGATGTCTCTGTGTCCCTGTTACCAAGGACGCGGAGAGCTTTAGTCTTATGCACACATCTCAAATGTGCATCTCAGAGCAGGAGTACAGATTCCCAAGTGTTGGAGGTTTTGATACTTGTTTGATTAAACTCTGTGTCTCCTGTTGTCAGACCTGCATCACTCAGCGTTCCCGGATCCAGAGCGCTGAAACATTCCCTGCGATTATGGCCCGGCTTCGGGAAGCCTGGCATTGAAACTCAAGGGATTCGTGTCCCAACAAAATATCAGAGGCAGTTTGATAGTGTTGGTATATTTTGGCCTCATTGTGCTCTGCTGAGCTATTCATGCATTTTAGATTTTTTTTATTGCGTTTGAGGTATTATGACTGGTCAGCTGTCCTGGTTATGCAGTGCAGTATTTGAGGTGTGGGACTGTGGAATGTCAGAGCGCAGATATATTTCTTAAGGTGTTATTCCCATATTAGACTAATTACCTGTGCATTATTCGACCATTATGATGTGTGTTTTGATTGATTCTGTCAAGTGTTACATTCAGTTGTAATTTAACATGGAAAATACAGCAGTTAATTACAGTATGTTTGATGCGTGTCACACAGCATCGGATTTTGCTCTGTCACCACTAACAGTGCTGTAACTGGAGACTTTAGAGGCTCACCCACTGTATACCATGTCCCCATCAGCTGTCTAGGGTTAGGGTTAGGGTTAGGTGTGGGGAAAGAGTATTAATCCATTATAGCCAATTAATCAGAACTATATATATATATATATATATAAATAACTAAATTAGATATCAATAACAATGCAAGTGCTAGCATTCCATACTGCGTTCATGCCTTTATCTGTGTGATGCTGTCTTGCAGTCTTGTGTTACAGCCTGAGGTTTTTGAAGAGCATTAAAGTGTATAGGTGTGTAATGTGGTATGCCGTTACTGATGAGACATTCACTCCTTCTTCCAGTGACATTTTCTCATGATGATTTTGCAACAGATTGCATCTGTATATGAGTATGAGTGTGACAGCATCCTTTATGGGTTTTTCTCTGGTCCAGGCCTGTGTTTTAAATGCCGTGGACTTCTCCCATGGCACTTCTTTAAACTGGGACAACAGGTTGTTTATACCCACTTGTAGCAGTTGACAGTCTCGCCGTTTTTGCAGGAACACCTCATAAAGCATGTCAGAGCTGTTCCTGTGCTCACTTTGCAGTCCCTCTGGAGCATTAGCTCTACAGAAAAAGTGCAAGAAATATAAGTACATGATATGAAGTTTATGGGGCCTACAACGCATCTGAGACTGACTGATTGTCCAATCATTTCATGTAATTGCGTGCACCTGGTTTGGCAGAAGGAAAACTGGTCCTAAGTGACTTTTCTGCCTCCACAAAGCACAGTTTTTCATGTGGAAAGAGCCAACACTGTCACTCGATGCGAGAGTGAAATCATTACTTCTTCCTTGCCACAATCTCAGATGTAATTTAGCGAGAAGCTCCGTGGCATCGGCAGTTGCCGGAGCTCCCGTTCTTGGCACTGCCAGTTTGGCTCAGGCCTGGATCTCATATCTCTCTCTCACTCTCTCTCTCACTCTCTCTCTCTCTCTCTGCAGCCTCTGTGGCTGCAGGGCATTAGCAGGTGGCTTCTGGCCCCTCTGTAACACCTTCCTCTGGGAGCAATCAGAGGCTCTGTGGGGCCAGACACCCAGACGCCGCAGACGGCATCAAAGAGTGGAGCCGTGCTGATATGACAGGGAGGTGAGGCATCTAGCCGTGGCACAGGTGCTCGGAGGAGATGTGGGTCAGGAGTTGTGGATCCCCTGACCTCTGATTAAAGAGATGAGTCTGGTGGATGAGTCTGGAGAGAGGAATTATAGGAACCCAAACAGAAATCTCTCTCTCTCTCTCTCTCTCTCTCTCTCTCTCCTTCCCTCCACATGCACACCCATATCCTTAATATCAAGGTGCTCATATCTTCAGGACCTCACTTCTGAAAATCATATAAAATCCATTCATTAAGCCCTCTAAGTCATGAGCGTGCTGAGCTAATCAAATTCTCATTAATTCCAGTGAACGGCAAGCCCCTGTGAAAACGCTGCTCGTTGTGGAGGTGTGCTGTACCCTGCCACCATGCCAGCCTTTTTTGCTCGCATGTTGTTCCTGTTGTGCTTGGACTGAGTTCTTAGTGTCTGTGCTGGCGCTGTCTCCGCTGCTCTGCCGTCGCTGGTGAGCCGAGAGTCAGTGGAGAGCTATGATTGAGCATTTGAGCTTGGAAGAAACACCCAGCTGTGTCAAGTGGTAAAGCACTAATCTGTTTCCAATACAGTCCTAACAACCATTGGATTTGACGCACAATATTACCGCTCATTCGATAAGCATCCTCTCAAGAAGTAAACAGCAATTAGAGGGAAAAAAGTATGAATGCATGCCTTTATTTATTTTCTATCTTTGCTCCTGAGTCTCAGTTCAGGAAGTTTTCCCTTTAAGGGCCATTTTTAGAAGCAAGCTCTGGTGTGTCGCAGCTCAAAATTAAACTTTCCTAATGTTTGCTCTTCTCACAAGGAGGCAGCTTGAGAAGACCAAATCAAAACCCAGCTCTCTTAATTCAGCTCTGAATGTCTTCTCTCAGTTTGGTATCTGTTCATCCATTATCCCCAGGTCTCATTTTCTCAACTGTTCTGTGTTTATGATGGTTCAGAGCAGAATTTTCTTCCTCTGCTGCCGACAGCTCCTCTCTGCTCCTCTTGTCTCCTCTCGTCTCCTGCTGCTCCACTTGCTCTTCAGTGCTCCTGTGCCCTTTCCACTACTCATCCTACTAAATTACAGCGTGATGATAGACTGTCTCCCAGGCTCAAGGCTTGGTGAGATTTAGAACTTTGTCCTGGACGAAGGACAGGTTAGGGGCCATATTAATATGCAGAGTAGGTAATATCGAAACCTGAGCGTACTTTGCCGGGGCCGATGCACATTATCAATCTATTTGTGCAAGCTGCCCTGCAAGAATTTAGTTTACCTCTCATTTATTTGCCTTCCTCAACACTTACATAGCCGAAACTGGATTGGATTTTGAGCAAGGGCCCAAGGACATTAAATTATTCTGCACCAATGCTGTTAAGGAGTTGTGAGTTAGAACTGCAGGTTGACTTGCCACTTTCCTTATTTTTAGAGTGCTATTATCAGTCAGTGTTCTGTTTTAAATGAAGTCAATAAACACAACTAACAGACTATTGCTGCACTAAGTGTGGCCTGCATACCTCTGTCAATAAAATGCATCCCCACAGAGACTGATACCCCCTACAGAGCAATGATAATTGTGTTTATACTGGTCCACCAACATGTACTCAGTACTTTGGACAGTGGTTTATGCTGACATGTGTGTGTTTGGAAGAAACGGTGTTTAGAGCCATAAGCCTGTTTTTCACTGTGAATATCATTAGAGGAATCAGTATGATCATCAGAATTAAGCAGCACTAGGATGGTTTCACATTCTGTTCAACACGTATTCAAGATTTGGACCCAAATGGATTTAGTTCCTCTCGAGAGAAATATGCGATATTTGCGAAGGTTTTGGATTTGGAGTAAAATCCCCTCCCTTTCTACTATTTATCTGAGCCGCATCTAACGACCAGACTCAAAGAATCACAGCGACCTATGGGGCTTCAGAGTAGACATATTATTCAGTAAATTACCCGTTAATTGCATATTATTACTATCACATCGATGGGCCTGCTCATCAGAAGCTTTTCATTAGGAGAGGCTTGTGGTGCATTCAAAACACTGAAAGAAACGAGGGAAGGTGAAGAGAGAGACCATCGGGAACAGTAATGACAACATAACTTACATAATCGTCGCGATACTACCCGCCGAACATAATTACAATGATTTGTGCTCCCACATTTCGCCCTTGTATTAAAAATATGGCTGTAGGGAAGTCAGGCGCGATCGCAGTCGGCCGCGTGGAGGAGTGGAATGTCGCCCCAAGGGTGCGCTTGGAGACCAGACCACGCTGGCTGGCCAGAGGAAGCGCGCGCTCCTCGCTGGGTCGGGACGTTCTGACAGACTAGAATGACATTAACGGGCCATTACAGAGTGTTAGTGAGACAGGCGAGAGGAGCACAGGGTGTATCAGGTTGCCGTTTAATGCTACGTTGGGTCGCGGCCAGAGCTTTAAAATCGTTGCGTGAAAGCCAACACAAACGCACTCTCGCGCTTGGACTCATTGTGTTGTAATATATGTCCGACTGATTGTCGGTTAAAGTAATTGAAACATAAAATAACTAGGGCCTCGCGGTCAGCAATCTACGCGCCATCTCCACTGACTGGTCCTTATTGTACTGTTATGTAGACTCGTGTATGAATGAATCCAATCTAAAAGTTCTAAAATGCACAAATGTAGATTATTGAAGTAACCCTGAAACATCCATAAAATTACTCGTAATTTACAAATGCAAAATGCCAGCCAGTGACTTGACTTAATTGTTGATCTTTTATAACAGCCCTGTATCTCAAACTCGCTTGAAATGTTCTGCGTTTTCCTGAATAAACTCTTCCTGCCGTTCTTTCGACGCTGTGCACGCGTACGCCTCTTGTTCTCGCGCAGGCCCGTTGCTCAGCGGGGACTCCAGCGCTGCCTACAATTTCACATCATTATGAGCAGGTGCTTTGAGCTCGACAGCGGTGTGTCATTGTCAGGTTGGGAAAAAAAAAAACGTGGAGCTCGTGTGCACTGGTGTGGAAAAGGCGGTTTGCGGACATGTTTGCACGTGTGCATAAGCCTTGACTGTTGTGAGGACCTAACGTTCAACCGGTATTTGTAAACCTTTCTGAAGATCTGTGCCTTTGACAGTTGTAAATAAATGCCTTAAGCAACCAGCCTAGCCATGTCATTTTAAAATCTGTCATTTATGCATCTGTAGTTTTGTCATATTACACAACATAGTTTTAGAGTGGATTCATATCGCCTTTTTAAATATCACTGCCTGAACACCATTTGTTTCTACTACGTGTGGACCGAGTCTGGCAACCGAGTTTTTTTTTTTTTCTTCCTGATAGCCAACCAAAGAAAAGCAATAATAAATTTACTTCACGAAAGCGCGCAAACAGGTATAGGTACAGGCTCTCAGTGACGCTGTTGTTTCCGTTGTGTGCGAGAGATGTTTGAGTTCTCTCTGCCCGTACGCGCCGCGCGGAGGAGCTCACAGTCTTTTCTCAAAAACAGCCCGAGCATTAGAACCCGTTAAACCCAACTACAAATACTGTCTCTTTTGTGTACAGGCGCCTTATACATAATTTTTACTGTTATATGTTTAAAAATGACAACTAATCAAATTTTCGCGGTATAGAGCGTGCTGGTGCAGTCTTTGATTGAGGGCGGTCCCACTATTTCAGCACTGGCGCTGTCCACACTGCCAAACGCAGTAGTTCAGCTTGAACACCTTGTGAATATATCTCGGAATTTTGAGAAATATCCTCCTAACACAGTGATAAGATAATGGAAACGTGAACATAATTCATGAATGTGTGGTCATGGGGGTACTGTACAAATAATGGCGACGATGTTGCTTTAATGAGGAATAGTCCTTTGGTTTTACAACGGTAATTGATCTCATCACGCTAAAATAATACAGAATTCTATGGTCAGTATTGGTAGTGCGTCATTCACGGGATGCCATACAAAGAACTATACAAATTGTGATATTTTACTTTATTTATAGTCCCTCTCCTCTGGCGGAACATACCATGTTAACGTATAATGGAGAGAGGGGGAGAGAAGGTGCCTAGTGTCACAAACAGCGAGTTTCTCGAAGCGGCTCTGCTCTCTTGTCTCCCCGCTGTACGGAGCGTGTTTGAGCCAGCCCTGTCTGTTTAAACCGAGAGGACACCCATACCGACTTCCCAATGCAAAAAATAAAAGAGTAGCTAGAAGCAGAGGAACGGAGGTGTAAATAGAAAGCGAAAGCTCTCGGTCTCTCTCCCTTTTATTAAATGAATGAATGAATTATTGAATAGGACACATATACAGGGAACACGCCTCCGCCGGGACGACCAGACGCCGAAGCTTTTTGATATTTAACTTACTCGATGGTTCATGTTTGTATGTGTAAATATTTGCCTTGGTTAAAATTAGATTAGAACCTGCACGTCTAATCCCACAATAATTTAAAATACTTCAGAGGACTCTGCGAACGACTGCTGCCACACACCGCTCATCGCCGCGAAGATGGCAACTTTAACGAACGGACAGGTGGACGGCACGGTGCACGGAGCGGCCAGTACGAACGGGCTCGTGAATGGAATAAGCCACAATCATAGTCCCGCGAGCTGCGCCACCATTCCCATGAAGGACCACGATGCCATCAAACTGTTCATCGGACAGATACCCCGCAACCTGGACGAGAAGGACCTTCGGCCACTCTTCGAGGAATTCGGGAAGATCTACGAGCTTACCGTGCTGAAAGACCGCTTCACGGGCATGCACAAAGGTAGGGTTCGCCCGGAACAAACGTCTCCTTCTTATTATTCGGATCCTGTCACGTCAGTGTCTCTATTTTCATGTCCAGCTCGTTTCATCTCAAAATCAGAGGGCATGAATTACCCCTCGATATAATTAGTATTATTAACCAGATGTAATTACAATATAACAAGTTCATATGATAACGAAAATGATCAAAACCAAAGCAGTTGTTGATTTTGCTGCAAAGTTCATTTTTTGGCACTGCTGCGCACTGTATATTCATCGTATTAGAAACTCTTCTGTTCACTTTTTTTTTTTTAATTACAGTTTTAAGGAGAATCCACGCGCTGGATTCTTCTCTGTTTGGGGGACATTGTAGTGTTTTCAGGACAGCATGCAAACCAAGTAGGGTGGAAGGATGGTGAATGACTGATGTAGATTTCTTCCCTGGCCGAGTTTTCGTCAGGCATGGTCCAGGACAAGTCTTGGTGCCTGCACTCTGTTGCTCGTCATATAAAAAAAAATTTTCCATGAAGCCTCTACTTCGAGGGAGGGTGGCTAAGCGCGTGCGCGTGTGCGGTCGTGCGTGCGTGTGTGTGTGTGTGTGTGTGTGTGTGTGTGTGTGTGTGTGTGTGTGTGTGTGTGTGTGTGTGCGCGCGCGTGTGTGTGTGTCTCCCTGCGCGAGAGTGCGTGATGATTTTGAGGTCCACACATCATGAGAAAAGGTCGTCACAATGTTTAGCACGACTGTGAATGATTCGATATTTGACATTTTCAGTTTCTGAGAATTCTGACACAGCACAATAGCCTTTTCTTATTTTAACAAGTTAAGAATTATTCCTTCTTACATATGCGCTTTTGTCTGATGCGGAATATTCAGCTGCAAATTGTTTCCAGTTCTTTCCAGAGCCACTTTCATTTATTCCAGATATCAGGCATAGATGACAACGCACGAGGCTGTAAGTGAATTATAAGCGAGGATGGCATCGCTCATGAAGGCCGTTTATTGGCCTATTAATTGAAGTTGCTCTACTAATAAAACTGTTCCATACCGAATTTATTCTTACATTCTTATTGCGTTTTCACACCGTCATTTAATCATAATGAGTTATCTGATAGCGTACTAGTTGATCTCGTGAAAAGCAGCACGCGTCCACGCTTTAACATCGCTAGCTCGTTTGTGAAGCGCGCTATTTATTGCCGGTGCAGGATACCTGTGGTGTGATCAGGAAGCTCGAATCCTGAAACCTTCTGCCACGGGTGTGCACGAGGTCTCGCGGGGACATCATCCCTAGGGCGTCATTATTTCACAGTCTTGTCTAATTGATCCGCTGTACCCGGAGGGCGTTGTTTGACTTGGGGGTCATATTAACAGCTAATACAGTCATCTATAAAGGAGGGCGGGCGCACCAAGAATCCAAGAGGGGAAATCTCCCACACTTAAACAAAGAGATGTTACGCACGTGCTGGGTAACGATAATATTACGCATATAAAGCAGCAGAAAGCGCGGTTTTGAGCGGAGGGAGTGAAGATGGTGCTGGAGGGAGCTTATCTTTTATTAATAGCGCAGCTGTAGTAGTGACTCCCTGTCCGGTGGTTAATCATGTTGCCCGTGAACTATGGGCAGCCATGCGGACCTGCTCCTAGGAACTGTCTCCTTCCTGGGATATATGGCTACCCTTCCTCCCCCAACTCCCCTCCCCTCCCCTCTCCTCCTCCTCCTCCTCCTCCTGGGCAAGGCCTGCTTTCATTAGCCAGACCCTGTGTTCCAGACCGCTCCCATATTTTAGCCACTGTGAAGCTCTATCCTGTTGCCCCCTCCCCCCTCACCATTCCTGCTCTGCTGCCGCTGGCTGCTGTCGTGCATTAACTTTTCCCTATGATCAGTGATGGTTCTCACTGTGCTCTCTACACCACAATGCCCAGCCTGCGTCGCGAGTCACGCTGTCATCTGGTGGCCTTCTGAATCCGTGCATAAATGTTTCTGAGTCATTGGGCCTCATGTTGTTGTCCTTTAGTCTGGCACAAACCTCCTCTTTGTTCTCACAGTCTTTCTTTGTGCTGCGTCCTGTTTCTCCAGGCTCCTCACTCCTCTAAAGTTGCTCCATCTTTTTGGCCTGCCTCCACCCGCCATGGTGCTCTTCTCTTTGCGTCATGTTATCTCCTCCGGTCTCTCCTCCACATCTCTCCGTCTCTCATCCACCTCCTGTCTCTTCGCTCCCTTTTATACCGTTGTACTCCTCCCCCACCGCCCATTCACGTGCTGGAAGGGACTCTTTCATCCGCTTGTCACCCACACACTCCAACACACGCGTGTGCACACGTACGCAGAGGAACACATCTCTCTAGATTCTGTGTTCACACTCTGAGGTGAGCGGGAGAGTCTTTGAAAGGGACTTCTGGCTCCTTGATGTAAACAGCAGTGGGTTAATGAGAATGGCCAAAGCTCAAAATAAATACACACTTTTGCTGCCTAAATGGCAAACGTTAGCACCTCGGAAATGTTTGCTCCTTCCAGAAGATGATTGTTTGAAATCGAATGTTTAACAGGACAGAAGAAAAAGAGAACGTACCAGAAAATGTGGTGTGATAAACACAAACATCCAAAGGCAATATATGTTGCTTTTTGATTTAAGTAAATTTTGCAATTGGAAATTTGCAGAATACTACAAGAACAAATCTGTAGTGCTGTGCAGTAAGCATGAAGTTACCATTGATGCAAACAGGCACACTGGAAGCGGCTGTGTGGTGTGGGTGGAGAGGGGCTATGTTTGATGCCATAATGAAACATGTAGGAGGAGAATCTTTCGCACCTCACTGCTGTATTCACACGCTCTATTTTTGATGGTTGTTATGCTTGTGCATATGGTCTATTTTCGTATATGGGTTTGATGGATACGCAGGGATTGAAGGCACGTATTTGATTTTTGTCGTGCTGAATATCTATAGAGCCTGTATCTTAAATGTCAGGGGCAGTTATAAAAGGTACCCTCTTGCTGTGGTGTGATGCAACCAGGGGATCTGCTGTGTACATCAGTTATCCAGTTATTAGGCCTCTGTATCGGGGGAGAAGGGCCGGAATATATGAGAGAGGGAGGGGGGAGGAAGCTGGCCTGGATTTAGGGACTGAAGTAGGGACAAGAAAGAAAGGGGGAGAATGCACAACAAGAAAAAGAGTGTTCAGGACCTTGGAGAGCTCCGATTTAGAACGACAAGAAAGAGAAGCACTGGAGTGACCGGGTTTAGGGGGACACAAGGAAAAGGAATTTGCTGGAGAGGGGTGGAGACAATTTAGTTGGGGGAAAGGAGCAGTTTGGGTGGAGTTGGACAGGGAAAAGTGGAGAGAGAGAGAGAGAGAGAGAGAGTGAGAGTGAGTGCAGATGTGTGCAGGTGAGAGGGAAGAGATATAAGGGCTTTAGGAACAGGCCTGTGTCTGGTAGGAGAGAGGAAGATATGTGAAGAAGAGTAGCTGCCAGAGCAGCCCCATCTCAGCAAGAGCAAAAACAGGAGACAGAGAGAGACAGAGAGAGACAGAGAGAGACAGAGAGAGACAGAGAGAGACAGAGAGAGACAGAGAGAGAGAGATGGTGGCCAGAGCAGATCCTGGTTTAAAGGTGGGAGGCACCTGTACTTCTCCAGCAGGTTTATTCGGGGTCTTAGCGTGACTCAGCAGAGCTAACAGAGTCCATTTGTACCGCTCGCCAGTGGCTGCATCCAGCAGGCTGAGGATGAGGAGGAGGAGGTGGAGGAGGAAGGCTTCGCCGTAACGGACGTCCACCCAGGTGGTGCGGGAGGGGCCGATGCTGCCTTCCCACCGCCTGGGGCAGAGCGGAGAGAGTCCGAGCGTCCCGGCCCCCCTGGTGTTCAGCTAGCTCACTCCCCCGCGTTAGCCGGAGTTTCCGCCCTCGGCTTCTCAGAACGACCGAGCAGCGGCACGCGGAGCGAGAGAAGCACACGCCATATGTCTGCGCTCTTTGATGAATACCTAAGGCCTACGGATAGTTGGGGTCCAAACAAGCAAACCGCTGAAACATGCAACAGAGAGAATGTTTTAGGCTGAACCCATGCATTATTAAGGCAGTGTATTACAGGGCAAAATTCTGCCAGATTAGCCAGTGTTTCTCTGCCGCAAAAATGTTCGTTAGGGACAGGATTTTGCACAGAGGCAGTTGGTTGTCCTTGTTCGAGAGAGAGGGAGAGAGAGGCTTGGCTGTTTTTCTCCTGCGGCTTGGTGTTAATTCAACTCGCGTTCTAGCCGTGCGATTTCACTGCTCTTGCATCATCCGCGCACACAGCGTTTCTCTTTTTTTTTTCTCTTTTTTTTTTTTTTCCTCCCTCCCTGGGTTCGGATCTGTGGCTGTTCCTAGCCCTCCCGCCCAGCCCGGCGCACAAATCCACGCCTCCTCTCGCGCCTCCCTCTCTCCTCCCTCACTCCTGCTGCTGGGAGCACTGCGCCAGTCTCCGTGTCCACCTCCGTTTCCACGACGACATCTCGTGTTCAATGCCAAGCGTTTTGTTTACACAGGAGGCAACATGTGTTGTGGCTGAGGTCATGCCTGACCACACTGTGCAGTCCCACCTTCCTCTCAGTACCGAGCAGGATGAGTGGAACCCTGCAAATGCACATGTAAATACGCAGGTGTGAAGCCAACCTGTGGGTTTTTTTTTTAGTCGGGCTGTGAAGAAGGAGCAGGGCAGGGATATTGTCTGTTCTTATTGGAGGGGATTTCCACAGGGGTGGTCCGTCTGACACAGAGATAGTAACTCACCCTGAGTGATCACTTGGACGCGGATGGGCACTGTGCAGAGGTTTGAGTCAAGGAGATGAGGGAGAGGAAGAATGGCGTCCATTTTTGGGCATGGTGTCAGAACGTGTTCTCAGGATCCGCTGGGATGGATGCAGTGCTGGCCAGCACATGCCCCTTATTAAAGAGTGTGACCCCGGGGTGGAACTTGAACTGAGTTAGGACAGAACCATTCCGTCTCAACTCAGGCCACCAACCTGGGAGTGCTTTAAACAGTCATTCCCAGCTTGCCGCTGGATGGATCACATGCAGAGGCGTTGATGTGTAATGTTTAATCCGACTCCTCCTGATATCTGCTAAAGCCCTTTCAGAAAATAGCTATCGTTCTCTGTCAAATAAGTCATATCAGAGCGTGAAGACATAATACTGCGAGTGATTTTTAAAAGAGCAAGGTAAAAAAAAATCTGAAGAGGAAGTGATGTCACGTTTGTACCACCACAACATGCAAGCACTTTTATCAGCCTATGTCAGATTCTCTCTAAAACTCCAAAAGTATGTAAATACGCTGCAGTGCAGAAATCCACACCGTTCCTGCAGGGAATCCTAAAATCCTTTCTCTGAAAGATTTATGTTTTACTCAGCAACCATGTTGTGTTCTCATATATTTAGTGTGGGGGAGGGGGATCCAGGGAGCAGAGACAGACAAACCTTGGGTTCGACTTCAGATGGTTTAGCCTCCCCGGCTCTCCAACAGACACCCTGCTCCTCCTCGTCCCTCCCTGACCACGGAGCACGCCATTCTGATTCAAATGTCTCCAAGCCTGGCTGTGTTGTGACAAGAGATCTTTAGAGAAATAAACAGGTTCTGTTTTCAGAGAGGTTGCATCATCTAAGTGTTATTGTGCTGCGTGTTAAATATTTAAGTGGCTGGGGTGTGGGATGTGCCCTGCTGTGTGCGAAGTGAGCTGTCAGTGTGCATACAGTACAGAGAGAACTCTGTCCATCAGCCAGACCTGGCTTTGTTTCAAATACCTATTTGGACAGCATACAGTGTTTCGTGTAACTGAGTAGAATGTGCCAACTATTGCAAAATTCTGTGATTTAGGCAAGAGACTTTGATCCTGCCCTAAAGCTAGTGAACATGTTCAGTAATTTGTGTTGATTTGCTGGTTTGACAGACGGCTCTCACGTAACACAGATGTTTAGGAATGGTTTGCATTTTATATCAAAGTGTCTGGAACATAAAGAAAAAACATGTCACATCAGTTTTATTTACTGAAATATGGACCCAACATTCAGATTTTAGTTTATATTCTAGGATAAATTAAGGGAAATAATTCATTTTATTTGTAATTTTTTTCTCCTGGTGTGACTGCTGATATTCAACAGTTCCTAAGTGATAAGAACATATGTGAACATATCTAAACATATCTGAACATAGGAACATAACTGAACATAATTTATCTACATCTATTTTTACTTTTATTCACACATTTCCCCCCCCAAACCCTTGGTCATAAGTGTGAAGTTAGAAATACAAAATATTTGAAAAAAATGGAGCTGTTGAGTTAAATTTAAATGATACTTTAGGGCCAAAACTCACGGAGCATTTTAAGATGCCCTGAAACGTGAGAAAAAAGATTTGACATCTCAACCATCCTGTGATAAGCTAGGTGTCTTACACAGTGTGACTGGGGGGGGAGAGATGTGAACCTGTTTCACTGTGCGGGTTTACAGCAAACACCATTTTTCAATGGAAGGAAGGGAAAGTAAAGGGGAGACGTTTGG
>JAOYMR010000017.1:1622973-1645033 GCA_025802075.1 Tenebrosternarchus preto
AGCGGAGAGACCAGAGCAGTGTTGAAGGAGTAACAGGGGAGACGTTTGGAGCGGAGAGACCAGAGCAGTGTTGAAGGAGTAACAGGGGAGACGTTTGGAGCGGAGAGACCAGAGCAGTGTTGAAGGTAACCAGCTTTGAGGAGCTTTTCTTGTTCAAGGGTGCTCAGCTAACAGAACCACAGTGCTTTAGTTCTAGCATGGAACATGCACACACACACACACACACACACACACACACACACACACGCACATGAAAACATCATGCAACATAGGCATAGCACACACACTCTGGACCCATGCGGGTGAAAGAGTCCGTATTTTGCCACCTCGGTGCACATGACAGATTTATGCCAGCGCTGAGAGGCGCTACGTACTGCATGGATCAGTGCTGTCCGGATCGGGGGTGTGTGTGTGTGTGTGTGTGTGTGTGTGTGTGTGTGTGTGTGTGTGTGTGTGACCGTAGTGTGTCCATACAGACTCTGTGCACGTGCGTCTTCCACCTCGCAGGCCCACTGTGCTCATTTGCCTTTTGCCTTTCGGGCTCTACTGGCTCTGTGTCTTTCCTCACAAACAGTGAGTGCATATAGTGTTACAGTTCTTTTAGAGGCTGAATTTGAGCATCTGTGGTTTGCTTTTATCCACTTCATTTGTCTAGTGAATGCAGTGTGGGGTGGTAGTACTGTAATTCACTATTTATTTGTTGCCATTTACCAGAAATACAGATTTTTTTTTTCCACTTTGTCCCTTATTTTTGTTTTTTTACACTGTGAGTGTCTGCATCAGTCAGGATCAGTTAGATCAGATCCATCATTTTTTCTTTTCTTTTTTTTTTTTTCTCGCAGGCTCCAATCATGTGGTGCAACAGTGTACAGTGTGTGTGTGAGTGTGTGTGTGAGTGTGTGTGTGTGTGCGTAACACTGGAGCGAGGTGTGTCCCTGGGGCACCTGCATATGGTAATGTGGCTTTGTGCATCTTTGGGTTGTTCATTATGTACTGTGTGATGTACAGCAGAGCCGTGCAGGGGCTGGTAATGTCCGTGCAGCCTGGCAGACCTGCTGGGGAGCCAGGAGTGAGCTGCCCAGGGTACTCTCATCTCCATCAGATTCACAGAGCAGACAGTGGAGCTAGATCATATCAGTTTACTGCAAAACATGGAGCCAGACATCTGTACGTGTGTGTGTGTGTGTGTGTGTGTGTGTGTGTGTGTGTGTGTGTGTGTGTGTGTGTGTGTGTGTGTGTGTGTGTGTGCACACTGTTTTACTCTTCTGATTGGCACCAAACATCCCCAGTAGGGTGAACATGAAAGTACTGATGTTCTGGGAAGTTTGCTGATTCTCTTGAGGTAAAATGCATTTCTGCACAAAAAAAAATGGTTCCAGTCAGTTGTAGGCATATCTTAGCAGCATATAGATACAAGAATGCACCACTCTGTTTAAAGCACTCAGGAAATGCTAACCATATGAGACAGAGGGACACAGAGAGAAAGAGAGATGTACATGATGAGAGTTTGTGTGTGTGTGTGTGTGTGTGTGTGTGTGTGTGTGTTTTCGTGGCAATGTATCTTATTCTAATCATGGCATTTACATTTATAAACCACAAGCTAGAAGAGGAGTCTGAAGCTTAGAACACATTTACATACACACCGAGTTGCATGACTCTGAAACTGTAAACTATTATGAGATTATAATTAGCTTGATGTCTATTGAAACAGTGCATTTGTTATTCATAGGGGACTAAGATTTTAATGGAAGCATTGTCATCAAATAAATCCTCATTAGTGATTTTCTTCACTTACTGCAGAATGTAAATAGGATTTTAATGTTGGAATATTTATTGAATTGAAAGCTCCTGGAGTTAAGAAGCCAAACACCAGCCCAGGGCACTGGTGGGCATAAGTCAAAAACAGCAGTAGTGCCAGGCTGTGGTCTCGTGCTCTCTCACCACAGCGCTCTTATTAAAGTCAAACAGGCCCTGAAAATGCAAGCTTTGCTCTTTCAAGGTGAAATCCGTTATCTTGCGTCTCTCTCGTGAGTTACTAGATCATGTAATAAAACCAAAATGCAAAGGCATGTTGGTGAAAACGCTTTTAATTTCTTCCATGTTCTAATCACAGAGCCCATAATACAGCTAGAGATTCGTTCTGAGTCATTTTGGCCCCACTATGACCGCTGTAGTTTTTTTTTTTTTTTTTTTTTTTAAATCTTATACCATAAATTAAGAATGCATTGAGTTGACTTGTAAATGGGAGGAGGGCTTGTGGAAGTGCTTGCAAGAGTCCAGGCTAGAGGTGAAAATGCAGGAGAGCAGGTTAAGTCATGAGCCCAGTTTTGGAGGACACGTATGCACAAACCTGATAGGCCCATCGTGGAAGAACCGGCGGAGGTCATTTATGTGGAGCTGTGTGCAGAGGAATGTTCTTACTGTCCACACTTCAAAGCAATACAGCTCCTTTCAGCGTAAAATGTTTGCAGCTGGAACTGTTTTAATTGTTGTTTTGCTGGAATGTGTCTTGATGTGCTGAGACTGACAAAAGTCTCTACCTCAACAAGAAGTACAGCATGTCATTTGCTAACTTATATTTGTATATTGGGTTTTAGAGAGAGTGACAGAGACAGAAGAGAGAGAGAGAGAGACAGATCTTGGGGGAGCAGGGGGGAGTCCCAGAGACAGATGTCACCCTCTCTGCAGATTGATGAGCTTTGGCTGGTTTCCACCCCAGGCTCTGACCCCTCTGTCCTCTGCAGTAATTTATAGGTGACGTTTTTAAAGATTTAAGCACTATTCTGTGGCCATCGAGGGCCAGACTCAGAATGACCTTCCGGTGCAGGGCCAGGAATAGGCCTGGACGAAATGAGTCCACCTGCGTCTGTGCACACAGCACCAGAGCAGGGAGGTGTGTGTGTGTGTGTGTGTGTGTGTGTGTGTGTGTGTGTGTGTGTGAAACGCTGGAGGGTGTCTGGGTTGTGGCCAGACATTACTAATCTGACTAATAATGATCTAATGACAGGTTAGCTAATCCCGTGAGAGATCTTGCCCACTCTGCTCTCTGCTGTTGGGCCTGTTGCTCACTGTTAACACTGTGTGGTTGGGGTGAGTCAGAACTGTTGACTCCCCATGCTGTTGGAAATCAAACCTGGGTAATCACCAAGCCCCACTCTACTGCCATCAGGAAATGAGGCATAGAGCCCTGCAGTTAGTTTATTAATCTTTAAGGTCATTTAGATCTGTAAGATAAAGTGTTGTGTTATTGTGTAGTTGACAAGCTTTGTGTGTGCGGCCACAGTCCTGTGTGTATGTGGTTACTTCTTTCAGATTTCTTAATTAAAAATAAAACAAACCACAACAATGCAAACCTTTAAAGAGAAGTGCAAGTCCCTACACCTGCTTGCTAGATCTTCGGACCTGGATCAGAGTGTGAATCAAGTTCTTTGTGAAAGTGGTTTATCTGGCAGGTTTATTTGCGATGTGAAGGCGTCTTTCATGTGGTAGGGCCTTGAGAAGCTTTTCCCTGGTGGGGATTAAGCAAACACTGATATGCCATGAGCGTAATGAAAAACGCACTGGGTAGAGCTTTGAACACAAAGACATCTCTCATGCCGCGATGGCAAAGAATACAGTCCCCTTTGAACAAGACCCTCACTGGACAGTGTCCCAATTCTGGGGTTTCATCTGAAAATCAAAGAGAGTCATTTATGGACACACGGGCCACTGGAACAACCGCAGTACTAAACCTCAGCATACAGTGGAAGATTTCACCATAGTTTCCTGTTATGCTTATTTGTATTTATTTACCATAATGGAAACTAATTGAAGCCATTATTGCGGAATTTTGGGCCGTTCCATGTCATTACCAATGTCATTACCATACCGCTACAATGTCATTACCATAATGCTACAATGTCATTACCATGCCAGTGTTACTGCTGTTGTGTAAAATGCTCTGTCACCCATATAATATCTGGTCAGCTGTGGTCCTGTGGTTAGAAACTGACCGTTGAAGAATGGGGAAGGGGGGCTGGTAAATTCTGCATGCCAGCAGATGGTTTTCAGATTATATCAAATGGCCAGTAAGGTAGGTGTTCCTGACACAGTGGCCCAGGTGGTGTGGGCCTAAAGCAGGTGTTTGTCATAAATTGTCCGGTGAGTGTTTATAACACAGCAGTGTAACTAAACCTAGCAAAGCGTTGGAGAGCATGAAGTAGGGCAAGTACAAAGCCATGTAGGAGTGTGTGTGTGTGTGTGTGTGTGTGTGTGTGTGTGTGTGTGTGTGTGTGTGTGTGCGTGCGTGCGTGCACGAGTGCGTATGTTTGAGTGTGTGTGTGTGTGTGTGTGTGTGTGTGTGCATGTCTGTGTATTTGTGTGTGCTTGAGCTGCCCCTACAATCTAGTTAGCAGTGAAAGGAACTGAGGGTCACTGTGGAAACGGAGGTAGCAAGTAAAGACTGTTCACTCATGGATCTGGGGCTGTATCTGCAGCTGGCTGGAACACAGCCGTATAAATCCAGCCCCCTCTTCAGTCTCGCCGCCGTTTGCTCCTCTGAGAACTAAGCTGACCACAAAAGGTGAGCGAGAGAACAGAACAAAAGAGTTTTGGCCCTGGGTGGACGCCGGTCCATGATTGGTCGGCTCAAACCACCATCCGAGCCTCAAGGCCCAATCACCTTGTCTCCCTCAGATATTCTTTATTAGGACGGATGAGTGGAGCGGAGCTGTGAGCCAGACTCTGGGTGGAGCGGGGGGACCTCCACCCCCTGATGTAGTTCTGCTTAGGGATGATCTCAACCCTGCTTATTGTGTTCCTCACTGTTCCTCACAGTAACTTAAATCAAATTTAAAGATTTGGGGATTTTATTTGATTTTTAATGTTTTGTTTTGGTCCCTACAGAACGGTGTTCCATTATTTTTGGTCTCTTGTAACAACTGTGCTAGTGCTCTTTGGCTTCAGTTAGCGTGTTACTGTACTTTATCCGTCTCTGTCCCCCCCCCCAGTCCCCCACTCGGGGGCCTCAGGGCTTCATATTTGGCCGTTGGGCATTGAAGGCTTTTAGCTTTGCATTTTTCAGGTCATGAGCTGGTCAGTGAAGCTGAGGGACGATGAGGGTGTTCTGGGGGTGATGTTAGAGAGCGGCTGGGTGGTGGAGGCTCCTCTGTAGTGGTCTGCCTGACTGTAACCGAGCTTCTCGCTAATAGTCTGTCATCACCCATCGGTACGCATGATGAAAACCTAAAGGTGTCCTCTCCCAGAATAGCTGTCTTTGTGCCCAGGCTCCTGGCCCTGGAGGACACAGCCACACAGGATCTATTGTGCAGAGCAGTTGGGGGTCATTACAGTTAATTAGAGTCCTGAGACCCATCCGACTGGTACGTGGGTTAGAGGAGCCACTCTGAGGCTTGGCTCCGCCCCCCCCCCCCCTCCCCATCACTGCAGGTTCCAAACTAAATATCACTGATGTTCAGTGCTTAAATGAAGCTGATGCTTGGTGACCCTGTCAAACCACCACTGCTTCTCTATTATGGTCTGGTGTGTCGTTGCCATGGCAATGTGTGTTTTTACGTGTGTGTTGGTTGTTGGAAAGTTTTAAGTGTTTTTGTGATTTGTTTTGTTTTTCAGTCCCCCCAACATGCAGACCTCCACTACCTCCGAATCACACTGCTCGTAAGTTCCTACCTCAAACTTCACAAACACTTCTGTCTTAGCTAAACTGCACTTTCAGCAGGCTTCAAGGAGATCATTTTGGTATCTATGTGCATCAAATTATGTGGAATCGTGCTTTGCTGTTTTGCAACCTGTGTGTTTGTGCTGATCACCCCCACAGTGGTAAAGTCAGTACTCATCTGTTAGACCATCACCACTTCCCTAGCATGCGTGTGGTGCATTGTTGCCATAGCAATGTGTGTCTGTTCAGTTGTTCTTGCATTTGAAATGTTTTTGGTTTTGTTTTTCAGTCCCCTCACAGAACAAGCTTCAGCCTCCGGACAACGCTGCCTGTAAGATCCGCTGAACTTTTCAGGCCTGTCTAACGTACTTTTAATAGGCTTGGAGATCCATGTACATCGCTTTATGTTGTATTTGCACTCTTGCAGCATTCGTCTACGTACTGGACACTCCCACAGTGGTGGGCATCGCCTTTGCGGCCTTCATCATAGGTGCCCTGCTCACCGGAGCCCTTTGGTTCATCTATTCCCACACAGGTGAGAGAATGGGTCAGTCCATCCCACAGCACCCCCCCCCCCCCCATCACCTGACATGAACTCTCCCGGACCTGCTCACAGAAGGTTAAAAAACTCTTGTCATCCTACTAAAATAGGAAATATCCTATTGATTGCTGAGAAAACTAGCTTGTGCTGATACTAGCATGGTTACAGTAATGCCTGTGCTCTAACTACTTCCTGTTCATCAGCTGAACAGGGTGGAGAGTGCTGTGGGGGTGCTGGGGGCAGAAGGGCAACTCTGGGGTATTCTGGGCACAATGGTCCAAGCGGGACTGGAATTCCCCACTGTAAGGGCCTTCTTAGACTTCACAGGAAAACACACACACACGCACAATATCCCATGGCAAGATTCACATACACCCCCCACCCACCCTCCGCCCTGCTGTCGCCAGGGCGATGACCCTCGCTGACCCCTCAAAGGACACGCACACACTCCCTCCCTCAGTCTCTGTTTCCTCATGACAGTCCTCGGGTTAGAAGGCCCGATGCTGTTCACTTGCTCCTCGATAAGACAGACCCGTCTTCTGACATTTCTTTAATCCTCTTTAAATGTCACAGGAACTTTAAAGGTGATCTAGACACAAATCAATCTAATAATGGGAGTTTGTTTTACCCAAACTCTACCTGAGTGAGGACTCGCCCTGAGACTGGTAAATCTGTGTATCCTTTTTGTCTGATTGGGCTTCATTATCTTTTGTTAAGTTGAAATAAAATCCAGATCAGGTGTCTGCTGACGTTGAGCTTTCCTTTATCCACCTGCTTGTTCCACAACGACAGAGGTCACACTATTCGATGTTCTTCAGAGGTCACACTATTCCATGTTCTTCAGAGGTCACACTATTCGATGTTCTTCAGAGGTCACACTATTCCATGTTCTTCAGAGGTCACACTATTCCATGTTCTTCAGAGGTCACACTATTCCATGTTCTTCAGAGGTCACAGATTGAAACATACTGATAAATGCAGTTAAATCTGATATACAGGTTTGCCTAATTTGACTAAAATTCTTAAAATTCCCTTAAAAGTAGTCTGTCATGACGTGAAAGGTAACCTTAAATGGTTTATGGTTTTCAAAATGGATTAAAATATCACTTTTATGAAGATCATAAAAACATGAGCAATGTTAAAATGTCAGAGCAATGTTAAAATGTTAGTACTGCCACATAAAACCGAGTAAACTCCGGATTTGAACCCTCACTCACTCTTTGTCTCTTGCTTTCTCTCTCGTTGTATTACTCCTGTCTATATCCTGTCTTTATCACTTGCCATTCAGTGTATGATTTCACGCATTGTTTATACTTTAGTACTTGAATTCATATAAACCATTTGAAAAAGACAATCGGTTGTGGGCAGATTGTTTTCCAAGCGCAGAAGAGCAACAATTGCCTGTAGTTTCCGAATGTTTACCGACCGACCCAGTAGCTCTTTTCATTGCATTCGATGTCAACATAGTGAAGATTAGGGAGGGTGTGAATCACTATTTTAGGCGGAGATGCGTGCGGAATGCGTGGGGGCCGTGGTCACTGTAGAGCTGCTGTGATCCTCTCCACCCTCTGCGTCATTTGTCACAGAGACAGGTTAAGGGGGTTGCCCCCGGCGACAGCGAGGTGGAGCAGCATGGTCAGTGGTGGGGTCACCGAGCTGCCGAAAACCACATACTCCAACACGCTAAAAGCACGGCTGTCGCTGAAAAGGAGGCGTGTTTGTGTGACATGGTCCTAAAAGAGATATGCGGGTTTATCTGGCAAGGGTTAGTGGTATACTTGACGGTACCCGTGGAGCAGAGAGGAACAGAGTTATGTGAAAAAAATGTGAAGATGTGAAAGAGTGGAGAGGTGGAGGAGAGAGTTCACAGCGCAGCGCCGAGACGGCAGGCCCCTTCGGTGGGGGGAAGGGGCCACTTTTAGCACTGCCTGCTTGGCAGAACATCTCTGGCAAACATTAGCAGTGGAGGGGCCCAGAAGGGGCCTGCAGACGGAGCACCGAGCCACGGCTGGGCTCTAGAGAAAACACACGTGTGCACACAGGCAAACACGTGTGCGCACATGCAAAAGTACATTCAAATGGCAAGAAGAGTGAACACGATCGCCGTAATATGAAAGTGCTCTCTCTCTTGATACACCACACTGCACCTTACACACACACACACACACACACACAGTCGGCCCTTAGCCAAGTATGTGCAGACTCACAGTCTGCTCTCTGCAATCTATGGTTCTTTGCATAGCTGTGTGTGTAGTGGTGTGTTATGATACCAGTTAAGCACAGTGCCAAGTATATAAAATAAAAGTAACATTGGATTCAGTCAAAAACACTCCAGTCTCTCATCAGACTAGCATAAATAAATAGAATCACTATTGTTTTTTCCATTCTGTTTCTAACTGTGCTTGGAGACCAAAGGGTATGACTGGCATAATGTTCATTTAAGATGTAAACAAAACCCTCCACAGCTCTGACCAGAGAGAGAGGGACCACACTGTTGCTGTAAGAGCAATGCAATAGACAGCAATAGTTTTTTAATTATTCAATTCTCACAGGATTCATTACCATGAATGTGATTACAGTGGCCATTCACACACCTTTTCTCTCTCTCTCTCCCTGCTGTCTCTCCCCCATTTCTCTCCATTCTCTCTCTCTCTCTCTCTCTCTCTCTGTCTCTCTCCCTCTCTCCCTGCTGTCTCTCCTCCCATCCCAGGTGGTTCTGCGGGGGTACAGCCTGTGCCGACGTCCCCTCCTGCCTCAGAGAACGGCAGTGCAGCCCACAGCATTGGTAGCACACAGAGCACCCCGTGCACCAGCAGCAGCAACGCGTAGCACCCACCCACCCTGCCTCTCAACCTGTTCCCCACCCGGCCGGAGACCCCCTCCCACACACCCCACCCACACGAATGCCCTCACGCTCTCACTCGCACTCACACGTGCCCCCCAGGGGCCTGCCAGGTCACTGTGTGGTGTTCATATGACATTTCTTTCCTCCTGGAGTCCTGTAATCAGGCTGTGAATCTGAGCAGTGGTGGAGGCCTGAGTGAACTGTGTAGCATAACCACAGCATGAGAAACTGGCTGGTTGTTTTGGCTTGAAAAGAGCAGAGGCTGTGGAGCCCCACCAACTTGGAGAAGCACCACCCTTCTCTACCTGACTCGGAACTCCACCACCTTGGAGAAGCACCATCCTTCTCTACCTGACTCAGAACTCCACAACCTTGGAGAAGCACCATCCTTCTTTACCTGACTCGGAACTCCGCCACTTTGGAGAAGCACCACCCGTCTCTGCCAGGCTTGGAGCTTCACTATCTTGGAGAAGCACCACCCTTCTCTGTTTGGATTGGAGCTCCACCACCCTGGAGAAGCACCACCCTTCTCTACAGTGCTGGGTGAGGAGTCCAGCAGCAGTCATCACAACCAGCAAAAACAAAGTCTCTGGAGGACTTGAAAGATGAAAAATTCTGGTGTGAAATGAGAGTTTTTATGCGCTGCTTAAAAAAAAAGTTAGGACAGATAGCGAGAGAGAGAGAGAGAGAGAGAGAGAGAATTAGAAAGAGAGACCTACAATACTGAGTCTCTTTATTAGAAAGAGAGAACTACAATACTGAGTTAATTTTTTTACCATATATGGTTTGGTTCTGCCAGCACAAAACAAAGTGTGTTTTACTCCCATCCTTGTAGAGCGAATCACCCGCACGAGCGGGAAACTCGACCCGTGAGCGTGAACCTCACAAGATTCCAGCCAACTCGTAATTAGCACGTTTGTGTTGGTTTTAGGGGCAACAGTAACCAAACAGCAAATGGCTTGCAGTACATATTTGAAACACTGAAGCCAGTGTATTTGCTCTTTCAACCACGCTCTAGTTGCAAATGCTGACAGTATTTTTGGAAGTATTATTTAGAATGAATTTTGAAGCTCCGTGTTTTTTTCCTGTGGAGGGGTTGATTAAAGCCTTGGTTGGTGTAATGTCATCGCCGCCACACCATGATCGGGTGGTGAGTTGGTCAGCAGAGAACGTGGTGATGGTACACATTCATGTGGCTGTGGTTGGACATTACTGTAGTACCTACAGTGACTACAGACTGGAGCTGTTAAACACCCCAGCAGCCTGGGCTCCATCAACAATGACTGGTGTGAATGTCTTAATAGAACTATACCGATTTTATCATATAAGAACATTTATATATAAATGTGCTGTAAAGACAAAAAATATAGTTTTGTGAGATATATTTTTGTGAGAGCCAATATAAAGAACTTTACCATGAAAATAACCACCTATAAATGCAACTGTAACTGTCCTAAAGCTATAGATAATGTAGTTGAAGCTATGCTTATAAATTATGTATATAATTTTCTAATGTAAGAATTCTATAAGGATAATATTTAATAAGAAATCACTTTAAAAATGTATATTTATTTATTAATGTTAATGTGCATCAGCTATGTACACCAATTTGGCCCAGACATAGAAATGTTCTAAGCAGTACAGAAACTTACAGGTGATTATTATAAAACACAGGTTATATTATAAAAACTGATATATTTTGGAACTCAGAATTTTAGATTTCTCTCTTAGAATTCTTTGAATGAATGGTTTTAGGTTTATTGAACAGCTGGCAACAAAACACAGCAATTTACACATTTACTGGTAGATTACAGATATACTTTACAAAGACTGGGCTGTGTTTACTGGGCATTATTTCAAAAGTTGAAAAGCAAATTCATTTTGTAGATTTTTACTTTCCTTTCAAGTTCTTGTATAAACACAAGCTATGAGAATAATTCAGAAAATTAAAAGACACTTTACGTTTTAAAAATTCTCTAAATATTAAAGCCGACGTCCTTCTCAATGTAAAATTACTCATGCACAAAATGCTGAAAAAATTTGATTCTTACACTTCATTTGTTATACTTGACACACATAGTAAATTAATTTTTTAGACTAACATTCCAGGTCTTCCAATTTCATGTCGATTACTAATTCATTAATGTGTGTTTCTTCTTCCTCGTTTCCTGTCTGTAAGAGGCATATTTGCGTTTGAATGTTGCCTTTGGTTCTACGTGACATATTTCTCATATGAACGATTGCAAAGCCAAAACAATCCCACCGTCAAAAGTTCACATGAATGTTAAAAAAAAAAAAATTAAGGACACCTTTTAAATCGCGTATTGTTTTCAAATTTAGAGTCGCCATAGGAGAGAAGGGATCTGGTTAGACTCTGGTTTGTTTTGTACAGTGTGCAGTATATACTGTTGGATGTGAAACCCTGTAGTCTCTGCAAATACTCAAAAAATACTTTGTATCTCATTATAACCGTTACTGTTTCGCTTGCTACAGAATCTGTGGAATGTATTTTATTTTAAAGCTTTTATGTGTAAACTTGTAAAGATGTCTTTAGAGAGAGGAAACAAAGTATGAATATATAAATATATTTGTGTATAAAGTTATATATATTTTTAAAGTACCTGGAGCCAAGGTATAATTCTAATCACTTACTGTGAAATTTTTGTGGGTCTATTTCCCTAAAATGTACCTACAACAATATGTAATGTTTGGATAACCCCATGCATTATGGCTTTGACTCGAACAGGTGTTTCCCGGGGCTGTGATTAACATTTGTGGGTGATCGGTTTTTTTTTTTGCATCACTTTAATGGAATGCAGAAAGTACAATGCAGGGGGACAAAGCATTGCTTTGACTATGTACATATATTCTTTCCTCCTAGATTAATAGCCACTTGTATCTTAAAAATGATAATAATCCATTGTGTGGTATGGCTGTGAGTTTGTGTCACAAAACTGTTTGCGTTTGAAAGAATGTTTTTTTCAGTGTCCTCTGAAACAGCTGGGTTGTGTTTGCATGTTGTGTTTTGATCTAACCTCTCGGAGCAAGTGCTGTTGTGAAGGTGAGAGTTTGTCTTTAATGGCCAGTAATCTTCACTAGTATCCAGGCCAATAGTGTCAGAAGTCTCTGCTCCCACTCACCCTGGCGTTTACCCCAGCCCCAACCCATTCTCTTTGTGTGTTGGTTTCTATAATAAGTCCATTCCATGCTCACTGTAGCACTCTACCACTCCACCAGCACCTTTCTAGAACGTTCCTGGGTCGAATACTGTCTGTACGTTTTCTTTGTCTGAATATCGGCATTTTTATATCTACCTCATATTTGTCGTGCATATGAGCTGTTTGCATGTAAAAGCATGTCCTACATGCTTGACTGTTTGTGCATCTGTGCGCATGCACGCGCATGTGTGTGTGTGTGTGTGTGTGTGTGTGTTTGTGTGACTGTGTTCACCTCTTACCAGAATAAATTGTTTTGTTTGATGACCGTCTTCACCTGTTACCAGAGTGAAATGTTTTGTCTGATATCTCCTTACGTCATGATAAAATCACTAACGGCTGGACGTTTATCACGTTAAATGAGCGAAGGCCCTTGTTAAATATCTGGAAGGCCGTCCGTAGCAGTGCTCCCTCGGTTTCAATGCTAATGAAAGGCAGACAGCTGGCTGTAAGAGTGCACACACGCACTACGCAGCTCATTCCACAGGTTAAGTTCGTTTCTACAGCTCCTGTTAATACAGTTGTTTCTGATAGTATGTGAAATTTTTTTTTTTGCTTTTTTTTGCGTGTACAGATTGTTCTGTAAATATGCATGCTACCTGAATGTTCCGTATGTAAAAAAAATAAACAAAATGAAATAAATAATCTTGTTTTCATTTCAGTCTTCAAAATCGACTGTGGACATCACCTTTGACCCTCATGTGGTGTGATTTTAAGGAGGCCTGTTTGCAGTCTTTGACAGGCTGTGATCCACTGCTCCAGTTATCCCATTATGCCATTGCATACATCGTCTCTGAACAACAGATGCATTAACGATGTGCCAGAATGGGCTCTGGAGCCATTATCACGGTTACCCGGTCTCCCTGTGGGGAGGTCAACGCGTGATCTGCATCCGCATGACGTGCAGATCTAATCTGATGAGCACATCATTCCCTTTGAGGCAGTATTGACCTTATTATGTTTCATTAAAGCGGTGCATGTAAAACCACTTCAGCATGTGTTTAAAAAGAATAGAACAGAGCAGGAGACAAAGAGATGGGGGAAGTAGCACAGAGAATTGGAAAAGTCTTCTGGTGACATCATCTATATTTTCAAGCTGACCAGTCCACACTCCAAACATTCGTGGGGTGGACGGCCATGGAAATATGATGTCACTAGATCCCAAACTGTCAGTATTCCTCTTCTCTCCTCATCTCCTCACCTCACTGCCTCTGCACTTTTATTCAGATGTTGCTCAGACTGCCAGATCCACCGTCCTCCCTGAACACTTGTACTTTTACTCTTCTTTGTCATATTGTCTCCCTTCCAAGTTCTTGCTCTGTTGTGAGTTTCAAAAAGGCCAAATGATTAGATCACAGAAAGATAACGTGTACTTTGGATTTTTCCCAAAGACCTTTATCCCACTTCACTCTTTCAAACCCTGGTGTTGGTGACGGCTGTCAGCCTGGGTGATGTACATCAACCTCAAGCACCTTCAGGGCTTAAGTATTGCACAAGCACAACCAATAGCCGCTGAGCTCAGCAGAGTTCTGTGGCTACAGGAGATTTTCTAGGAGAGAATCTTGGAACTCCTCTTAGGAATACAACTTAGAACCATGTAGCTTCCCTTAAATGGCTTTTACTTCCTTAGAAATATATCTTTATATCACAACTAGTGATGTCATAATGCATGTAAATATCTTTTGTCATGTCAATGTAAAGTGAGATCACAACTAGAGTATAAGAGAACACCCTGACTATCCAAAACTCAGAAGTAAATGCCACTGGTGTTTCAGGCTGTCAGTCAACTAGAGCCTTCCTCTCCAGCTGAAGAGCCAGCTCATGTCAGGTTAAAATACAAGTTTCCATGGCGAGAGCCATATGTTCCTCTCCCCACCTTCCAACCTGCTTGCAGACGTGCATGCTGAGCTCAAGACAGCCGCTACTCCCTCACAAGGGGGTTGAATTTTACTACGTGGTATAATTGCCAGTGTCAATAAAAGGGAATTTCATTCTGCTGAGCTGCTGACTGTTTTGGTTGTGGCACAGGGGTACTGGGTGTGTTATTTTTTTTTTTATTTTGGATTTTTTTTTTTTTCTGGGAGGAAGAGAGCCTTACTCTGTGGCTGGACTGTAGCTCTGACATCTACAGCACCATGAGTCATGCGTGTCAACACATACCTACATACACATCTCTGCAAGTGCCTGTGTTCTTATATGAATTTACAAACATCCAACACACGACATGTAACTCCAAGACTTTGCATGCAAACACTTGCTCGCTCTCTCTCTCTCTCTCTCTCTCTCTCTCTCTCTCTCTCACACACACACATACACACACACACAGTTGTGTAAATGATGTATACACACAAGCACATTTCTGCAGCTTTAAGGTGCAAATAAGTTAATAATCATAAATTGGTGCATTTCAGTTAAAAATGGATATTTGCACAACAACTGATTTGTAATAACTGTTTCTGAACTGCTTATCATATGCAGAGCTGGAGTATTTTGACCAACTCCACCAGCACAATGATTCTAATGTCACCTGTAGGCCCTACAACACCATCATCGTAGGAATAAAATCGTAGCTTGATCCCGAATCCCAAATGCAAATCAACTTCTGCAAACAGTGATAAAAAGGAGTTAATAATGTCCCCAGCACTGAAAAATTGAATACAGATGAGTGTATTTCAGAGAAAAAGAACATGAGGTTTTAGAGGAGGGAAGGTTCAACATATCACTGTCGTCATTACATGTGAAGAAGCACACCCAGAAGATTGTACTCTGACAGATAAGACAATATAGTGGAAGATGGATCATCTTCAGTCTCAGGGAGGTGAAGTGTGTTTGTTACAGAGATGGAGAGTTTTTTTGTGTGTCAGAGCAGTGAGGAGTAGTGTGTGTGTGTGTGTGTGTGTGTGTGTGCGTGTGTGTGTGTGTGCATTTGTGAGTGTCAGAGATGTGGAGAGTAATGGTTAGGGTGTATGTGTGTGTGTATGAGAGAGAGAGAGAGACAGAGAGACATAGAGACAGGTAGGGGGTATTGTGTGTGTTTGTGTTAGGATCACTTGGACCTTTACCAGAGTAACTGGGAACAGTGGTGTGGAAGTGCTCCTATCCTTTGTTGGACTTTTTGAAAGAGGCCATTACTGAGCTTTAGTCTTAGTTTACTTGAGTGTCAAAAAACACCAATGATTTCTCCTTTATATTTCTCCTCCTTTTTAGATGAAAGTGGATAGAGAAGTAAAACCCGTACGAGATAGAAAGATTTACAAATCTCCCAACAGCTTGAAAGACACATTGCAGATCACTTTGAGAGCAGGATCTGATGATCTAATAATGAGATCGTGTAATAATGTAGCATTTTTGAGAAGGCTAAACAAATTCACAGCATATGTTGATAATCAAGCAAGCCTCCCCAAAAGCTGGCCTTTATTTTGATTTACCCTCGCAGGGAGGCTCAGTGCCACCACTGCCTACTGCGTCTTGCCTCAAATGCAGCCCAGATGTTCCAGAAGGACCAGCCTTCACTGAAGGTTGTTGTTTTATGGCGAAGCTCAATGGTGGTGCCGACCCAGGGCGGTTCTCCAGATCCCCTTGTGTGTCTCGTCCTTGAACGCTACTGTCGTCACCTCCGTCACTCCACCTCACATGCAACGGCAGGCAGGTGGAGGCACGAAGCTGAAATTGAAAGAGAAAGTTGAAGCAGACATGTGGAAGAAAGGAGAGAGAGAGCCTGCCCCACCTCCGCCAGAGAACTCAAAGGCAAACCTGGGTGGTGTCAAGGGTGCATAAAAGGAAATAAGGTTCATTGACTAACTTGCACGCACACACACTCACTCTCGCTGTCTCTGGGGTCAAAGCAACACAATAGGGAATTTGCCTCCGAGTCTGTTCAACTCTGTTTTGAGTCAAAACTGTGCAGCTCACAGCAGTGTGTACAAGGTTTCTTTCGCGAATGTATGGTAACATGTTTAGAGTAGTTCTGTGTAATGTCAAACTATCCCCCTAATTTTACAAACTTAGATTTTGTGCGTATCTTTCAGCGTGCTAACAGAAGTAGGTTCATCGTTGGCATGATTCCAGCGAAATAATTACTCCGTTTCTACTCTGACAGCAATGCTCGCATTTTTCAAAGGTGAAGGGGTCTCAGAGCTTCTTAAATATATCACACTGTTGGAGATCTATGCATGCAGCATGGCTAGTGGACAAGCCCTAACCTTTTCCCCTTACTTCTGCTTGTGGTAAGAAGGGTTCATCCCACGGCCGGAGGGGACTGCCCGCGGGGCGGCTTTCTTTGTGTATTTGCGTTCTTCCTCAGGGAGCAGAGGCCGTGCTCAGCTAAGGGCTAAAAATGTGAGATATGCAGGGTGGAGGAGGCCCTCGGTGCGAGTGTGATGGACTCTCTGTTTTTGTGACCCACCTCTCGGCTGATGGAGTACAGCGGTTGATTCATGGTCCCCACAGAGAAGAGATGCCTTTGTTGCTGGTTACTCCATGTCACCCGCTGCACCTATGGGACCATTTTTCTGGGCTCTGGTATCTGGTTTTCACGTTTTCCTATGCAAAACCTTCTCACCCCTTTTTCACAACACTAACAGGATGCACCACTACATTACAGCTCACTATTAATTTTTTTTTAATTCTCAGCTTTCAGGTCATTGAGAAATGCCTGCCAATCCAGTCTCTTAATGGTTGCAGAATAAAAATAACTGGAACCTCATTGGAGTCAATTCTATGGTCAAATACACCTCACTCACACTGTTGCTCTGGCTGGGGCATCTACGAACCTCCAGGTGGGTGAGCCACATTCTTTAGTCTGCAT
Organism: Tenebrosternarchus preto; assembly: GCA_025802075.1. Taxonomy (NCBI): domain Eukaryota; kingdom Metazoa; phylum Chordata; class Actinopteri; order Gymnotiformes; family Apteronotidae; genus Tenebrosternarchus; species Tenebrosternarchus preto. Next base: position 1,640,038 of record JAOYMR010000017.1, read on the forward strand.
AGAACTCAGTGTTCAGTAGTAGGTTAACCTTATTTTTTTTTAAAAACAGTAACATTTAGTATTAACGGGACAAATCTATGTCATTCAACAGCACCACAATCACAAAATTCATGGTCAGCATTCAAAATGTTGAAACATGCCATTTTAAAGATGCACTAATTATCACATGGCGTGGTAGTGCAGTATTTCCACAAGGCAGTGAAACACAGGCATTAGTTTAAATAAATAGCAGGAAAGCTCATGACGATCGCGTGTCAGGCCTGTGCCTCGGGCATCTGCGAGCAGTTTACCCGAAGCCTTCTCTGGGTGTATTAACACCCAGCGTGATCTTGATGGATGCGTGAGGAGCACTCTCCACTCTGGTGGCACTCTGCTGGTGCCTCACATTAACCTGTGTTCTCAGCTCTTAAAGGTGATTTAGAACGCCAGCTAATGTCCACTCTCACTCTTGCAGGACCTCATCTGGACTTTGTTGAGTGTAAATATTTGACCGCAACTGCTCTTATTTGTATGTTTATGTCTAGATAATTATGAGAGAAAGAAGAAAACGAAACCTCAAAAGCATTCGACTGAATATAAGGTAGCCTTTTCTTCCTCACTCCAGCAGCTGGTATTTGAGAAGCCTTCTCGACGGGCGAGTGTACTCTGGTCACCGCAGCAATGAAGCAACACTCGTTGGCGTAAAGGTTGGATTCCTCAGGCCCGTCACCTTAAGACCTCCCGAAGGAGCCCTCTGCTCCAATCCCAATAACAGAAACTCAGACTTCTCCTCCAGTTTGTGCTGTTGGCCCTGGCTGAAGTTCATGTCTACATTTTTGGACTCCCTGCCATTCAGTCTGTCTCTCTAGAGCTCTTCCTCTCTAGTTCTTCTTTATATTGATGAGCAGCCTGAATTTTAGTCTACAACAAAATTCCACTGCCAGTCAAATGCAAGAAACAGTACATAGCAAACTTCCCTGTGTTAAATTAGCTCTGACTGTGTTTATCTTTGTCCAGCTGGATTGAAAAGAACATAATAAACTGTAGGCATTCATTTAACACTGATGACTTTACTGTGTATCATAATCTGATACTTATCCTAAATGTTCATTGCTGGTAGAAAAACAGATGTATTCATCACAACTGCTAATCACTCTAGCACATGTCCTTAATATGTCCTTAACATGTCCTTAATATGTCCTGGTCAGGTTTTCCATTTATTCTTCTGTACTCCACCTGTTTATACTAAAGGAAACAAGTATAGCAAAGGTTTTATGTGTGACTGAAATTAACCAATTAATCAAACTCCAATATCATTCTGTATGTAAAAATAATTCCATATATAAAATATTCCATATATACACACACACACTCTTGTTGGATAGGAGGAAAGGTTCAACTTTACTCTATGACCCCTCATCTTGTGAATTCTGAACTGTAAGCAGTAAAATAGCAGGTCATAACAGTTTATGCACAGCAGAACAGCCTCTTTGACTCTTGACCTGGTACAGTATATTTGAGCACACAACTTTTCAAATAGTTGGAATAGAGTGAGGAATAACATTGAGGGCTATGATTAAGATTTTGAATTAAAATGGAGTAATCTGTACCATAATAAAGCCCAAAGGGTTTATCTGTTACTGCTTAGTACAGACGGAGCTATAAAAAGCAACCTGACCCTTACTGCCTCCGTCTGCATGTCATTAATGCACAGTATGTGAAAAGATATTTATATTCCCTCCATTTCACCCCGTTAATGAAAATTACACCTGCTGCAATAGTACCTTTACTTACCTAAAGAAATTCCTCACTGAAAATATACGCTTTTTTTAAATTTAAATGTTAAATTTTTTTTACGGCTATATACTTGTCCATGAGCAAACAGCCTGTCGTTCAATGGTGCCTTTTAAAACACACAATTTTTAATTGCAACCAAATTATAACTAATCTTTTTTTCAAATGAAGTTTGTGACGTTCTGCACCTGGTTACCCTACAGCTGCTGATCGTTACCATCTTCCTAAATAAATATGGATCAATATACATTTCAAGCGCAGTTAAGAAAAGTAGTGACTATTCGAGGAATATTGTGGGTGTCGTTTGATTATTTTTGTTCTCTGCGTCTGATACGCAGTTGGTGTTCTCCGTTCCAGCACTGCTAGATCGGACAGTTTCAGCCAAATGCGTCATTGCAGTTCCAGTAACGGCACATTACAGCCTGCTACCAGTTAGATTCTTGGTCTCTCGGTGCTGTTAAACTCATCGTTATAGAGGGGGGGAACTATGGATGGGAGCAGGGGCAGGAATCCATGTATCAGTTTATACAGTTAGACTGATCTGCTCTTCCTGCCCGTATTTCGACGGATCGATAACATTCCAGAGACGTTAGTATGTGCGGATCGCATAAACAGCTCGGAGTCGGGCCAGGTCCGCCTTCACACCGAGACGTCTGCTTATACTGCAGCTGGATCTGCCCAAGTGAAGAGGTCTGTAATCATAATGTTCGCCCAATGATTCCGTCACAATTTTTACAAAAATCAAATTCTTTTGATTATAACGAAAGTAAACAGTTCTCCCCAAAGCCCATATTGGCCCTGATCTCGTGTAGACTGAGAGAGTGATTTCTCACCGTATATGGCCAACGAAACAGAAACACACAGGATTACGACCCTGGCCCATTTATTCAAAGTGACTGTCTTGTTTACGTTACCATCCTTGACTATTTTTTCCTCCTCCGCCTGAAATACTGCTGTCCTAGGGTGGCTGTCCTGTAGTGGTGCACAGCTGCTCCAAACGCCCGGCTTCAATTCAAGAAATTTATGGAACAGGAAGGTGTTGGGTTAACCTCCAGACTCACAATATTACCCCATACTGGGATGGTGACAGACGAGGATTTGAAGGGTTAACACAGCTGTGTCGAACAGCATACAGATTCGCTTCTTGCTTTTGAAATAAAAAGCACCGTCACCGAGATAAATCCATGAGCACATTCAGTACACTTTTCTATCTTAAAGGTACCAAACGTGTGACATGCGCAGTCTTTGCTACACAAGCACACTGACATGTTTGAGTAGGGACTCGTTCTTCATTTCAGAGAAGCAAAGAATGCACTTTCTAACACCTCCGAGTCTCTCTGATCCACAGGATTCGGAGAGTTGTACTTTGCTGTGCTTTGCTATACAAGCATCTGGTAACGGGAATGAGACTTTATGAAGTGGGCAAAAGGCCAGACAAGGCGTCAGATCGCTCAGGGTCTTCACCAGCCATCGTCTCTGTCTGGATGTTAAAGTCGCAGTTATTGGCCTGAGCAGGTTTTGCTATGAGTGCTATGAATGATGGGACACACCCACACATGGCTTCGTGCAACTATGTGGAGTTTACAGCGCAGGTGGAGTTCATGGTAGGTTTTCTCGCCCCTCCTACTCTCTCTTTTAACCACTTCCTTTAACAAGAAGTAAAAACATAAACTGCTCAGTGCAAAGGATCTTGAAGATTCCATTAAGATTGTAAGAATTATTTGTTTGTTTGCAGTTTGTTTGCTATTTTTTAAATAATGCATGGAACCATAAAGTAGCTTTAGAGAAATTTCAGTCCAGACCCATAACAAACGAGAAGAGGGAGATGGTAGCGATGGAACACACTCCATGAGACCAGCATGACTAGCAAACCTTGAGAACAACCAGACTGAAAAGGAAAAAAAAAAAAATAGCCCTCATCCAGGTGGTGCCACGTTTGACCAGAACACTGCCTACCAGTCCACTTTCTTCATGCTCTGTAATACCTCTGGGGTTGACAGCGAGCAGATAAACACACTTAGCTGAACCCGTCCGACTGATCCGAAGATACAGTACACGATGCGCTTTCATGCTGCACCTCTCCTCTCCAGACCTGCTTACGTCTGAGAGGCCCTTACCGCAACTTTCCCTGCCACACTTCCAGGTGTTCTCCATCAGCTCAAATCAAGCCGTCAAATAAACAAGGGGAAACAATTGTTGAAATAATAATCACCGACATTTTGTCCTTCACAAAGACATTATGTAAATGTGTTTACTAAAACGTATCCTCCCCAGAATCTCAGAACTACTATAATATCCCTTAATGAGCACATAATAACCAAAACTGTTGGAGAAAACGACTGGCCTACATATAATTAGCGGCTGAGAGAAGGCAATAAAATGTCTGCGTAGAGAACGGAATATGCGGAATATATTGAATGAATCAATGCAATGTGTGAGTTCTTTCCTTAATACTATAAACAACGTAAGAGTCTTTCATTCAATAAATTGTTCTTTTACTGCTATTGTGGTCATTTAATGATAGAAACTCAGTAACTGAGTATATTGATAGCCTATGATCTTACTTTAGCTCCCAGGAGACTGTGACTTTTTCAAAATATCCCCAAAAAACAAGTCCAAAATATCCTTGAAAAGCAGAGTTACACACACACACCCTGCATTTCAAATATTTATTAAAGCTAATACTGCATTCTGGGGAATGGGGGCGTGGTAGAGAATGGCGTGGGAATGTTTAGGGCCTCCTGCTCTCATCTAGTTCTCAGTGTGGCTTTCAACACAGTAAAGTACAGCAGGTTGCTTTATGTTGAATAATGTTTTGAATGAACAAAAAATGGATTTCATGGCTCTGCATGCAAGATGCCTGGACCGGCTCCACCCTGGTGCCAGAGATGAAGGAATAGATGGAGGAATAGAGGACCTTCATTTTGATTCTGCAAAGGGACAAACAAAGCAAAAGTCAAGTGAGAAGATCGTAGACAAGATCCTGAAGGAAATGGTGTGATGGATGGCAAAAAGGTTGTGCATCAGGGCATTACGGAGGACTCAGTAGAAACAATAAGAGAACCATCAATCCCCAGAGCACTGCCCAGCCAGAATTACACACAACCAGTCCCCAGAGCACTGCCCAGCCAGGATTACATACAACGAGTCCCCAGAGAATTGCCCAGCCAGAATTACACACAACCAGTCCACAGAGCACTGCCCAGCCAAGATTACACACAAC
>JAOYMR010000017.1:1645133-1664826 GCA_025802075.1 Tenebrosternarchus preto
AGTCCCCAGAGAATTGCCCAGCCAGAATTACACACAACCAGTCCACAGAGCACTGCCCAGCCAAGATTACACACAACCAATCCCCAGAGAACTACCCAGCCAGGATTACACACAACCAAACCCCAGAGAACTGCCCAGCCAGGATCACACACAGCCAAACCCTAGATAACTGCCCAGCTGTCCAGGTAGGCAATGTTGTTGCAGCTTCAACATACATCCAGTGAAGCAGCAGACTGTGGTACCACACACTGCGCCACTGCTCCTTGCAGCCAGAGCAACACCCTCCACTTCTGATGACATCACTTGCCTGCCTGGGTGTAGCAGTGACAGGCACTGGCAGCTAGTGGTGCAGCTCTCTACCTGGACAGAAGAGAATAGCTCAGGCCTGGCCTTGAAGGGAAAACAGAACTAGAAACCCTCCTTGATGTATACCCTGAGTCAAGAAGGCACTGAAGCACTGAAGACAGCACTTACAGCTCTGAGTCGGAGGAGTTAAAGCAGCACTGATGATCCGACACTGACAGAAAGGGAAGTAACCATGACGATGACTGCCTGTCCAAGCTATCCCAAAGAAGTGCAGGCAGACAGAGGAACAAGCCTTCCTACGAGCTCTCATTTCAGACGGGCTAAAACAAGAAGTCAGCACCGCTGCCTCTGCTGCGTCAAGCCAGACGGCAACTGTGGCAGAATGATTAGAGGTCCTCCTGTGCACAGCAATGCCAACCGGCCACCCAGGCTCCTATCGAGACAGGTTTGGACCTGTAACAGTGCTCATCCTGCTCCCTCAGCCTGCCCACACAGCAACTCCAAGAACAGGCACAAAGGTCATTGAGAGATCAGTGGCATGGAGCCATGGAACCAGGGAAAGGGAAGAGTAATGAGGATGTTGCAGGGGGGGTAGGGAGTTCAGGTAACACTTCTGCTGGGCCACCAGGGGGCACATCCACTGCAGTAAGGCCTGTTCAGTGATAAAAGCACCAGCAGACTGTTTAGAGTGTCTGTTGTAGACCCTCCAGGTCAGGGGTATAACATGGAGTGGGTGGGAGTCTACGTACTGGGTTGATAACCAAGATGTTCTTGCACCCACTACTTCATAAAGTGGGCCAAGGCATGAGGTGGCGGTGGTCCAGAGTAGCACCGTCACAGCGGATGAGGTCGAGGAGATGCTGTGCTATTGCAGAGCAACAGACGAGCAACCTGGGCGGACCTGCGGCTCACAGGTGTGCCTGTTGCCGTGAGGAAGATGCGTAGTCCACCCACTGGGCGGCAGGTTATAGGATCGGTTCAACTCATCTCTGGTGCTGTGGGCTTTCCAGCCAGCGGTCTGCGAATGGGCCGGCTCCACCCTGGCTAAGTTAATGTTCAGGAGAAAGCTATTACAGGAGGCCTACATGTGGAAGTCAACTGTAGGCTGACATTCCAGAGAAAGTGGGGGACCCCATATTTATTTTGAGTCATGCTGGTTGGAGCATAAAAACATAAGAGAGGTTAATATTAGCACAACACAACATGACAAATAACACATGTAACTTACCTAGTAAGTTGGTAGCTGTCCAGCTGTACTTTAGTTGACTATCTGGCTAACCATAGCTATATCTATCATGAGTGTCAGCAGACCATGACAAGGTTCCTTTTTAGTTTAAAATATTGCCTGAGGATCCAACTGCAACAATATATTCACATGCACACACACACACACACAATCAGTCAATCAGTTATGAAGGCACAAGGGAATAGATCCTCCCTTAAATGGCCCATAAACACTAGACCCTTCAAAAATCTAATATTCTGAAAATTTAGGTTACCACAATACATAGATAAAAAATCTATATTAAAAACGTTTTCCATTTTCACATAGTGTAACTACTCAGATAAGGACTGGTTATTTCCCATCCTTGGAGTTGCCCGTGTAGTTCTCTCTTTGAGAGAGATGTAAACTCCCTGTGTTATTGGAGAGGACTTTCACCGGCGTCTCCTACATCCTTGGCTGATGGTCCAGACACCCACAGAGAGGAGCATGACTGAGTTCATTAGTACATTTATAGATGTGATTGCCGAAAACAATTCAATCAAATTAAAATCTTGGATATCAGTCTTGGATATCAATTTCCAATTGGGATCATCCATCCCAAAATCCACTGACCATTGATAGTGAATGGGCAAAAGAGAGTTGTGAGACCCGTTATGACAAATATATGTCAATGGTAGGACAGTACTGACTACCATGTTTGATACGCTATGCTAGCAATGATCTGTAACCCCTCTTGTGCAATAGGCGAATCTCAGTGGTTACCGAAGGGCTTTCGCGCCAACTAATGCAAGTCTAGTCAGTGTCAGATACACACACATAGACAGTAACTTCATCTGAGATTTTACAAACTAAGGCTAGCTATTAAACATTACCACAGACAGCAGCTAAATCTGCACTAAATTCACAGAGGGTTTTTAAATAGTCTTCACACTGGAAACATTTCTTCAATAAGAGTTGGAGTTAAATGGTTGAAGGCATCCATTGGGTACTTTGTGAAATGATAAGAAAGACTGCCAACAGTGTTAACAGTGCATGTTCGGTCCGGTTCATCTGCGAATGCTAGCTTGAGAGACTTCAAAAGGACAGAGATATATTTTTAAGCTTTGTATGTTTTTATTTTCATGTAGTTTTTACAGTGCCTGTTGAAGAAAGAGAATAAATCTTCAAAGTCCTCTGTACGATGCATGGCCTTTATCTCACTGAACCAATGAAGTTACAACTTGGCCATCAGGTCATTCAACTGGTATGAGGTTGGGTTTCGCACTCTGAGCTGTAAATCTTTCCTGCAGCCAACCATGTTCGGGAGGAGAGGAGGAGGATGAGAGAGATGTCACGTGCCTCCTGACATTTACACAACTAAACAGGAAATGCCCTAAGAGCTGTCATAGTTCGTCTCACAAAATCCATTTTGTGGGCTCGTAAAGGAACTTGGCTTGTCGTTATTATTAACACGATTCAAGCGGACCCTGGCTGCCTGTAAAATACGAACTCACGCTTCCACTGAGCTCTAGTGGGTTGGTGCAGACTCAGGGCAGAGGAAATATGGCTGCCTGTGAGTTTTTTGTTTTTTTTTTAAATCTTGTAGAGAGAAAGGCAATCCAAGTCTAGTGATTTACTGAATCTACCATAATTTACTGTATCATGTCCATTTTACTGCCTTGTCTGGGAGCATGGCATGGCGTGAGGATCAGTTTTGCTTTAACTTTATGGTCAGTTTTGTACGTCTGTGTGTGTGGGTGCATGAGTGCACGTGGCAGTGCTCTCCATGACCTGTCTGTCTCGCAACTCTGTCTTGTTGTGGAGGTGTACCTGCTCCTGTCTCACCTGCTGCTCCTGGAGGAGCACAGAAAAACACACGTCACCTGGCAAGCCAGAAGCTAGTCTGGCCAGCACCCATCAAGCTCTGCCTGCATCTGGAAAAAGAGAGAGAGAGAGAGGGAGAGAGAGAGAGAGAGAGAAAGAGAGAAAGGAAGGGGGAGGAGAGTGAAGAGAGAGGTACAGAAAGTAAAGGAAATGTGTGTTTGTGTGTAGGGGGGGACAGTTTTCTTGTGCATGTGTTTGTGTGTGCATGCATGTGTTTGTGTGTGTGTGCATTAGTGTGTAGGGGGGACAGTTTTCTTGTGTGCCAGAAAACAGATGCACCCAGACAGACGAGGAGGAGGAGGAGGGACAGACATGACGGAACATTTTGTGCAGAGTGGAGAAGGGCCTCCCTCGGGGATCTCCTGGCAGGGGATCCTCCCCATCACACACACGCAGACACACACACACACACACCATACTCCTGCGCTCTCTCTCTTTCACTCTCTGTGAGGCAGTGAGTAGCATGGACAGTCGATTAAGGTCATCGCTGCCATTAGTCACAGTATCTTGATTCAATAAATGGACAGGACTAAAGAACAGTGTGTAATAGTCTTGGCTTGGTTACCTTAAGTTTGAAAATTTCATGAATGCTTACATTATATATATATATATAAAACCATGTATACATACATATAAAATGTATATATATATATACTGTATATATATCAATAATTTCATAATTAGTAAATAAACAGTGTATGGGTAAAGCACCAAGTGGGTAGGAAGGGCTTTGCTCCCAGAATCTCAAACTGCACTGTTTGTTTGCCAGTTCCATCTCTGTTCTTACTGAATCGGACAGATCCACAGTGCATCAAGTGCATTTACTACTGTGGCCAGCAGGGGGCTCTTCAGATTATTTTTTGAAAGTTTACTATGATGGTAAGTACTATTGAATTGGAATGGTTGTGAAAATATGAGTTATATAAGAAACATATAACAGATTGAATCTTGCCGGTTGAACTGGGTGAACACCTACTTATAAAAATACTATGATAAACCCATAAGGTATAAACATACCAGCTACTTTATTAGGTGCACAATTATTAGGTTCACCAGCTACTTTATTAGGTGCACAATTATTAGGTTCACCAGCTACTTTATTAGGTTCACAATTATTAGGTTCACCAGCTACTTTATTAGGTACACAATATTAGGTTCACCTTGCTAGTACAGGGCTGGAACTGTCTTAATTCTTTGTGGCACAGATTGAGCAAGGTGCTGGAAACACACCTCAGAGATTCTGGTCCATATTGATATGGACCACACATGTTCAGTACATATTTTCTCTTGTTTTAAATGTTCTCTGTAAACCCTAGAGATGGTTGTGCATGAAAATCCCAGTTTCTGAAATACTCAGACCATCCTAGTACCAACAACCACGCTACGTTCAGCCACTTAAATCATCTTTCTTCCCCATTCTGAAGCTTAGTTTGAACTTCAGCAGGTTGTCTTGACCATATCCACATGCAGAACTAAACATCCTAAACGCATTGAGTTGATGCATGTGATTAGCTGAAATTTGCATTAACGAGTATTTGAACAGGTGCATCTAATAAAGTGGCCGTTAAGTGTAGTTGATGTGGATGCTGGGTGATACTGGCTGGCAGACAGTGGTCCTCAGCAAACACTTGTATACTTTCCAACCAGCCAGTCAGCTTTCTGCTTTACAGAGCGCATCTCCAGCGGACCTTCCTCCTTCAGCCTCAACGTTTGCAGATGGTGCTGGTGGGGTTGTAATGCCAGTGAACTGTATGGATTGGTATGAACAGTCTGTTGTGATTTCTCACTGTGACAGGAAGACTTTTGCATGTACTGTGGCCAGACTGAGTTGTGTAAGCTCAAGTCAAACTCGCCAAGCTGTGACGAGAACTGAATCACAGAGGCTACCCTCCGCCTATAGCCCAAGTTTTAAATTCACATGTTCAAAATTCACTGGCAAATGAGAAAAAAGTGTTGTGGAAACAGCGTGCACCTGAGAGTTACAAAACTCAGCAGTCATTGTTGTGCAATAATCTGAATCTTCCATATATCGTATCATATAACTCAGATATTATAAGTGCAGATATTTTTCTTCACGGTTGCGGGACATCAAAACTCAGACATATTCGCAGTCCCGAGGTCCCAGAGCTGGATATGCCTGCGTCTGTGCGTCTGAGGAAGGAAACACATCTGACAGTTAGTGGATGCGAGCGAGGGAACAGGCTTCGCGTGTGAGGCTGGTGGGCCCTGGTGCAGGCTTGGTCCCGCCCACCGTAGGGTCCCTCCTGCCAAGCCGACCGGTCTGTGGATGCCTTCAGCTTCCTCGAGGAAAACCTTTCTCATTAGCCTTTGGCTTTTATGTACACGTGAAGACAATTACAGGGATTGTCAATCATGACTCACAAAAATATGCATTAGAAGTCTTGCAAACATGAGACATACTTCAAATAAAATAATGCTTACCAACCAAACCACTAATTAATACCAACCCAGCTCAAAGCTTCACCTTGATCCGAGTTTGTGACACAAACCCTATGGCATTAGATTATGTATGTAGAGTGATTTACAGAGACTCAATCCTTACAGCTCCTCCTCCCCAGACAAGAGCTCTGCATGGGAATGTCTTGTTCTCTCTCTCTCTCTCTTCCCCTGTGCCACTGTGTCCTATGGCAGTTTCAGTATGTGATGGACAGTGTGAATTATGGTGCTAATGATGCTTTATTGCATCAATTCCCTTTGTGTATCAAGTTTCTGTTTACACCTCCACAGCTGGGCAATTGTGTGTGTGTGTTTGCTATTCTGTCAAGGCCATTAGTTACATTAGTTAGCGTAGATAATGTAAAACACCTTATGTCCACTTCCCACAGGAGAAGAGGTGCTGAGAACAGAAGACCATTTACAATGACTGCCACTTGGCCATGATGCCTACATACACACACACACACACACACACACACACGTAGCATGTGCGCACACACACAGAGCTTAGTTCTTTGGAATGTATCCTTTAACATAAACATATTGAGTTTTACATGTACGTTTGGGAGTTGGTAATACATTAAGAAATTCCTGTTTAAGCCAAATACAGCTTAAACAGGGGGGTCTCTGGGGGGGCTTCCTGATGCACTAATAAAAATGGCAATTCACTCCACAGCTCACATTTCTGTAGTTCAAAATGAGCAGAAGATATTTCTTATGTATTTAGACAATCTCTTACCACAATAATGTTCTCTTTTACAAACAGAATTTGGGAGTGTCTTCTGTTTTCATACGGTCAAGGGTTACACTGACCAAAATTATTTTATTATCTGTGCTACCCTCTAGTGGTCACTTTGAGTATAACATGGTAAACGAAGTTGAAGCTCCTAACATTTAAACTGGATAATATAAATTAGACTTGCAGTAATTCATTTCCATTGAAATGAAATTTGGATGATAGCAACTAGGGTAAATGATATTATACATAGAGTTTTTGCCAGGTGCCTGCTTCCATTGCATCAGTAAGGCATATCCAGTGTTTTTGTGGATGTTGTGGAGGTCCTTGTGTCAGTGACCAGGACTGACTGTCCTGTTGTTTCCAACTTGGTGATATATGTATACTGTCATCCTGGATGACATCATCAGCACACATGATTTGTAACCAGGATATTTGCTTGGTTTCTCAAGCAACACTCAATGTTTTGTGGCATTTGCATTCATTCAGCTGCTCAAGTGTTTTTATCTCATCAGTTAGCAGTGAAGTGCTCCTCTCTGTGCATTAGGATTGTGCTTTAAAGGAAAGTCCACTCTATGCCTTGGACCTGATTTATGATCTGCAAAACACCTGATCAGAGGACACTCTGTCCTCATCAGAGGACTCCCAGTCCTGGTCCATGTAGGATGTGCTCCCACAATAGAAAATGGGTGAACTCTGCAAAACTGTACTACTAAAAAAATACTACTGCTAGTTAGCTTTAGGTTTAGGAATGGACATATGCCACTTATATACAATGCACACAGTAAAAGAAGAGATTGAGTATATGTGCATGTGACTGTGCTGTGTGTGTGTGTGTGTGTGTGTGTGTGTGTGTGCATGAGTGTGTGTGTTTAGAACTCAGACTGCCTTCTTGCCAAAGTCTGCATTCCAAAGCACTGCAGTATGGGTCTGGAGTATGCACACACACTCACTATTATCCGTACAGGAAGTTGCTTGGCCGGACATGCCTGATTACTCAGCCAGAGTGGTGAGTTGTGTTTTGGAGGCATAAGATACAGTGAAGTACTCACCATTTTTGCACAATGAGACTCTGGAACACCTCAGAAACCTCTTGGAAGTGCATCAGAAATCTCTCAGGAACACCTCAGTAACCTCTTGGGAACACCTCTGAAACCTTCCAGGAACGCCTTATAAACCTCTTGGGAATGTCTCGAAAACATCTCGAGAATGTCTCAGAAACATCTCGGGAATGCCTCAGAAACTTTCTAGGAATGCCTCAGAAACCTCTCAGGAACACTTCAGAAATCTCTTGGGAATGCCTTAGAAACCTCTCAGGAATACCTCAGCAACCTCCCGGGAATGCCTCAGAAACCTCCCTCATGTAATCCCTTCTAACTATGGCAGAAAATATAAATCAGCATCATATATCGGACTGTAGCAAACTAACTTATCAAAGTGCAAAAGTGATATGGAGGGTAATTTCCCTGATATAGAACAGAATGGTACTTTTAGTTTGAATTCCAAAGTTGAGAGTTGTGAATAGCTTATAAGGATAAAACTCAAAGTAACGGAGAAGAACGCAACTCTTCCAGGACATGATTGCCTCCATAGAGAGGCAGAAACCGCATCATGGCCTTGAACGCGCTACGCAGAGCCACTCCCACATTCCTTTTTAATTTTAATGTATTTAACCTTTAATTTAACTTGGTAAATTCCCTGTAGAGTTTATTAATCTCCAAGCAAGCAACAACAACAACAATAGTAAAAGCTCTAGACATTCTCTAGTTAGGTTTTCTCTAGAAAGAATGTGGTACAGTTTGCTTACTCTAATTGTCCAGCGTAGAGAGTTGAACAGACAGAATAAATTCCCACTTTAACAGCTCTCTGCGTGAAATTCAGCCACCTACCAAAGGAATCAATTTATTTGGTCGAGCTCAAAGACGACCAGGTCAGGCAGAGGTCTTGATTAACAGTGCTACGGTAGCCTCGGCACCACTCACCATCTTTTATTCCTTTGTAATAATACATTAATCGGAGTACAGTGGTGAGTCATTGACAATTCTCTTTATAGGGGGATCTGGGAAGCGCAAATGGACTGCTCACTGCAGTAATGAGCGTGAACAATGGACACAGCAAAAGAATCACAGGCTTTTCTCTCCTTTTGAAGATAACAAACGAATCAGTGATACTTAAAGCACTTCGTTTTCTTCTTACTCACATATCCAGTGGCTAGAAAACAAATATTATAGCAGCCTTCCATATCTGTCCGTGCCTCCAGTGGGCAAAACGAATCAGTGTGCGTTCCTTGTCCCAAGACTCTCCATTTCTGAGGAATTTAGTTAGACAACATCAAAACAGAAAGGAGAAATCTCTAATGTGAAAGCGTCTTTGCAACCTACTTCTGATCCTCACTGCTCCTTAACTTGTTTACAGAAAGATCCGTTTCCGAAACTCCTGAGGGTGGTATTTCCTTTAATAATAAACGATTTAATTGGTGTGATAACCTTAAAATCTGTGCTTTGCCGTGATTACCTCACTAATGCCCCTCCGAAAACAACGCACAAACAAGCTCGCGCAGAACGCCGGTGGAGTTCGTAACCACGCGGCTACATGAGTCAACAAAGCCTCTGACTCAGAACTCTCACCAAACACACAAGATGAACACGGATTTAACTCCATTTTTACACAAGATCATACAATCCATATGTCTGCAGAGACAGCCCAACCTGAATTACATTTTAAAAACAGCGCATCAACTAACGGCCTGCAGGAGTTGAATAAGAAAACAAACTCATTACGGAGCGGAGAAGTCATGAATAAATGATCCAGTGCCAACCCACACGATACAACCAAGCAAGCACGTATAAAATAACACAACAAACCACAGAAAATAACACACAAACAAAAATCTACATCAAATCATCCAAGAGAAAATTGGATTATTTATTTCAGCCTACCACTAAACCACTACAATATACACACACGCGCGCACACACACACACTTACGGAATTATGTGGACATATGGAATTACGCCAGTGCTGTGTAACACTATAGTTTTATTAAAGGCTCAACGTATCTTACTTGACCAAACTGAAGGGTTAATTGGAAACATCCCGCCACCATGTGGCTGTGCTGGCCACTGCAAAGACCGGAGAAAGGTTTCCCGCCTAACACAGTCCCAGCCAACCACGTTCAAATAAAAACAAATACACGCAATTTAATAAGCATCGGTTTCATTTTATTACTACTTGAACCCAAGAGACATAAGTACCTCGTTGACGCTGACGTAATAATTATCCATGTTGTAAGTAGCCTTACATACGAGTGCTATTACAACCTGAGTGACGCAAGTTCAGTTCATAGTCCTTACACGTCTTAACACCATTGGTTTTAGCCATTTTGTATGCGGAATATATTTTCAACGTCATCATATTCTCTCCTTAAAAACGGGTGAGCTCAGCACAGTGACCTTGAACTGATGCGCAAAGCGCGCGACGGCGCGCATTTCATTAACGCATACACGCACGCGTTCCACCTCTGCTGGAGAAATGGGATAGACAAAAGGGGAAACCGCCTCCATGTAGTCCTTTGCACGGTTCCTCGTGCCCTGCGATTTAAACGGTCGCCCTGCTTCTCTCTTCGTTAAAAGGCAGCGGTATAATAAAGTAGTTCTTTGTGATGTTCCAACACCGTTGCTCGAGGCAGATTCATAGTCTGCGGCGCCCGGGATCTGGAAGAAAAAACGAGACAGTTAAAAATGAGAAAAGTGGCGCGTGGTACCCCAAGGTAGGGAATAAATTGCAGATAATAACTAGTAGCGCGAGGCACAAACAGCATAATAAATCGTTTTGAGGTTCTCTCCCCTTGTTACATCAGACCCAAATCAAACTTTGGGGCGCGCGTTTGGCAGACCATTAAAATAATTACTTCATTCTCCGAAAATGGATGCCTAATGTCAATTTTAATATTTCACCAAAACATTCTAAGGTTTTCCGTCCGCAACTGCTCAACCACTGCTCGCCTAAGTGTAGCAATTCGTCTGCAAAATATGGAGCTCAGAAAGTGGTTTATTTGACATACGAAAATCTGTCTAAACACAAAATACTGCTAATAATATACAAATATTTCATTCAAATACAAAACAATTTATACAACACTTATCCCACAATAACAAATGTATGAATAAATGTATTAATTATCTCATGGGAGCAGTCTGGCCTTCTGGGCCTACTGCCCCGAATACGTTTTATCCAGCAGATAAACTTATAATGTTAAAACGTTTTTATCCCAGCTCCATTACGATGTCACGTCTTTGCCACAGACTCCTTTACAGTCTTTGACAGTAACAAGTACAAATTAGTGATGTCAAATTCGTTTTACTAATATTTGTTTTACTAATATTTGTTTTACTCAATTCAACAAATCGGTCGAGCCGATTCAAGACATCTGACTGAACCAAACCTCTCTAGCATCTTAGTTCGCAATGTTAATATCCATGTTATATTCAAATTCTAATAAAATTCTAGTAACAGTGAGTCATAAATTCATAACATAAAATACTAAATATCTTTTGAATTCGCTTACATTCTGTCTCTGCAGAGCGTAGCTTGTCGCTTCATTCACTATTTATGCTAATGCACAGTCTGTGAATGCAGATGCTAATGTTGAGGATCTGAGAAAACTGACTCATATTCACTGACTGACCAAAACATCCAATCCCAGCAGACTCGGAGCAGTTCCTGACTGAGCCCAACGTCATTAATATAATGTAACTCATTCATAAATAATTCATATAAATAACTCATTCCACTGAACCGGTTTGGTAAACTGGGTTCTGTTCAGTACTGTCTGATACTGAGCTTTATGCTCGGGTCAAACAATATATTTTACTCAGTATTTTTTGTCTGTCATGATGGTTGCTACATCAGATTAAGTGCCCTAAATTCATGCTGTATCTTGGCTGGAAGACTGGAAATGTTACACAATTGACACCATCCAATTGGTTTTCTGTATCTTTGTACAAGGCGATGGTATTAGAGGTGTCAGGATGAGTGGGAAGGGGATGGTGTTAGGAATGCTGGGGATGGATGGGGTGGACATGGTGTTGGGGTTGTCAGGAACAGGTGGGGATGGAACGTCGGAGGACGAGTAGGGTGGGGGTGGTGTCAAGGTTGTCCGGGGATGGGTGGGGTGTGGATGTTTTTGAGGGAAATGGGATGGGTGGGGATGGTGTTGGGGATGGGTGGAGTGGGGATGGTATTAGGGATGTTTGGGGATGAGTGGGTGGGGGTGGTGTGAGGAGATGGGTGGAGTGGGGATGGTGGTAAGGATGATAAGGATAGGTGGGTTGGAGATGGTGTTCATAATGTTGAAGGATGGATAAGGTGGAGACAGAATTTCATCCAAGAGTTGTAAGTGCTCCACTCTTGAAGAGAGCCAGTCGATCTCAAGAGCTTCTGACATGTCATCAGTTCTTGAACTAAAGCTGGCCACGATGTTAGATTTTCATTGCACAATTAATGGTGAAAATAATTCACGATAATGATATTATCACAATATCAATAGAAATCTTTAACACACCACTTGTACAAGCTGCTACCCCTTTAAGAGAAACCCAAGCTGCTGATCACGGCCTGATCATACAGCTTCACCACGCTTCCGCTATTTTAGCTACAGACTTTTATGTTGCACATGCATGACCTAAAGTGGGTAACTGATGTTTGTCTCGTTAAAATGTTTCATTGTTTAATGCTTAAAATTGATTGAGTTCGATTCAATGTTTATAAGTCAAAAACACTGTATGTTAAAGTCAAACATTTATTAGCCTGTAATGCAGGATCTGATGATATAACCCTGTGATGTGATCTAGTGTTGATCCTGGCGTATGATGCGATCTGGTATTGATCCTAGCCTATGATGTGATCTGTTTTGCAAGATCGCTATATACTTGTCTCAGTGTTCTCGTGTTTTCCCATGTATAATTGGGACCTGTTCATAATAGGACTAATCGTTGATGTGAATTCACATGGGAATTATTGAATGGTAGCCTATTTAAAACTATGCTTTGCTAATGATGTTCATAGCCAAAACAATTATCTTGTTCTTTCCTGTATTATTTTTCTTTTGTTCTTTCTTGTATTATTTGAGACCACAACACGACTCAGTAGTCACTACCTTGCATTAAAATCATATGGTGTTTCAAGCCTAGGAAAGATCAAGTTTGCCACACAAACATCTGTCCTAGTTACTGCCGCTGGATTATATTAAAACAATATTAACATTTGTGCATTAATAATATATAAATATTTCATTTTTAAAACTCATTATTGTTAATACCAGACACACCTGTACTGCAACACCTTTGTCAAAGGTCAAAAGTCAGCAAGGTCAGGGTGAGTGCAACATGGGCTGCACATGTCTCAAGAGACTGGAGCCTGGTGGTGGTGGGGGGATAAAGAATCGATTACAGTTCATAAGTGAACAGTGGGGACAGTGGCTCATAAAGCCACCTGATGCCAGATTACCATTGACCTTTGCTTAAATGAACTGGCGAAATGGAAATGGAGGATTTTCCTCAATTACATCATGTGTTATCCTAACAGTTCACATTGACTTTAAGGAAAGACCATTAATGTTCAGTTGGCGAACAAGGGATGAAAGATAAATAGATAAAAGAGAATAAATCCTTGATGCCTGTTTTCAGTCCTGCCATGTAGAAATCTTGCTAAGCTATAGTCACCCTTACATATTCATTAAAATGACTGAGGCATTAGTGGTTGAAATTAGAACATGGTTTTTTAAAAATCTGTTCTCACATGAGAAAAGAACAGGGTGTAAGGGGGATAAAACCACAATTTTCTTGGTATTACTGCTGCATTTGCTCTCAGCAAACACTGTTAAATGGATTGTTTAAACATAACTGAGAGTATGTCAGCAGACAAGAAAACTGGTTTTGACAGTAAGTACCAGTTTAGTAAACATTTTCCTGTGTGGTTTAATAATATAGATTCATTCAGTAGTGATTTAAGTCATTTAAATGAGTAATAAACTGGATTTTGAGAGAACTCGGTTCTCATTGATGTTGTGATATGGATAGATTTTATCAGCTAGAAAAATGAAATAACTGAAACATGTTTAGATATATTTTAATAGTGTCACGGGAGGCCAGGGAAACGCCTTGCAGCTCCAGGGAAACGCCCCGGAAACATGTCAGAAGCCCAGACCACTCCCTTGTTCCCAATCTCCCTACTATTGATCACCCACACCTGCTCCTTGTTTAAGTTCCTTCTTCATAAGCCTCACCAACAATCCCTCCAGTATTGGCGCCTACTCCTGGTCGTGCTCTTGCCGATGGGCTGTCTGAGTGCTTAGCTCTTTTCTACGCTCTTCTATATTGATAAGTATCTAGTGTGTTTTGCACTTTTTGTAGCTGTCGCTCTTTAAATGTTTGTTTTGTTGTTGCTATGGAAAGTAAAGATGAGCCTCTTCCACCCTCGCCTCCTGCCTCTCCTCCTCCTCACGCGGTCGCGTCACAAATAGGTTTGACGAATTTGTTTACTGAAGATGTGTGGGGTATCATGTTATTTCTGTCACAATATTGGCTTTTGCAGTATACGCTTGCAAAATGTGACTATGCATATAAGCTCTGTGTGAGCTCACAATCTCAAGTATTCTGAATGAATCAAATGTTCTTTATTGAGTTTTAATACATTACATTTAATGTAATTTAATACATCTGAGTATGTAACCGTATAATCGCACTATATTATTTCTGTCCACATTGCACCTATCAGTGGACACAGTCGAGCCTTGACAGCTGCTTCCCCAGTTCAGGATCTTTATGTAAACCTTTTATGCACATTTTGAAGGTATCTGAAAAGTTGAAATCGTGTTTTTATATTTGGGTTTTAAGCTATTACAAAGTTACCATCTTGGCTTCTGAGACCCTGCATGCTCATGTGAGCACACTGTACTGTTAATATATGTTAATAGTAAAATATGTCCTGTTCACAGTCACTGCTGAGTTTCCATAGTTATCAGGTGCTACTGTTTCCAAATAGCATTGAGAAACTACACACATATTACTTAATTATTAATTTTATGGCATATTGTTCAGTGACTATTGTAAATTATTCAGTAACTACATTGAAACTAATATGGACATTACAGTTGCAAGAGGAATACAAGTCTGAATCTACTGGGTAGGCCCTATGGTATAAGGGGTTAAAAGTGAGCTTGCTGACAAATGTTTGTCAAGCAAGGTATTGCCAACATCAAACTAAAACTTCTGTGGTATGTCTGAAATACAGTGCAAGATCCTCCAGAAGACCTCAAAAGCCTTTAGATCTGTGATTTACTAGTTCTAATAAGGAACACTGTATATATATATTTTTTTACTAATTGCAAAGATTTTCTTACCCTCCATGGGGCCCAAGAAACTTCAGACGCTTCTCTTCTCACTCTGTACTCATTTCACTCA
This sequence comes from Tenebrosternarchus preto, assembly GCA_025802075.1. NCBI lineage: Eukaryota > Metazoa > Chordata > Actinopteri > Gymnotiformes > Apteronotidae > Tenebrosternarchus > Tenebrosternarchus preto. The sequence goes on from JAOYMR010000017.1 coordinate 1,660,183, forward strand.
GTAATTATTAACATCTTGAGGTCTGTTCGAATATTTTGCATCGTATGCAGCAGTCCACTACAACTATGTGTTGGATACTGGATACCGGATAACATTTTTCCAGTCTTAACAACAGCAACTTAGCCCAAGAATTTTTTATAGCGTCTGTTTTTGGAATAATCCATATTCCACGTAGGGGACCAGTTTTTCAGACCCAAGACCACCGCTGCTAATAAAAAAACTACTGCACGCATACGCATAACGGAACCAAATATTACAGTAGCATGATCTGTGCGTCAGATTACAAGGTTTGACGTTGTTCCGAGGCGTTATAATCTTCAAGTGCATATACTGGACATCCCTCTTAGAGTTATAGTTTAACCTGCAGAATTTTAGGCAAAATGGCGACAGTGTGATGGATGGGAGACGAAATCGAGCAGTAATCGAATGTCATGACAAACTTGCCGTTTATTACAAATTTGAACATCGGAAAGGTAGGTTTAATGCTCGGCTACAAACGCCCTACCTTTTCGATTCGATATTTTGATGTATTGAGTGTTGACAGCGTGATGTGCTCTTTTGGTTGAGTCCTTGGGATGAAAGCCAGTAGACACGGTTATGCAGAGAGCAAAGTCAAGACGGCGCTAAATACTTGTAGAGGTATACGAGCTAGGTAGCTGTGATAAGCTACGCTAAACCTCATCTCCCGCCTATGTAGCTAATACCAGTTAGCGCCGTAGAACAATTCGCCTGTGCTATGAATCAATTCAGTGTCATATTTCTAAATAATGTTGAATGGTGCTGCATTAAGAAAAGTTGGATTGGTTCTACAAGTCAGCACACTTACAACGTTTGTCGTTTTTTTCCCCCCGGAACTTGACGCTTTATCCGCTTTTACAAGGCTAGTGTCAGAATCTACCCAAAGCGTTGTCAGTCACTCTGTAGGGCAAACCGTTTCCCCGTGGCAGCACGTTTCCCTCCCTGTCTGTCGCGGCGGCACCGACTCGGGATTTGACACTTCAAGCACGTAAACGAGCGACGTGCACGAAGTCGCTAACAATCAAAATCGGTGCATGTTATTTTTTTCCAGCGCATTTGTAACGGCAAATGTTCTGCAACTTGATCACCTTTTTTCGCCGACTAAACAGATATGCACATTCTCTTGGTGAGCGTTTTAAAAGTAAAACTTTTCGACTGGCCTGAAAAAAATACAGCCGGAATATGCAGAAAAGAGATGAGACCAAGATTTGAGCCCCCAAAGTAAATCGGTTGTGTAACCTGTCAGCACATGCCACACCGAGAATTAAATTAGGCCTGCCGTAGGCAGTCTGCAGCCGGCACATTTAGGCCTACAACGCAGATGGTGTAGCCTGCACGGTGCCTTTCTGTCCGGATGCTAGCAGTACGCTGAAGGACTCCCTCACCTTCCCTCCTGGTTCATTCCCGTCAACCGTAGTAGCTGCATGTGAAAGTCACTAATTAGCGGTCTCAGCTACTTTAATAAATCTTCTCTTGCTTTCTTTATTTATGTCGCTCTGTCTGTCGGTATGACCCTCCTTCCGCCACAATTGACACTGTTCAATAATGCTATTTGTTGGGAAAACAGGATTTCTGTGTCAAATTCATCATGTGTACATCAGCATTTCCTTTCCCTCACACCTGTAAGGATAAAGAATGTGCATAGAGGATGATTGCAAATGGTAACAATATCAGTCGCTACAATGTAATGGAACTTTTAATTACAGTGTAACCCACTGATTAACACTCTATACCAACACAATCATACTTGGTAAATGGACAAAATTCTAAACGGAGTATCGGTTCAGTTTAATTTGTGGTGTGACATAAAATGTTACCGTGCATATATTCAGCTACACAGACCCTTTCAAAAACTCTCAAAAATATGTATCTTGTTATCTTGAAATTCTATTTATGAATGTCTCCTCAATCTGTGACGTAACGGATGGTGTATGTTCTCCCAGTAGACAATCCGTGGTTGTCAGACAGACCAAGTTAGTAAATGGTCTGTCAACAACGCCATGCACCCTCCAGTGACCTGACCTACGCTAACAAGCTAAAACTCAAAAGGGAGTTTTTCTTGTATTTGCTGATACATGCGTTTTGATGAAGAATTAAAAGCATTTCCATGTGTCAAGGCAGGTGCGTTTCAGCGTTTCTGAAGCAGTAGTGGTCGTCATACCGAGTGGCAGCTCTGTGGTGAGACGCGTACCTCACCGACACCACCAGGCTTCACTTGTCAGTGTGGTTCTTACACTGTAAACTTTACGCGTAAACCAACATGAAGGCTATAGAGCTGTGTGGGGAAAAGAAAGCAAACAATTTCAGTCTGATATGTGAAGAAAATACAAACCATAGAAAATGGACTAAGCTTCAGCAATGAAGCAGAGAGGAGAGAAAACAGTTGATGACAGTGTGGTAAACCACTGAACATCTGTCATGGACTGTAGCAGGCATTTCCTGCACACAGAGGCCTTCGCAAACACAATTCTAAAGGTTACACTGCAAGCTGTAAAGTCCATCATTACCCTCAAGACAGAAAGTCTAAATTACTCTTAAAAAATACTAAGACTAGTCTGCAAATTCAGAAAAATTTCACAAACAGATGAAATGATAAATCTACTTTTGTGAGAGCAAAAAAAGAGTAGAGAAATAGAAGTGTACCCAAGTATACTTGAAAATTTTCTCAGAACATATTTTTTTCATTATACAGTGACACAAAACACATTGTCAAGGCAACTGAGGTGTTCAAGAGAGAGAAGATCTGCCAGAGCATCTCAAAGCAAGACAAAAGATTGGGAATGTAGTGATGGGAATAGGAATGTGGTCATGCCAGAGATACGTAGCTTTGATGGGAGTTTTTTAAGCGTAATACATATGAACCAACTTCTGATTGCAGTAATTACTTCAAAGTTCATTTGTGTTCACTACAATGGGGAATAAATGTTTCTAAAAATCTTTTTGCTTGTTTGTACAGGGTTGCTAGATGCTGGCATATAACAGTAATACCGTAATGGCATTTAATATAGTTTTGCTATAATTACGCTGATATAATGTTGTTACACTGTAATTACAACACTTATTCCACTTATTACAGTTACACTGTAATTAGAGCACTGATTTAACCAGTCAGTTGCTTTCTGATGCACTTTCAGATTTGAGTAGATCTATCAAAGGCATTACATTTTCATTTGTCTGTCACATGAAAGTAATTTTACCTGGAATTAATGCCATGCTCGCTAATATCTTCAGTCTGAAGACTAGAGTTGTTTCATTTTTAAAGAGCTTTTTTTTTTTATTTACCTGTAGCCACTTCTGTGTGTAGCAGATGGAGAGAAGGAGGACTGACACACAGGTACAACACTTTGTCTGAACGTCATTATCAGGTTCCGCCCGCAGGATGGCGGCTTTACCGTTTGATCTTGGCTGCTTTCGTTCTTGCTTTCTTTTTCCCTGCCCTGTTCTTCTTTGACTTTCTCACGGTAGCTACAGTAAAAAGTGCAGTACGAATACGCGAACTTGAAGATTGATTTTGTGTGTGTCGTGTGTTGCTGTGTTTTGTTTTGTGTTGTGTGTTGTTGTGTTTTGTGTCTAACTTGAGGATTGCTTTTGTGTCTGTTGAACAACTGCCCACACAGCATTTTCAAATAGTACCCTCTAGACCATGCAGTGCCCTGATTGGCTGACACGTTGCTTAGCAACAGGCCAGAGAGAGGACGCCGTCGTAACATGTTTGTTATGATTGCACATGGCACAGCTGGGATTTGAACCTGAATCCTGGTATTATATTTCATTTCTTGTGTGATATGCATTGCTCTCGTGGTCCATGCCCTCTGGGCCTTAAATTTGTATTCTGTTTTTTATTTATCAGAAGCAACTGTTCTTGGATCAAAGACTTGAACTTTGCATGCTCTGTTGTCCCCTTCCTTATCGCTAACAGGTTCTCCAGTGCTTAGCTGCTCTTCAGCCGTTCTGCTCCCATTCTCAGAGCACATAACGTAGAGTGCAGAAAGGCTGTCAGTCGCCAGGAGCTGTGTTCTGATCCGGGCAGCAGGGGGAACTGTGTTCTGATCCGGGCAGCAGGGGGAGCTGTGTTCTGATCCTGGCAGCAGGGGGAGCTGTGTTCTGATCCGGGGAGCAGGGGGAGCTGTGTTCTGATCCGGGCAGCAGGGGGAGCTGTGTTCTGATCCGGGGAGCAGGGGGAACTGTGTTCTGATCCGGGGAGCAGGGGGAGCTGTGTTCTGGTCCGGGGAGCAGGGGGAGCTGTGTTCTGGTCCGGGGAGCAGGGGGAGCTGTGTTCTGATCTGGGAAGCAGGGGGAGCTGTGTTCTGATCTGGGAAGCACGCACAGACACGTTCAGGCCAGCTGTTTTGAGGCTGATTCTTGTGTGATCTGCACCCCTCTCACACACACACATGTACTCCTCTCTCACACATACACACACATGCACCCCTCTCATACACACACACACACACACACACACACGTACTCAACTCATCCACACATTTACTCCTCTCTCTCACACACACACTATATTTCCAAAAGTATTCGCTCACCTTCCTTGACTCACATGATCTTAAGTGACATCCCATTCCTAATCCATAGGGTTCAATATGACGTTGGTCCACCCTTTGCAGCTAGAACAGC
>JAOYMR010000017.1:1664926-1682634 GCA_025802075.1 Tenebrosternarchus preto
AGAAGGCCTGGCTCTCAGTCTCCGCTCTAATTCATCCCAAAGGTGTTCTATCGGGTTGAGGTCAGGACTCTGTGCAGACCAGTCAAGTTCATCCACACCAGACTCTGCCATCCTTGTCTTTAAGGACCTTGCTTTGTGCACTGGTGCACAGTCATTTCGATGGGTGAGCGAATACTTTTGGCAATACACTGTATATACTCATACACACAAGTACTCCACTGATACACACACACATGTACTCCTCTCACACACACATATGTACTCCACTTATACACACACACACACATGTACTCCTCTCTCACACACACACATGCATGTACTCTTCTCCCACATACACACACACGTACTTCTCTCTAACACACACACACACACACACACACACACACACACACACACCCAAATGCTCAGGAGAGCCAGTCCCTTGCAGCAGCTGGACTCTGTGTCTTTAAGAAGAGTCACTAGATAAACACCTCAAAAGGTTTCGCGGTCCCTGTTCTGATCCTGTATAAAAGTACAACTGGAAGTGGTGTCCGACAAGTCTGAGATGTTCCTATGGCCATCCAGACATTACACAGATGTGCATCACTGCCTCACTGGCAAGTTTGAGGAGATTGTTACCTGGGGCTTTCATGGTCCCCTTTCTGTCTCTCTCTCCCTCTCTCTCTCTCTCACACACATGATCAGAAAACCCAGTCACTTGCAGCAGATGGATTCCATCACATCACTGAACCAGGAAACTAGGTTCCATTTTTCCTCAAATTCATGATTCTTGACTCCAAAGGGCAGATATTTGTACTGAAGCACACTGCTGGAATGTACACAATGCTGGAGTATTTGTGCTGAAGCGCACTGCTGGAGTGTTTGAGATGAAGCAAATGAAACACACTGCTGGAGTGTTTGAGATGAAGCACACTGCTGTAGTGTTTGTGCTGAAGCACACTGCTGTAATGTTTGTGCTGAAGCACACTGCTGTAGTGTTTGTGCTGAAGCACACTGCTGTAGTGTTTGTGCTGAAGCACACTGCTGTAGTGTTAGTGCTGAAGCACACTGCTGTAGTGTTTGTGCTGAAGCACACTGCTGGAATGTACACAATGCTGGAGTATTTGTGCTGAAGCGCACTGCTGGAGTGTTTGAGATGAAGCAAATGAAACACACTGCTGGAGTGTTTGAGATGAAGCACACTGCTGTAGTGTTTGTGCTGAAGCACACTGCTGTAATGTTTGTGCTGAAGCACACTGCTGTAGTGTTTGTGCTGAAGCACACTGCTGTAGTGTGCTGCGTGACGAAGCGAGCAGGGAAGGCATAGGCACTCGCTGACAGGACCCCATATCGCAGTGCTATTAATGATGACACCAGGGAACAGCTTAATGGGAGTACACCGCCCAAAATTAGCAACCCTGCAGAACTGCAGCCAGGCAGGAGAGATATTTCAGTAAGCTGTTGATCCAGCCAGAACACCGAGACCTCTATAAGTCTATTAGAGGCCCTGGGGGAGAAGTGTGCCTGCTCTACGGTGTACACACTACCTCGTGGTTCCACTCTGAGTGATTTAACCTTCTACCTACTTCACCCAGGGGTGTCACAGAGTGATAGGTTCTCTTGTCTATAATATTGGCTGAAGAAGATGAAGTTTAACATTTTTTTTTTTCGGAGAAGAGCACCAGGTCTGTTAAGGGACTCATTTACATGTCACTGTTAATTCATATTAAATTATAAAAAAACCAGATTCAATTCATGAAGAAGAGGATGAATGATTTTTTTCGGGATTATCAGCAGGGATGGTGAGGAATCTTCATGATGCAGTAACCTGGAGATGCTTTATTTAGGTTTGTTGTTCAAGGGCAGGACAGGGCTGGAGTGTTTCAGGACAGGGCTGGTGTGTTTCAGGACAGGGCTGGAGTGTTTCAGGACAGGGCTGGTGTGGACCATCCCAACACACCCATTCATTTCCATATTTTCTTGATGCTTTAGCAAGATCTCTGAAGTAATAATGCATTTTGTTGTTTTTTTTCTGATTTCTAGGCTGGTGTTCACATATCTGGATGGTGTCAGTGTTTGGGATAAAATTGGTAAGGTTCATGTTTCTGTTCATTCCTTCACTGAATCACACATCCATTCAGTTACTCTTATTTATTTCCAAGTGAAATGTGTGTTTGAGTGTAATGTGAGGAGAGAGAAAGATGTAATGTTCAATAGGTTAAGATAGGTGTTGCTTTGTTGTCAGTGGGTTTAATTTTGCATGTAACCAATATGTGCCAATGCAGCTTTTATTGTTATACAGAGTAACATCTCAGCGTGGCTGTACACAGTGTCAGGCAAGCGTGTGTTTGTATGTGTGTATGTTTGTGTGTGTGTGTGTGAGATGTGATTTGGTGGCATGTCCCGACACTTTGAGCTGAGATGCCATGTGTGAACTGCTGTGATACTATAGCTGGGTGTGATCAACAGTCAAATAAAATCAGAGCTGTCAGTTACACACATCAGGGGCTCTTCAGCTCCTCCTGTCAGCCTGGAAACTTGGCAACCTCGTCATGGCAACCTTCATCTCCTAGCATACACAACAAAAAGACAAAAAAGGGTGACTCTTCGTATCATTTTTTTTTGTGTGTGTGTACGCAAAACCAACAGAATCATTTTGTGTAATTGGACGATGATTTGTGACCTCTTTTATATGGCAGGGAAATTGAGATGATGCCTAGAAATGTGTGTTATGTTTGCGGTTCGTGCCAAAAGACTTACTTCTCTGAAGCTTGTTCTGGGATCTATGCCATGATTATTTAATAGAAGGGCGTCTGGTTTGAGCTCATGTACTTGCCCCCAGCAGACTGTACTGTTCTTATTTCCATAATACACATGGCAAGTTCTAACTTAAAACTTAACATCCCCGAGCCCTTTGTCACACTGATGGTTAATGGGGTAACAGGTTTCCTCACCTGATAAGGTAGGTGTGAATAAGGCTCATCAACATGTCCCCATAGCAATCACTTATCTGCACCTGAACAAGCAAATGAGAGGGTTTCCTTAATTAAACCCTTAATTATGGGAATTACACAAGGCACAAAACCTCACACCTCTTCTCCAAACAGAATCAACTCCAGCATCTGAGGTGAAATTATGTCTAGTTAGATATACCACTAGGGGGCAGAATTTGATCACGAACTCTTTTTTTTTTTCTCGCCGTCAGATGATTGTTGTATATAAACAAAGTCTGTTTTGAATGCTTGTCTTTCTGCAAGTCGTTCCTACAACAAAGGACAATTCTAGCTAAATTTTCGAATCTATTACATGAAGTTTTCTGTGGTTCACACTGTAGATTGTGTAGATTTAATCATTAATAAATTATTAAATTAAATTAATGTTAAAGATGCATTAGTCGGGAACGCGTCGCCAGAACTATTTATGAAGTGAAATTTAAGTTATGTAATTTGATTTTCTGAATGGGACAACAATATTTTATACTAAATCATATCTATATTTAAGAGGACAGCGTATTGTACACAATGTAGGACAGTTAAACCATCATCCTAATTCATTGCAAAACGACCATACCCCTAATATTAGCCTAACCGAAAGTCTCTTGTCATATTTCCCGGGGATGAGAATAGTATACACCGCTATACAGATTTCTTTAAGTTTGTACTCTCTCAGTAAAAGACGGACTAAAACGCTGACCGCATAGGGAGAGACTACAGCGGAAAAGGCGCGTTTGTAAGCGCCTACAAGAGATTGTGCGATCAATAGTACCAAGGCTGCACGGATGTTGTATCGACGCGCCTGGTTTTCTCGCACTGAGCACCAATTAACCAAAATTAAATCCGTGGTTTCTATCGACTGGAAAGGGCAAAGGCAAAAGTTTGCCTCTGATTTAACAGTCAAACGGCCGAAGTGTTTTTTTTATGGAATCCAGAGGTTTCAGAATAAAAATGTGTTTTGAACGAATCATACTAACAAATCTTCATTTACCTGTTACTGCCTGTAAGAACGACTTGAAATACGTTGCAGATTGTCACGCGTTTGAGTTTGTTGTGGCGTGATAACATACTAGTCACCTGATATTACAGATCTGAGGAGTCATGTCGTAAATGTGCGGTATGGAAAGGGCAAATATGAATTACTACATTAGGAGTACTGGCAATAATTAAACTCCGTTAATAAAGTTTATGACATTTTGCAGACGATATTTCCGTTTTTGACGTTATAAAGAGTCAGAATCAAGTGTATGTGTTTTATTTAACTTTTAAAATATGAACAGATCAGACGGTTTTAATTTTGGAACCGTTGGTGCACTTCGTAGAGATATATTGTGAACTGTGTTCAGGTAGTGTAACTTGTCTTGTTTAAATGCAGCTGTAAGGCCATCTGTTGGTCAAGAGTGGTAGTGAACCAAAAGGAAACTTGAAGAAGACGATTTGATTTCTGCAGACGTTTAAAAATGGTTAAAAATAAAACATTCGAATTACTGAATAAAGACAACGTTATTAGCATTTAAATATTGTATTGAAATTTGACTTGATGTTGCCCTAGACTTTATTTTTAAACAAAAATTTACATTTTACAATTCAACACTAAAACATTACTATTACATGAGTTGATACGCTTTTTTTTCATATTGTATTTGAAGTAGGCTACAGTAGAAGCTTTAAATAAACACGGAGATTAAAGTGTTTCATTGTGATTTCTTTCTTGGAAATGGGAAATAGTTTAAGCCTTGACAACACTGTTATCTGTCTGTTTCACTGCTGAATTTTGTCTGCTTTGAAAATTAACTGTACAATTTTAACAAATTCCCCTCAGCCAACACTGCCATGGGCCACACCTCTCAGATTCATATCTGTGCACAAGCTGAGTAAAAGATAAATAATAAAATAGAACCACAGAGATTGTTTTATCTACAACATATCAAAAGGGACATTTTGATCCTCTTTGATTCGGTCAGTTGCATTTTGATCTGGGGTATAATGCATCGCTAACGTGTTTTTATCCCCCTCAGGACAGACTAATGACCTCACTCGCTACAGAATACCCCTCACGCCCAGGAGGTACAAGCAGGGAGGGGGCGGTGTCCCCCCCCCCCCCCAACCCCCCTTCCCACACTGATATCATCATATTAATTGGAATGTAGAAAGTCCTTCTCCTCTCTCCTTTGTATACATTTACCATTATGCTCATTAGCTTCCCGCTGCCTCCCTACCAGCCTCTCCTTCACAGCCTGCCATGACTCTCCTGGGAGGCTATTTACATCTCTCCGTGAGGGCCTCTCTCAGGGAAACACCCCCACCTCACAGCCCCTGCCCCTGCTCTGTGGCAGCCCCTCTTTTCAGATGTTTTAGGACTCCCGTGATTGTGGGCCGCTCTGGTGTTAATGAGCGGCTCGGCTGTGGCTCCGCCTCCTCATTCTGCTTTAATGGATGCCATTGACAAACAGCGGTGAATAATAAGAAAGTGATGGTTTTTTAATATCCTCAGGGAGTCTGCATAGAGAGAAGCTCTGCAAGGTGCCCAGGGAGACCCTGTGCTGCTGGGATCTGGTGCTTTTATTTTGTATTTTTGATCAGTACCAGGCTGGAGGTCAGCGTGACTGGCTGTGAAAGCTTTAATCGTTTGCATGCTGACATGACTGATTTAACACAATGCAATCTGTGTGCCGTGCATATATTTGAGTAGTATTTGTATAAGCTCAGACGAGGAACTTATGCTTACAGTTAACATAGTTAATTAGAGGTCCTCTCCACCCTAATTTAACTCCCATGTGCTGTTTAACATAGCTCATATCTTAGCTGGCACTTCACGCTACATTTTAATGAAAGCTAATAAGCGACATTTCCTCCCAATACCTGAAACTCGTGACATTTCTCGAAACGTGCTGGCGGGTGTGCGTGCAGACTGATCCTGCGCTCAGTTTGGAAGCAAGCGTTGACACCGACTTGCTTTCATCTGATTGGTCACGTGTTCTGCAGCAAAGCGGCACTGACAAAGTTATTTTTTTGGGTTTTTTTTTTTTTTTTTTTTCTTCATGTAGCGCAAAAGCTTAGACAGGTGGTGGAGAGCGTGCCCTCCATCAGACGGTCGACACCGTCCCCCGGCAGCTAAAGCACAAAGCCAGTAAGAATCGCATCTAATAAAGGAAAACATCTAGCCCTACAACTAAACAAGAACCAGGTGCAATGAAGGAGGCTGTGTGCTTCGTAGTTTGAAGCATGTTACCCTTGGAGAGGCGTTTTTTTTTTTTATTGCATGTCTCATGAATATTAACGACGTGGCAAACCACAATCAGTGTGAATTTTTCCAGGTTCAGTAGACATGCCACTACTTTTTAAAACTAACATGATGATGTAATAGTCTTGAGAACGTTTTCTGTGTGCATCTTTCTGTGCGTGTGTGTGTGTGTGAGAGAGAGATTTGATTTCCAGAAAATGTAGAGACACTACTACCTTACTGACATTAGGGTCTATTTGCTTCTGTGACTCTCTCGTTTAACGTGAGAATACACTCATTAAAACAGTCACATGCCCAAGAAAGACTTGCCAAAATTTTTAGCTGTCTCTCGCTGTCTGTCTGGCTTACTCTCCTCTTTAAGAAAAAAGATATGGAAGTTTTAAACTATCCAAGCCTTGAGAATCCCCATCAGACATCCCTCTCTTAATCCCTTTAATTTTGAAAGGTATTGTTTAAGGCTTCAAAGTTGATATGGTTTAATCCCCGCGCTACGGCAGCGAGCTGGCGAGTGAGGCCATGTCAGCAGCTGCTGCTCCGCTAATCTACTGCCCGCTAACGAAAATCCTCCTCCGAGATGAGATTGCACAGTCTTCCTGTGAACTCGCCGTTTGAAGTTGCGTACCTGCTCCTGAGCACGACTCCCATCTTAACCCCGACTGTCACCCGCGGCACACGTCCCCTTTTATCAGGCGTTCTGGCGGCTCTCCGCTTTTCTCCATGTCGCTACATCCACCGCGCGGCACCACCCTCGCCTGCTCGCTCGCCCGTCCCGTCCCGTCCCGAGGGCCCTGCGGGCGGCCGAGACGCCAGGCCGGAAAGTCGGAACGGGTTTTGATTGCTTTTAATTTGCCGTTGTTGATTGATCGCAGCAGTGGAACAGAAGGGTGCTCGTTTGTTTTCAGGGCTAAATTTCTGCGGTCTGTTTTTTTTTTGTTTGTTTGTTTGTTTGTTTTTTATAGGGATGAGTTCATCCTGCTGAAGGTTTGCATCAGCATGGCCTTCATCACCTCCCCAGGGAAACGCTGCCTTCTCCTTGTGGTGCTAACCAGGACATCTGAGTTGTCAGCCTTGGTTTCTAGATAAGCACTGGTTTGTTTGAGGGAGATTTCTTTAGGACAAGCCGCTCTAAGCCAGCACCCCTGAACTCGGTCCTGGGGACGTAATGATCCAGGGTTATTTCTGAACCCGTCCCCAACGTTCAGGAGAAACTTTCTGGCCAGCTCACCTACAGCCTTCGTACAACGAGAGACAGTATGTTTCCCATATTATTGCTTTGGTGTCCTACCCTTGATATAATTTTGCAACTTGTAAAGCTAGTTGCAGCTTATACAGTGCTATCTTGAAGCAAGAACATGTACAACCTAGTGACAGCGCAGACCTTTCTGTACACTGACAGAAGCCTTTTAGCTGATCTGTGTGCTTTTGAGAAACGGAACCATAAACTGAGACCAGATTGCCTCCATGCTGGCTGGAGGAACTGAGAGAATCCTTTTATCATAACGTAAGCACTGCACATGTGCTGACTCTTCAGGTTCGCTCTCTGCAAACGAACTGTTCAGCCACGCCAGGTCATGTCAAGGTTTGATTATCTGAGAGAACACCAAGTAGAACGTTCATATTCACCGAGTGTAAGACCAGGTTGTGCATGAGATACCACGAACGACAAATATTCCCATAAAAATGCTCTTGCGCGTCTCTTGTTTCTGTCAGGTTCGGGCTGTACAGTCCTGGGAGGTTTTCCTCACGTCAGCCACACTCGTGTCTTCAGCATCTCGTAGACAGACGGGCGTAAGCTGAACCCAGCCCTGCTGTCTGTCTGTGTTTCTCTCTCTGAGAGAGAGAGCGAGAGAGCGAGCATTTCTTCTGTTCAGAGATGTCAGACTGAATGGACACCGGTTTGCTCATGGTTGAGCTTTGACTCCTGCTCACCGGCGAGAGGAGACTATAAATTCACATTATGTCAAAAAAGTCAATAACCTCCATTATCTGAAGAGTCTTTACTTCTCAGTACTTCAGGGGCTGTGACTGAACACCACAAGGCTTTTCTTATTGTTATTGTTATTGTTGTGATGTTTATCCTGTGAGGAAGCGAGAGAGATGGAGAAGAGATGGGAATGAGAGTCCGGTTGCATTTTGTTTTGGCAGCATGAGCATCAGATCCATATTGATGTTCTGGTCTCACTGTTCTGAGGGACTGGGCCAGTCAATCTCCTTTACCCTCCTCTACCCTCTTTGGTTACACTTGTCCCAGTCAGAGGAAGAGGAAGAGGAAGGTTTTTCTAGATTACACCATCCCAGGGTTGTTACCCACATCTTTAACTCAATCTTTTAATTATTCCCTTACAGTGATGATAGATCTCAGGATATAACAAGCTTTATTAAACGATTCTTCTGTCTGCATGCAACGCTTTTTGAGTCGCCAGTGTGTGTGGAAAGTGGTATTACAAATAAGCTTCCCTCACCCTGCCTCTGTTTGCCTTGCTGTTCTTTGCCCGACCTTCACAATGACACCTCGCATCTCTCAGACGGTTCGTCCCTACGCCACACAGCTCCAGAAACCGCGTACACCCAATTGGTAAGAAAGAAGTGAAGTGGCTCTGCGCCGCCACGGCACTTTGAGAAGTTATTTTAAGGTACAGATTAATAGAGGTCCTCGTTGCCGATGAATGTAATTTTATTTATAGAGGGGCTTTCAGTGTGTGTGTTCCAGTATCGAGTGTGTACTGTGTGTGTGTGTGTGAGAGAGTGTGGGTGTGATTTGTGAGTGTGCGTTTTTTTTTTGTATTTTTTTTTTTTGTATTTTTTCTGAATATGTAGGAAGAAAAGATTTCAAAAGTTTACAAGGCAAAGTGGAACATAGCTGGTAGTTCATATTCCCTTATGGTTAATAAATATATCCAAGAAAAGTTTATGGTGGAGTATTGCAGAATAAATGTGTAATGATAATGTGCAATTATCGCCTCTTGATGTTTTTTTCAGCAGTAACCTCACGACGAGGTGTAACTTAAGTGTTAGAGCAAGTGCTGCTGGAGTGAGCACCGCGTGGAGGAGGGAGAACACACTGACATATGTGTGTCACGCAAGTGTTAAGTGCTCCTTTACTTGTGCAGTTAATTTAGACAGATCACAATGGGGGTCTCTTCTCCTTCACCGTTGTTTGTGCCTTCGTTACGGAGCAATTTCCAAAGGAGGAAAGCTGGAAAATAAAGGGAACGGACAGAGTGAGTGAGTGAGAGAGAGAGAGAGAGAGAGAGAGAGCTAATCACTCCAGATCGATCCTTGCATAGGGTGAACATTCATTTAAGCTCATAATCTTTGTAAATAGCTTCCAGCCAAGCAAAGTCTGCCTTTTAAAATTGATTAAATGAAGCAAATAGAAGCGAATGAATTTTTAAAAGACGCATTGCGGTTGGACCCTGTTTGTTATGTATGGAACAGATCGGTGTGTAAGCTGGCATCTAATGAGGCCTGTAAATTTAACGCCGAAATCATATTCTGATGGCTTTGCCACCCTGCTGTTCAGGGGCTTGCCGTGAAGTTTGCTTTAAATGTGGAGCGTCTGTTCCCCCTCCGAAAGCCCATCACACTCGAACAGATGGAGAGAATATGGAGCCGGGAAGGTTTACCTCGGAGGTGGTAACAGTGAAGTCACTCATTAACACTGAATTTACCACTTCGTTAGCGATGCCGCTTCCTGCTGAGAGTATCCAGTGTTGGACGTCAGCTCCTCGGAGCACGCGTTTAGCCCAGCAGGCTGACAACATGTCTCAACCCTTTTAAGGACTGTAGGTTGTTGGCTGGACAAAAGTGAGACGCACTTCCCAACCTGCGGGATTTTCGAATCCGGGACAGCTTACGAACCTCTGAATATAATTAGAAAGTTTACCGTCGTTCAGTTTGAGATGCACTTGAAAATGTCACTTTCTTTTTGCGCGTATTAACCTGTCCAGCGTTTTGTGGGCAGCGTGTGTGTGTGTGTGTGTTTGTATGTGAATGTGTTTTTGCGTGTGGTTGCACTGGGGCATGTGTGCCAATTTGTCAAGATTCGAGTGGCACCGGTCTCGTGCTGGGATGAGCTTTGGCACCATCAGAGAGTGCTAAGACAGAATAATATGATCTCATTGGAGGTGTACTTTGTTCCCATGGAAATTGGTCAATTTTAGGAAGTGGCTGAGAACTTTAGTGGGAGAAACAGGAAGGTCAGATCCCAGAGGTGCGTTCACATAATTAAGCTTCCTCACCAGTGTTTCCAGGGCTAACAGCAGGGTGTGTTGTGAATAGATGTTGTAGCAGTGGGTGTGGAAGCTCGTAACGCTGTTTAAAAATAATGGCCTTCTCATTTTATCCTGGTGAGGAAATCAGTGGTCTCCCTGTAATAGAAAATAGCTATTTTTGCATGAGCGAAAGGTTACAGTTTTTAAGTTTTACTTTGTTGTTCACTATCATTCCTGTCAGCAGATGGGATTTGATGTCATGCAATTTTGTTATTTGACACGTTTTTTTTTTTTCTGTACTTATTTATCCAGTTATTATTTTACTGACACTAAACTGGATGTGTTTGATGCTGACCGTGTTTTATAGATGATGTCTGTGTCATGGCAGCTGTGAGAGGGAGTGCAGTGGAATCAGTGGAAGATTGCATTGGGGAGCTGTCCAGCACTTGCATTACCTCCTCCACCACCTCCACCAACAACAGCAGCGGGAGACCACCACAGGACTCGGCTTTGGCCAGCCACCAAAGCCTTTTAAATGGGGCCCGGCCGAACCCATTTGTCCACGACGGCGTGCCGGCTGCCCCCTGCCCAGACGATTCATTGCCTCCAGGAGCACTTGTTAATGGACCTGCTTCACACCGTCCCTCAGAAGAGCCCAACGTCCCCGACGAAGAGCCACAGCCACACTGGTCCAGGGCAGCCAGCAGCCCCCGGGGGTCTCAGCCTCCCAGCCAGCCTCAATCAGACACTCGGCGAAAGCCAGAAGGGCGCGCTCTGGAAGTGAGGCCCGAGCGCGCTTCGCCCGGATCGGACCGCGCCGACAGCCACGTGCCCGCAGGGGGCGCCGAGGACGGCCGGGCAGACGGGGCGGGAGAGGGCGCGGAGACGGACTCCTCGCGGGACGTCGACTCTGAAGCGTCGGAAATCTCGTCGGACGACTGCGGCGGCTTAAACGGGGGCCTTCAGGAGAAGTTCATACGCTTCCTGTTCAAAAACGGAGCGGTGGGAAGCGGAGCGGGGAAGGAGCAGACGGAGGAGGAGAGCGTTTCGCGGAGGAAGCAGAAAACGTGCCGGAGGGGGAGGACGCTGGCCGAGGAGAAAGCCGGAGACCGAGCGTCTCTTTCGGAGGGGGACTCTGGTTTGGATGCGTGCGTTAACGAAGGACGCGTCTGGAGGGGGAAGCCGGGAAGTTTGGAAGTGCGGGCGAACCCGTCGCCGGGGAACTCCCGTGGCACGGCAACCATCGTCGAGGCGTTCGTTCCGAGCGAGAGCGCGGGCACGGACGCAGCGGAAGAAAGCATCCCCTCGGGGGGCGAACCTGCGCTGTCGAAGAGGAGCCTCGAAACCAGCGAGGAGGCGGAGCTCTCCTTCCGATGCTCAAAGTGCAACGTTAATTTTAAGGAGAGGAGGCATTTGCATAGGCATATGATGTATCATTTAGACGAGCATAATCAGGTGGGGCAGGGAGGCCGCCTCCGCACCTTTATATGCAGAGAGTGTGGGCGTTCGTTCTGCGAGCGTTCCTCCTTACACAAGCACGTGCTGATCCACCAGGCGCGGAGGGAGAGGCTGATGCAGGAGATTAAAGGCCTGATCGAGCCGCAAGATGAGGGCCCGGACGACTCTGTTTCGGAAAACCCCGACGGGTTGGTTCGGCACGCCCGGACGCACGGGAAGGCCGCCCGCATCACCGCGGCTCGCGGCCGATCGGCTCTCCACGCCGCAAGCAAATCTGTCCAGTCACGTTTCGACACGTTTCTTTGTAAGATTTGCACATTTAAGACAAAGAATCGGAATGTTTTGAAAAGGCATTTGGCGCTCGTTCACGAGCAGCGACCTTCCGATCACCAGTTTCATTTGCACAATATGGCAGTTGACCGCACAAGGTCTGCGTTTGACCAGGACGTGCTAACAGGTCAAACTGAGGCACAGAGCTGGCCTGCGCTTCTCCTAAAGCCAAAGTTTCTCACAGAGCAGGAACGCAACAGAGCAGCAGGGTTGCCTCTCTGGTCCAATGGCCTTTCTGACCTGTATGTGAGAAATGAAGACACACAAAAATCCCATAAAGGGTCGAACTCCCCACTGATCAAATGTAGTTTTGGCAGCTTAGCAAACAACCTGTCACCATCTTCCATGAGATGTGACAAGCCAAGTAAATTATCTCTGCCTACAGAGAGAATAGATGTGACAACAGGTCTCCCATATGTTGAAGAGGACAATTGTGAATATGAAAGCTCTATCTCCGAACAGAAGACGGAGTATCTCCACGGTTTTGATGTGCATGTTATGACCGAGGCCGCAATCTACGGCAAAACGGCCCGTCTGACCCTGGCTAGCCCTGGCACCTCCACCTCTCCCCCAGCCAGAGGTGGAACACCAGTGGCAGTACAGAGAAAAAGCCTGAAATCACCCTCCAAAAGAAAAATGTCCATTCCCTACCACAACACTCACCTGGTTGTACCAAAACACGAGCCAGAGTCTCCAGAACAGCAGGACTTGGAGTCCCTGCAGGGATGCGATTACAATGACACCATCAATACCAGCGCCGCTATCCGCGCTAATCAGGCCGTCGGTGCTGATTATTGCACGGACGCTACGGCAGTCCCTTCAGACTCCTTTGCCCAACGCGGGTTTCCGTTTAAGACGGAAGACGGCTGCGACTCCGAGTTGGATGGCGATGGCGACGCGGAAGACAGCGATGAGATTTGCACGCTCATAGTGAAGGAGGAGAGCATCGAGAGCGCGGTAAGCGGGGACGCCGTGGAGCCTGGCGATCGCAATCACACTGACGGCTACGTGAGCTACCCAGCCTCCCCTCTGTACGGGACAGAACGCAAGTCCTGCCCATATTGTCCTGCTGTGTTTGAGTCAGGGGTGGGCTTGTCCAATCACGTGAGGGGGCATCTGCACAGGATGGGCCTGAGTTATGACGCTCGGCACATGCTGTCACCTGAACAGGTGGCCAACCAAGATCGGCAGCCGCGAGTCCGTAGAAGAGCCCTGGCCTTGTGCAAAAGAAACAGGAGAGGTGACTGAAAGCTAATTATGTTTAGTTATTATATTATTATTCCATAGCGCACTGCTTCACTGTTTTAAATCTGTTATTGATTTTAATCAATTGCCCTTTTGTTTCTGTTCCAGCGGATAAACCGGAGTCTCAAACAGAGCACACATGCCCTTTGTGTCTGGGCTGGTTTGACACTAAAACTGGTCTGTCCAATCACGTGCGAGGTCACCTGAAGCGGCTCGGGAAGCCGATCTCGGGCATCAGCAAGTCTCCCCTCTGTATCCTCACGGAGCTCCTCCAGGACGAGGAGGAGCGCCGGAACGTTCTCTGCACTCTTGACGATGGGCCTCACCTCTCCAGGCCTTTCATTTCCCAGAAGTTTGTTGGCAGCGAGGGCCTTTTCCTGACGCCCGCCGGGGTTCCCGTGAAGGTCCAGCGCCCGCCCCGCTTGGCTGAACTGGGCCGACACCCTGCTGCTCGTGTGCACTCTGGGGATGGCAAGAGGCGGAAGAGGAGCGTAGAGGAGACGCATGGCATTGGTGAAACGCCATCGAGCACTTTAGTCGACCTCCTTAAGCGAAGGAGGTTGGACCAGGAGCTGGAGGTCCCAGGTCAGTCAGAGGCAGCCAGGACCCGTCTGATCATGCCCAGGTCCAAGACTGCAGCTCCCGCAGAGCCACACAAGGAGCTGAGCTCCCGCTGTAGCCCAGGTGAGGAACCCACAGACTCTCACCAGCCTGCCTTATGATCAGGAGCCAGGAATCCAGGAACGCTAATAGCAGATCGCTTTCATTTTTCATACATGAGCAAGTACATACACTAGATCCAGTTGTCGAGATTCAGCTCTACAACAAAAGCACTGATACTTCCATGTTTAATTCTGAATTTAATGGAAGGGTTGTGCCTGTTTAGGTTCATTACATGTATTAGTTATGGATTTTAGCCATTATTTGTCATAGATTTTAAACAGCCTTTAGAGCCTTTTAGAACAACACAGGTAGCACCAGCGCTGGAGTTTTAATTGGATTAAAATACCCTTATTCTCTCAGAGCTGTTATGGTACAGTACTGTTATGGTACGGTAGTTCTCTTCACATGGTGAAGCAGCTCACTGGAGAGCTCACAGGAGAACAGGCTCTTGGCCAGTTCCTGCGGTACGTCGCCTGAGTCACACTAGCTTCATTTGCAGTCTCTTGGATAAAATGTAAAACAGTGAATAATTACGGCCATGCTTGTCTAACTCGTACAGGTTTAACAAGCAAGGTGACGAGATTTCCTCCATTTTTAGAACGTAACCAAACAAGATGTACATGACATGAGCTTCATGAGGAAAAGTGGTATTTCTAATTTGCATCTTATTATTATTCAAAAATTTAAGAGAAAACTGCTTCTTCTTCTGTTGAGGATCTTGTTAATAGAATTCTGCAGAGTATAACATGAAGTCATTTCCATCTTGGATAAGCTCATCTGTACAGTGGCCTGAGTTGACTGCATACCCATATCAAGTAAAGCCTACATTCCCAAAGTAGTAAAAAGCTGCATTAATGTTTTATATATGTGTGTTTCTTGTGAAACCGCATTGCTTTTTATATTTTCCATTAAAAATACTGTTTGACGTAAGATTTATTAGCTATAGGTGAAGAGTATGAGAACCATCGTCGTCTGCAGCTAAGTTACGCTAACAGGATTGAAGTCTACAGAGATCCCACCTCCTGGTGCGTTGCTTGTTTTAATGAGAATACAGTTCCACTGTACCAGGAGAGCCTGTGTGTTTGGCAGACAGCTGGGTGTGTGATGTGTCTTGTTTCTATTGATGTGAAATCAAAGAGCGCGGGTGTGGTATGACAGACAGGTGATGGTTTAGTCTTATGATGTGTTTGAAAATCTGGGTCACAGATTATCACTGAAAATTATTTATTCCTATGACATGGGCCCTTAACCTGTAAATATATTAAGGGGCTGGAAGAGGATTTATAAAGACAGATTAATTGCATCCGCGCTAATCTGAGATATATAGTTACTGGTACTGATGTTAGATTTGTAGTATAACTAGTGTAATTGTAGTATAGGATTTGTGCTGGACTCTGACCACCCTCTGACAGTATTTACAGGTGTTTATGTTCTACTGCCCAGTTTCTGTCATATGTGTCATTAATAAATATGGCAGACACACTGCTCTTTGTAAACCACTGATTGTCTCCTCACAACCTTGAAGTCTTTCTATGCCTGTGGAAGCCAGTAGTGGAGAAATACTGGCAGAGTGCACAGAGCATGAGAAAAAAGTTTGCCACTCTCTGAATTATTGTAATGTGTATAAAAAAGAGTGAGTGCCATCCAAAGTGGCTTTGAAATTGAAATGTAGACATCTTTGTGCTCTTTGATGTGATGCTGGAAATGAATTCAGCTGTGTTTACATATCTTTGTTTCATGTCTGTCCAAATAAGAGTTTATGCCACATTAGCAAGAGAAGTGTAAACGAAGATTTAAAATCACATTGCTTTGTTGAAGATTTTCAGGGTGCCTGTCTTAATTTCATGTGTGACACTGGTTTGATGGTTCGGGCACATATTCACTCTGTTATTACATGTATTACTGTCTGTTCTGCCTGACTGTGCTCAAAGGCTTCGACACTCATGGCAGTAGATTCAAAGACAGCGTTAGAACCGTAGAAATTTGAACCTTAAACCGAGTATCCTCCGAAGTTTATAGGTTGCAGTCTTTGAGAAAGCTGACATCTTTTAGCTTTTAATCACCCTGGATAGTGACAAGGAAAAAAAAAATATTTGTGCTTTAAGATATTTAGGTAATTAATTGAGACATCTGTTCATTTGTTGCGTGTAATTGTCAGTAAAACAATTCGCAGGTCATTTAAATAACCTTTGGTGTCTTGCCATGGAAAATCGAGTCTGAGTAGCAGATGTTTTCTACATTTGGTGTGAAATGACTGAAGCTGTTGCAATTTTCACTCAACATTTCATCCATATTTATTTATCTCATTTATCTGCATCCATCTACTCCTCCATCCATCAATTTTTTCCATCTGTTGAGTCTGAAAGATGTCTGTTTACAAAATAGGTGAACAAGTAGGTATATATGTCACTGAGCAGAGCATGATATATGATCACTGTTCCTTTTTTGGGTGGTCAAATTCAGCTTGTCACAAAATAATTCGGCAATTGAATTATGCCTGAACGTTTTCGTTCCTTACCTGTCAAAATAAAACTAAACTGTGTGTGGTACATGTTGATAAACTTTGTCCTCAACAATGTGCAACAACACACACAAATACACAACAATATAGATCTGTCAGCAATACACACAAATACAGAACAGTATAGATGTGTCAGCAGATGGAGTGAGAGGAAACAACACTGAGGGAATCACAGTTTAGGTTTGTTCAAGCTGGTGATGTTCAGAATGTTGCCCTTAAACACACACACACGCACGCAGACATGCATGTGCATATACATACACACAAGCGCACACGCGATGCACACACACACATTTGGGTGCACAACATGGTAACACTGTTTATATAATGTACAAAGAACAGTGCAAAATACAAAGATTGTGCAGATAAGACTATGTTTGAGTAAATATTTAAGTTAACTTGGTGTGTGTGTGTGTGTGTGTGTGTGTGTGTGTGTGTGTGTGTGTGTGTGTGTGTGTGCGTGTGCACTGGTCATGGTGTTTATTTGTCTTTCTTTGCAGAAAAGTTTGAAATAAATAAGAAAATTTGCATCCACTGCAATGCAACTTTCCACAGTGCAGTCAGCCTGTCCAATCACCTCCGAGCGTACGCACGTCGGAAGCGTCTGGCCCTGCTGGATGGGAAGTGTACGTGCCTTCATCCACTTCACCACCAGGTCTAGTCGCAGTCCACATGGCCGCTGACGTGTTTTGCTAGTGTTCATGAGGCTCTGTGTCTCGCAGCGTACGACTGTAACCAGAAGCGTACAAGATCCCAGCCTGGGACAAAGAGGAAGGTGTTCCCAACTCCACACCAAGCCTCCGACGTGATCCACACACTGACCTGCAGGTGCTTCACCCCAGTCAGACACTACACACTTACACACTACACACTTACACACTCACACACTACCCACTCACACACTACACACTCACACACTACACACTCACACACTACCCACACTACCCACTCACACACTACACACTCACACACTACACACTTACACACTCACACACTACCCACTCACACACTACACACTTACACACTCACACACTACCCACTCACACACTACCCACTCACAC
>JAOYMR010000017.1:1682866-1699992 GCA_025802075.1 Tenebrosternarchus preto
GAGTTCTATACATAAAAAAGAGTTTAGATTATATTGCACATGGATCATTACTTCTTTTTTCTTCTTTTATTTTTATATCTTCCTATCTTAGATATGGCATGTCGTTGATGACACGTGAAAATTTGGTTAACAATTCATTGGTGAAGTAAACAGTTTTTTTTACTGACATGAATAGTTGCTGCAAGTAAAAAGACATGTAATCTGTTTTTAAACAACTGCTTCTACAGCTGTAGCTCTGTGGATAGGACAGTTCCTATCTGTTCTTGTGTAACCTCTGCCACAGTGAGAGGGGCTCTGGAAATCTGGATCTCTGCTGATTTTAAACTTTTTAAAGACATTCTTAAACAAATGAACTGTAAATTCTTCAAAGTGGATATTTTTCCAAACTGACAAGTAGACAACTGAAGGACATACTTGATTCTAAATAATAATAATAATAATAATAATAATAATAATAATAGTAATGCAATATCCAGTTTTGGAATAAGCTCACTTATGTTTGGATGTGTTGGAAGCACACTGTTCTGTGATACTGTTGAACAATGCAGTACCTCTTGCAGAGACTCTTCCTCTCATAGGAAAGTTTACCAGGTGTTTTCATTTAGTAGTTAATTTTTGATGGTGCCCATGTCTTAGGTGGTCTGGTTTTATTTATCTTGATGAAGCAGCCAACTAGCCAGCATCCATCACTCTGTGACAAACAAAAAACTATTTACAAACATTTTTATACCTGCGGATGTACGTGTGTGTTTGGGACCCATGGTTAATTCAAGCAGTGCAGCTGATGCAGGCTGGATACAAAGGAAATCGTTCCTGCTTTTAGATCACTGGGACAAATTCATATGACATTCACAGAAAATCAACTACTGGATGAGTTTGTACCATGTGAGTTTGAAAAATATGGTCTGTTCAACACCACATCGCCAAGTGTTAGACTGTTTTACGCTTCCGTACTATACGCAAATAATAAATAAAAAATATCACATATGTGTAGATTTGTATTTTTTTAACCATTTTATTTAAGCATTTTATGCCGTCTTATCATGCATTAACTCTGCCAGGATCGGAAAAGACGTGTCAGTGTTATGTAATCAGCGATTACCTCCATCTTGCTGGCTGGCACTCGCAGATGCAGCATCAGAAACCCCAGCTTGTCCAGCGCTGCTCGGTGGTCAGCCCCCACGCCTCCACCCAGGGATGGGGCGGGGGTGGACGGGTGTAGAAGAGGCGGAGTGCAGCCCCTGCACTTAGTCCCGGGCAGGACTCAGACGGACGATCAAAGCTGTACAAACCAATTGTCATCACGTTCCTCCGCGGGGAATTTGGAGTACATTAATGCCCCTGCTTTGGGAAGTAATTGTATCTCTCTGTGACTTCATTAGGTGTTCCGGGCTGCACCGAACAGGCCTCTCCTCCAGCGCTGAATCCCACATGCTGGCCACACCAAATCCCCCGGGGGCCAAATGAATAAAAAACGAGGAATTATAATGAGATTGAGCTAACCATGACCAGGACTGCATTTTTTCTCCCTATTATTCTATTGGCAGTATTATGAATGGGGCGGGTGGAGGGGGAGGCGGGGACATAAAGAAATGTGTATCTAGTGTAAGATCCACACCAGCCATCTGCCAGGGGCCTCGACTGCTCTCAGACCAGCGCGTGCTTGTCATTAGACAGCAAATCAAAGAGGCCCACTCTCAGGAGAATGCTCTATTAAAACTGTATAGATGTGTCATCCCTTCTCCATGTGGAAAGGGGATGCACTGGTGAGAGAGCATGTTTAATGGGAACTGAGGGGGATAATGAGTTTGGCATGGTGGAGCGGCAGAGGAGCTAGCTATGTGTTCGCCTTTTAATCGCCGTATTTTATTTGTTAAATTGAACCTCCGGAAAGCATGAGAAAGCAGAGACCTGGCACATCGTTTCGTATTAGTAGCACTACCTTAGGTGGTAATTAAAAACTCCCTCCAGCATATAAGCACATCCTAAATATTTTATTGGCAAGGTAGTGACAAAGGAAGAAGCAGGGGATTATGGGAGGAGAGGGATTTATCTCAGGTTAGCTTTGTTTCATAAACACAGAGTCTCAAGCGGACCGGACACCAGCGCCATGCGGAGCTGCTGATTGGCTGATGGGCACTTCTCTCAGCCTCTCTCTCGTTCACTTTACCCATCTTTTCTTTTCAGAGTCTGACTTCTGTCTTCCCTTTCAGCACCTCACGCGTGGCAGAAGTGACCCTGAGATCAGTGGGACTCCGAGGGTGTCGTGTGTAGCCGCTCGCGCTGAAGGGACTGCGGGCCGCACTACCTCTGCCGGGAGTAAAAAAAAAAAAAAAGGAGACAGGAAAAGAGAGATAGAGACTGGAAAAAAAATCAATAGGTTTCCATTATCCGGTTGGGCAGTGTCAGTGACCTGTCAGTGATCCTGCTCCTCTCCCAGCACATGGGAACGACAGCCCCCAGTCTGTGGCCACTGACAAGGGAGGAGCATTGCTGACAGCACCCAGGAACAAGTCAGAACACATATTTGCACTTCAAGAGCCCATACGACAGGACGGCGTGAGGGACCACCAAACTGCAAGGGGGCCCTGCTCACGGAGGGATGGGGGTGGGGTCGGGTGGGGTGGGACGGGGCAAGACGGGTAGCACACTCTGTGGTCAGGTTTTCGCACCCCCTCCCGCCTGTCTGACTGTCTTACTCTCCTCCAATAATGCTTTTATCCTCACATCAATTATTTACCTCTGGACACACCAAAGGAAACCCAGGTGCGGTGATTCTGGCTGAGAGAAATTCATCACCTTCGTAGTCACCCGTTCGCTCCTTCTCTTTCTCTCCTTCCACCCTTTCCCTCCCTTTTTTTCACTCCTGCCCCCAACCACCCCTAAAAAAAGACCATGATGATACAACATACATGTACAAGGTCTGTGTATGTGTGTGTGTGTGGGGTGTGTGTGGGTGTGGGCACATGCGCATGCGAGTGTATGTAGGCTGCATGCTTGACTATGCTTCAGTGTGCATATGTTTTGACAAACATACACTCAGGTAAAATATGTATGAGAGAAAATACCTGAAAATAGAAACTGAGCTAGATGTGAATTGTTTACCCGTTAAACTATTTGTTGAGCTATTGAGTTATTTAGGAGCCATTTTAAACATATTGAGGTCACCCGTAAATGGCACACGTCTTTAAAAACACTAGTCGACACGGGAGAAGTAACTGCCGGAGTGGTGAATTTGAATCCCGCCGAATGGTCTCATTAAATATTTGTCAGTCAGTAACGGGCAGGCAGTAACGTAGCCCTCGATTTGAACCGGCTTACACTGCGCCACTCCCGTTGACCGCATCCTCTGAGTAAAAGAGACGTCAATCATTTCACAAAAGCGTATAAATCGATATATTTTGACAAGGAAGAAACCTGTTTGGTCCTCCACAGATACGGTTCAGCTCACGTCACGTGCAATTATGAACGGAAGTTGGCTGCTGAAGTCAGACTCTGTAGGCCGTGTAATGTAGCTACTGCTCCGTCTCAGCACACGAAATATTCTGATTAGCTGTATGTTAAATTAACTGATTTTTCTTTATAGCTGTTGCGTAATAGGCTATATCTAACCATAAAATCACTTTTGCTAAAATGATCAAGATATGGTTTGCTCGCATAATTTGTAACAGGATTAAATGTTCCTGATAAGGCATTCTGATTCCGTTTTAAATCACTTAAAACTCAGTGTTAAGGCTATTCATTAATGTTGTTTTGGAAAATAAAATGCCTATTAATTGTTTTTGTTTTTTATTAGTAGTTTGTAACTCTATTAACCGCCCCCCACCCCTCTCTTGCTCCCTATCTTTTTCTAAAGCAATAATTCCATCCTAAATGACTAGGGAATTTAAGTTAATTTGTTGACAGGGCTTAACAATAACGGGTCGTGTAGCCCTGCACGCTTGAGTGGTTCGGTTCAGCTGACAGGTCCTAATCATGCTTTGCCCTAAAGGCACAAGGGCAGAAAGGATCGTAATTACTGAATTATAAACTAGTTTGCCTGTTTTAAATTGAGACATAATTGCTGTTTTATTGTGTCTGTTACTAGGATGGACAAATTCCGCGTCGCTGATAGAAAAACGTTATCGACACACTGAATTTCGTCACATTATTTTTAAACTAATCTGTTTCTGTTATTCAAAGTATGGCAATTTAATAGTTTTTGTAATTATGCAAAGCGTCTGCCTGACGGTACTGACGCGAAATAGAGAAGGCCAACAACATACCAACTAGTGAGATCTCGGTAAATAAGTTAAATAACTGCCCAGTTCTGCGATTTAAAAATTACTCTATCAGGTTTTTGCTACTATTCTCGAAAAATCGCGAGATATGAAGTAGGCAAGCTTTTCAATGTCGCTTCTCCTAAAGTGTCACGCACAATAATAAACAAATAAACAACGTAGGTTGGCTAATTGTCTTTTTCGAATACTGACATGGTTTAGAGAGATGTTGCACCTCTAGCAACAGCGTTATTTCCTATTAATTACTCTCCAAAGACCGCCTTTCCGAAACGGAGCTAGGTGTGGCACGAGCTGGTCACGGAACAGCTGGCTCTCATCCCTCTAGGCACAGCGTGACCTCTTTTTTACTTCAGTAAATTGGAAGCTTGACAAGCCACAAAATGAAAGAGATTTGGATTCGGAAAGAAATGCAGAATCCGAGCCAAAACTGACGAGTCAGGCAGCATCCCGTGAAGAAAGCATAATGCATCACGCGTAAAATATCACGCGCGCATTCGAAGATGTCCGTATCCATGTGTAAAAAAGAGAAAAAGATTTGCCCTATCAGCTGCCATGTTTTGACATGTACCATAGGCCTGCTGTGTCAGGGTTGTGTATAACTGAACCGTAGCTTTCGTTTTTTAGCTGCTATGTTCAGTCCTATGTGTAATTATTAATGGTGAGTGTTTCGCTAATTTGTTTAGGTAACCTATCATAAGATTTGATGTGTCATTCTGAAGTCTGAACACATGAATTCATATTATATGAATCTCTTTTTGCATCGGTGTTTTTGTTCTATGTTGTCTCATGAAGTTTCATGTTATTCTTCGTCGTGTGTTCTTACATATTCCTCGAAATAACAACATAATCTAAACGCAAGAATTTTCTCAGCTATAATAAAATGCGGCGCCAATTTGGTCTTTCCCGCTCTGTTTGCGAGTGTTAATTAATCGTTTCAAGCCCAGGAAAACGTGGAGAGAATTGGGCCAATCAAATCAAATCGCGTGCTGCATTCGGTTTTGCACCCTGTGTTTGCCACACAAGTCAAGAACCTCTCTGGTTTATTGAAATATTCATAAACGGTCATGAGCATGCAATTCAAGCATCGAACGCTAGGAGACACTGCACTTCACGGAGTGAGTTAGGACACATTAAACAGAAAATCCCACTTAAGAGGCTTTGTTGAACCAGCACTATAATTTACAAGAAGCCTAATAGCCGACGTTCGAACTTTTTAGGCATTCTGTAAAAGACAGTTCTCTTTACAAAAGTGCTTTGTGCTTACAAAAGCTTGGCCAGTCTATCAAATAATGTGAATGTGTCTAATAATAGCTATAAACTGTAACACAGCGGTCAGCAAGCCAGTTTTTGAAATGCGATAGTGCTCCTGGGATCACATCAGCTGGGCCTATAGGTTAAACTGATCCCCATGAGTTACTTCAAGTAGTAGGCGATTTCAAATCGTTGCTATTAGTAAACTTCAAACTGTTTTTAATTTCTTTAAATAATTTTATCCGAACGCTGTGAAGTCGGTGGGCCTTTAGCTGTTGTTTTTCCCGTTATTAAAGTGGGTTGGTTACCTTGAGAATCCACTGGTTATTGTTAAAATATCTATGGTACGGTAGTTATTTCTATTTAAAAAAACAGATATTACGGTGAAGTAGTTTACACCATTCATAATAGAGAATACATAAAACTGTTGTGATGACCAAAACAATCGGTCAGGTAGATGGAAGGGTTCTCTGTTATACGGAAATGCCACTTCTCATTACTGCACGTTGTCTCCCTTAACATTAAAAAAGTACAACATGCGCGTGGTTTAAAGAGAACTGCGGGAGTACTTTGGGTGCAACGTTCGTCTGATTGTAGTTGACCTTGTATTTGGTTATGTGTCATAACCAGTCTTGAAATAATACATTCTAATTTTAGGTAGCGTTGTCTCTCACTGTAAACAAAATAATTCTGTATTTACAATACTGACGTCTGTTTCTGCACATATATAAATAAACAAGCAACCTGCAAACAAACCTGCTTACACACTCGTCAAAAGCTTCCTGGGGCATGTTTATTCCACCACATTTTAAACGTAGAATATCTTCACAATGCACAATTCTTTTCTTGCGCTTTTTGCTTTGTTGATATATATAATTGCGACCCAACTGTATACCAGAGTTGAAAAACGTGTCAGGCGACAAGCGAATATATGGAGCAAATGACAAACACAGAAGGGGAATAACTGACAGTTAAAAAGACAGTCGATATGCTGCTAACAGGCAAACGCACCAGTACAAAGTCGCTCGTGCCTTTGAGAGCACGGGTTGTTTTAGCGCAGATCTCCCGGGTTGTATCTCCTGTCGATCTGCTAGGAAGAAAGAACAAGCTAACACGGCCTGTTTAAGAAACAAACATACAGATTAGATAGGGATTTTGACAGCATGCCTTAGTCCCTTCGCGCGCACACCAGCAATATAAAGAGGAATATAAATCCGTGTATATACGACATCTATCATTATCCTGCAACAATAAATTCGAAATTATAATCATTCAAATTTTATTGTTAGCATATTAACCCGCACTGAACTGCTCGAATGTGTTCCTTCTTCGTGGAAACTGGAAAGCACCAATCAGATTAGCAACGAAATACGCGACTACAGAAAAACCCACGTGGACGAAGCACACTTCACAGAAATGCGTATTCAGCTAAAATTGAAAGAGGTAGCCTCATACATTTAGTCTCTATATGTAAGCATTCATTTGTTGGAATTTTACACTTGCTGTTGTAGAGTCTGTTGCGCGAGTGTTAGAACGCTATTTGCCAATCAGTGACAAACGTGTTAAACTGCTCTAATTTGACAGGAGAAAAGAAGGTGGCACGTCACATTCTCTCCTTTTAATGATTTACTTTACTCCACGTCGTTCTCGCAGTTTGAAAGTCTCTGACAAGGGCGATATAAGATTTTCTGACGCGTCCGGGGACTAGTCAGCCGTTCTCTCCGCTATTTACAGACATCCATATACATTTATTCACGAGCTCAACTTCCAGAGCTGTAATCACTCACCGTCAAGTCTTCTGCATAGCGGACAATACTGATCTATGATATGTTTTATGAAATTATTGTAGGCCACATTCGTTGTTCAAACACTCATAAATGAGAGCTAAAATGTTGATCTTGAAATGTATGGAACTTAATACAGTTCAGCCACCATTTTCTTCACTGAAAACTTATGTGGGGGAGGTTCCTCTGCTCAGAAACACCAAATGTTTTTTTAATTAGGCCTGCATTTTAATTAAACACACAGGCATGCTTTCGTTTTCTAGGTTATACAGTTTGGGAACATTTTGTAGCCTACAACGCTGAAACATTTAATCATATGACTGTCTTTCTGTCTGACGTCAGTATAGAATTCGACTCTGCAGGGCAATATTGACAGTAACTGACTATAATTTATAGGCTGTTACTCTCGCGTGAGTCTGATTGAATTCACCGCCACTGAGAGAACTTAGTTAAGTATTCTATTCTGTGCGCTTCTTCGAGTCGCAATGCAAGGTTGTTCTAATCACTAGATCAACAACTCAGATCTATAGGAGAACAAATAATGGAGATGAAATGAACAAATGATTAGAATGCTCTGAAAAGTACAATACGTTTCTTATTTAGCATTTAGATAACTGTCTGTCCCGAGAAGCAGGCTTCAAAGTTGAACCCACTTTAGGAAAGGGGGATTAATTCTTCCTCCTGCATGCTTCATTGAATGTCTCATTACCAAACTTTGTCTGTATTGATGTTAGATTTGATTGAAGATTAGAGCATTTAGCAAATCTTGCTTTTCCGCATGTATCGGCTTTTTCAAGCGCACAGCACTGCGCTCGCTGGTCAATACCCCCACTTTTATCCCGTGTCTGCTTCATTTAAACTTAATCAACTCCATCAATGAACTGGAACAGTGTAACGTCCCCGCGGTACAATGTTGTTCTTTTGTAGGATAATTCTTTACTCTCCCCCCCCACCCCCCCCGAACACATTGGCACTAAACCTATAATGATCTATTCCAATCAGTATGATAATGAATATTGGTTTGTCTGAATGTGTGTGCGTGTGTGTCACAAACTGCATTGCCCAACCGCTCGCGACAAACTCTTCGTTTCCTAGTGTTGCAACCCCATGGCATTTCCTATCGTCCAGTGTTGACACTGAAGTGACGCATTACAACAGAAAAGTATGTTTCCTGGTAAAGGGCTGTTTTTGACATTTTGGAAGCAGAGGCTCTACTGCTGCATTAGATGCTCTCAGTTTCTCCCTCCATCTCTCTCTCCCTCTCTTTCTCTTTCTTTCTTTTCGTTTCTTTTCTTTCTTTCTTTTTTTCCTTTCTAGTAAATTACATGAAAAGCGCATGACTATGTGAGACAAGTAAACCACGATAGCGCAATATCACACACTGGGGAAGGAGCAGTGAATATGTATTGTTCTTCCTTTTGTGTTATTCTGTTCGCCTTTGCAACTCTACAGCACGGCTCATGCAGTCATTTTTATACGGCTATCCAAGGAGCCATTTCGGAAGTATTTGCGAGGAAGAATGTGTGCCACCATCTGTTGCCACGCCAATAAATGTGCCACGCTCTGGGCTATCTAGTGATAATCATATCTTTAATCATCATCTGGCATGTGATATACATCTTCCATAAAATCCTCGGATTAGAAGAATTCGCCCTCCCTATGTCACTCGGCCACGCGGCCGTCTCGTTGCCAATTGCGTAGTTGTAAAAGCGCGAAATTACGCTCAAGTTCTTGGAACAAGGAATGATGGAAGCTTATCGACAGACTCTGAAAAGAATAAGACATAAACTCCACTGGAATAAACCACTTATTAAGGAATACGGCCTTGTATATTCTGAAATGTTTGGTTACGTGAACAGATAATATATGAAGTACGATGATGAATGTATTACTTGCTTCATGTATTGCTTATATTATATCGAGGATTAGTCTAGATATTGACTCAGCTCTCATGGTAGCAAATTACCATATTCCCTTTTCTAATAATTCATTGTAGTTCACAGCATACAACAATAAAATGTATGATCTTTAATTAAAAGATAAACCAAAATGAAGACCCCTTAATCTTATTATGTTCTCCATGCAGGACAATGCAATCTACAGCAAGGTGTCAGGTGTCAGGTGTCAAGTCTCCAGTACAAAAGAGCTACAAAGTTGTGTCATTTCTTTACAGGTCATATTTGTATTGCAGTAAATATATTCTTAAATGTTATTTCTCAAATGTAATTCTTTCTTTACAGAGGTCTGCTGGTACAACACTCACCCAAACTTGTCCAGTACACACAAGTGGATATAACACTGACCCAGATTTCTCCAGTATACATGTGTGGATACATCACTGACCCAAACTTCTCCAGTTCATGCATGTGGTATAGTAGTGTCTCAGGCTTCTTTGTTACACATATGAAGTACCAAACTGACCCAGCACCTCTCCAGTACATGCATGTCTTCTGCTAGAGGTACCGCAAGGATGTTAGACATCATAATTTGCAGTTTCGAAGCTGGAAACAGTGGGCATTCAACAACCGAGACTTATAACTGTTTACAAATCAATTGGAAAACCATTTTAATCTGGAAAATAGTTAATAGTGCTTTGCACGTGTCTAATGGTGTTTTCCTCACCTCCCATGCGGGACTCCCTGGATGCGAGCTTTCATGTGGAGGCTTTCTATTCAAAACCTGTCTCGGCAAGGCATCTCATTATTTCTTCCTGAAAGTATTGGCAGACAAAGGAAAGTGTGATTATTGGTGATAAATATATAAGTATTACGCTTATCTTATTCACTGGTTTCTGTGTGAGCTCACAGCGTCACAGGTAATGGGCAATATCTGAGCATACAGTAGGTGACGAATCTCCATTTTCTCAACACAAATGTCTTTTGTTTTTTTTTCCCACAGACATTCAGAATGAAAAGCTAAACATAGTAAAAATGTGACACGTAAACACGATTCACGGGAAGGAAAAGCGGAAGAGACGAAAACGTCGAAATGTCACGCTTAAAGAAATTACGCTTAACATTTTGTGCTTTATTACCAGCTGAAAATAAACAAAGCAAAAACCTCCACACCCCATTTAATGATCAGCTGCGGCCATGTTTTTGTGCTAGGTGATCCATTTCTTCTTTAAGGATCGATTGTGTTACAGTTTCAGTTGTGTGTTGGATGGCAGTGAGCTCACCAGGGGCGGGAGTAATAAACACCTTCCTTGGGATCTCTCTTATTCTTGAAGTCATGAATAAGATGCACCTTGGTTTTACCTCTGGACTGGTTTTGGTGTGTGTGATGAATGTCGTGTGTTGCATGGTAGCCATGTTTATTTAGTAATATTCACTGGGAGTCAAGGAATCTCTTAAACCAGAAAAACTCCTCATATAAGCTGTGAATGCAAAGTTTTATTCAGAAGCAACATCAGTACTTTTGAGATTATTTTAGGTATGTGTATTCCCATACACAATATAGGAGCTGCTGGAGGGAGAGAGTGTGTGTGTGTCTGGGGGTGAGGAGGACTGAACAAAAGTGATATCAAAGTCAGTCAGATGTATGACTGTGTGTGAGTGAGAGAGAGAGAAAGAGGGGGGGGGGAGAGCGAAGGAGAGAGAGTGACAGAGCAAGAGAGAGAGAGAGAGAGGCAGAGTGGTGACTTGTGTTTTTGAACATGTAGCCTATGTGAGCATTAAAAAATGAAAGGATGAATTGAATTTACTTCTCTTTCCCTCTCTCTCTTTCCCTCTCTCTCTTTCCCTCTCTCTCTGTCTCTCTCTCTCTCTCTCTCTGTTTGGGCACGAGTTCTGAGGTCTAGCCTTTTCATCTTTCTCAGTCAGGCTGTAAACAGCTGTCATGTTTGACTGACAAGCCTACATGCCCTTGACATGGTCGGACACTCAGGTGTGAAAAGCTTCATGCCAGAACCTGGCCAGAGCTGGCCAACATGTCAGGACGAGCAATCTCAGTGTACCTGCTCAGAATGAAACCGCACTGACACAGGAATGGGGAAAAAGATGAAGAGAAGCACCTCATGTCTTTAGGTTGTGCTTTAATCATGCTAGCTGTAGGCCCACTGCTTGTAGTTTTCATCACTCTGCGACTGGATGAGTGAGATGTTTCAAAGAGCTGAACTAATTTAACAAGGGACTGCGTTATGAAAGGGTCGTGGTTGGAGCTGTTTAAAACAGTCTGCAAACTAAATGACAAGCCCTTCTCTTCACTACAGAAAAGCCCTACGCGTCGTTCAAGGCTGATTCTCATCTTAGCGTTTTCGACACAGGAGACAGTGATAATGTAGGACATCAGTGTGTTTCATTAGTCACCAAGTGGTTGGATGAGATGTATTAGATGATGTAAGAAACTGAAAACACTTTGAAAGACAGTAAAAAAAAAAAAAAACGTACGTTAAAAGCAGTTCTGTTTACACAATGTCTTATTTTATAACATACGGCGGTTATCTTATGTTTGTAAACATTTGAACATTTTGAAACAGTTCTGGTATGCCAGGCAGAAACGCATTGAAAAGTCATTTCATTGTTTCTGTCAATTGACAGACTGAGTGTCCTTGCAGTAGCAGTTGTGAAGAGCTGCTGAAGGTGCACATCCATCTGAGGTGAACACCTGAGAGGATCTGAAACACATCTCCACGGTGTGGACGGGTGTGTCTGGAGTGCTGGAGGAGATGAGCTGAAAAACCACTGGTGGTGCAGTTATTTGGCCAGCTGGGTGGAGAGGGGAAGAAGGTGGAGAGGGGAAGAGGGTGGAGACGTAATTCAATCTCCCATGAGACTCAGAGAAGAAGAGCTCTTTGGCCTGCTCTCCTCAGCTCACCTATTAGACCGTGGTATCGACACCCTGCATGCCCTCCACCTTCTGTCAACACTCAGGCCCTGCATTTAGACACCTTGCACCACAGCTGACACTTTATGGCGCTTTTGAGTTTCACATCCAATCACACGGACCCTGAAAGAGGGACTTGGTGTGGGAGCTTGGCACGCGGCCGCGTCCTGGACCAGTGGGAGCACATGAGACAAATCAAAGATGAAATAAGCAGCTTTGGGCTTTAAGCTGCGCTGAGTTTTTAGCCGAAACAAAAGACCTCGCTCTCTCTGCACCTTGTAGTATTTGCTCATCTGCAAGGACTGTCGTCCTGCCCAGATTCACTACAACGGAACATTTGGACGCATGCTTTCATTTATAACTAAAGAGAATATATGCATCAAATGGGTAAAAAAAAAAAAAAAATCCCAGATGAAAAAGGACGCATTTATGTCCTTGATTGGGTTAAGCTTTCTTTTTGCCAGCCCTGTCCGAAAAAGCTGCCTCCAAATGGGTGGTGTCCAGGCTCTGTCTCTGCCCCCCAAAAGCTGCACCCACCCCCACCCCCGTTCCCCATTGCCCCGGCTGCCATCGGCCCATCTCGCATTCCTCAGATCGGCATCCAGGCTTCTCCTCCCCTCGCTCCCGTCCCAGATAATAGAGCACTCCGCCTCTGTTAGCCTGCCAACGGCTGCCGCCCTGCCCGCCAATAATGACCTGAGGGGATGGCTCGTGACAGGCCGGCTATAATAACGCCTCCAGCCACAGACAAAGCAGCCCCCAGGGCTCCGTTTTTAAATACTTTATACTTTAGACCGATGCTAAGAGTCATTTATTGTTTTTTTTAGGTCATACCTATGGATGTGTGCTAGAGCGCGAGAAATGAAAAAAGCGGCGGAGGAGACGTGTCCTACTCATTCAAGGTGAATGTTCTCGTAAAAGCAAAACCGTTTTCTTTACGAATTCGCGCGACAACGAAGATCTGGGGGCGGGATTGCTATCGCGAAAGAGAGGGAAACGCTTTAAACGCGTTCTGTCACTCTCGGCTGAGCAAAGAGCTGAGATTGCTGTTGCGGTACCGAGAATTAAACTCCTCGTTCCCTTTGCAGCTAAGCCAAGGTTACGTCCTTGACTACGGTTTTACACAGGCGTTTTTTCGACGGACTAAAAGGCAGATGCCATGTAAGCTAGAGTGATAATGCTTCACTGCAGTTAGTCGGTCGCGGTTTCGGTTCGAAACACCGCGTACGTACTGCCGCTGAGCTGGTCATTAAGTGTAGCGATTTTTTTGTGCGTCCAAATTTGCCCCAGTAACGTTAAACGGAAAACGGAATAATACGGAAGGGAGCGGCAAACTGGACCAAAACATGAGCGACTCGGCTTCGCTCAGGTCAACAGGCTTGAGCTGAATGGAGCCCGTGTGCTGCTGGGTGTCGGAGCAATGCTTTCAGTTTGCATTTAGACGTTGTTTTATCATTGCGTTTCTATTGTGGCGAACATATTGTTGACTGGCTATTTTGAGTTCCACCCTAAACTGGCGCGTGTTTGTATACTGTTGGGTCAAGAGAGGTGACCTGAATCATGTATTTAAATGTGTGTGTGTGTGTTTGTGTGTGTGTGTGTGTGTGTGTGTGTGTGTGTGTGTGTGTAGTTATGCTGCAGACTGATACAGCCCAGCTGTAAAAGCAACTGTTCAGACAAACCTCTGGGGAGCTGGGGACAGCGTGGAGAGTGGGTAGAAACATACTTCACCTTATTGATTTTGTCGATCGTTCTAAATGAGGAGCACTTTAGGCCAAGAGCTCAGCCCTGTGGCTCCTCAGCAGGACTGACCTAGGAGCACACACACATATACAAGAGCATAGCACTGTACTAAATGTAATGATAACACACACGCACGCACGCACACTCGCACATACACACACCTTCATCAATAAATGGTATTTACATGACCTCTGTCACAAATCTACACCAGAGTTCTACTGTGCTTAATTCACCATTGATTCATAGCCTTATAAATGTGCCTTTTCTGAGTGTCCTGCTCAGTGGGACTGTTCAAATTAGCAGTGTGTTCATCAAACGTCATGTGCTTTTCCCAAAGTAAATACCGATTATGGTGACTGTCAACATCATAGCATTTTGGTTTTTCTCGTCAGTGAGCCTCTTTGAGAGTGTAAAATAGAAACGTCTTTAAAATTCAGCAGTTTCATCTGGACCACAAATGAAACTGTGACCACAAATTATATTTTAAAAGACAAAAAAGTGCTAAAAAAAGACAAAAAAATGTTAAAAGACAAAAAAATAATTAGTTTAAGAAGTTTTGTGTAAGAAGTATTACAATAATTATTAATTTTTTAATGTCTATCATGATGCAGAGACTCCCCCTATTGGTCTTCTCAGGTAGTGGCAGCAGCAGGGCACATGGACTGTTTATTATTGTTTATTTTTGTCATTTTATGTTGTCCATGCTTTCGTCAGGTGGTGGACATTATTCATTAATTAGCTTGCCACCTAAGGATCATTATGTGTTTATGTTGTTCCTTATTTAAAGGCCCAGTTTTTGTTCAGACCTTGTCGGTCTTTAAAGTCACTGGGCCCCTGTTGTAGTTATGCCTTTTTAGTTCGGTTTCATTTCATTCATTAACCCTGCGTGGAGCTTCCTTTTCTTTTTTTTTGCCTGCACCTTCTTCACTCATGACAGTGTAACAAAAATTAATTAACTTAAAACTTCTGTTTGCATGAGTACTCAGTTCCTGTGCTGTTGATGCTTACACATCTGAAAAATAACAGTGACACTATTGGTTTACAATTGGCTGTGAATCATTAAAAAAAGGTCTGGTTAAAAGACCTTCTTAATTCAATTACCATTACATCTAAAGCAAAGGTGTATAATATTAAAGAGCAATCTAAGACAGAATTATAGACATGCACCAGATAAGAAGAGGATACAAATTAAATGTTTGGATATTCCAGTGAGCACTCTTGGATCAGTTGTGAGGGAAGGAAAGTTTTATCATACCACGAAGGCATTGTCTCAGCAATGCCACACCTCAGAACTCGTCAGTGCAAGAAACAGGAAGTGGAGGAAGTCAGCAATCGGTGAATAGTCTGGTGATTGAGACTGGAGTGGATGTGCACCAGTCAACAATATCAAAACCTCTGGGTTCAACTCAACCCGTGTTGGAGGGTGACTAGAAAGAAGCCATTACTGAAGAAAAACTACATCAAAGCGTGTCTTGAGTTTGCCAGAAAGCATCAGAGTGATCCACCTACAGAGTGGAGAAAGGTATTATGGTCAAAGGAGACATAAATGGAGGTTTTCGGCCACAATTTAAAATGCTATGTGTGGCAGGAAGCTAACGCTGCCCACTCCTTATCAAATGTGATCAGTGAAGTGTGGGGGTGACAGGATCATGTTTTGGGCATCTTGTGGAATTTGAAGGTTGGAAGGTCCAAACCGCAGGGTGACACCAAAAGACAATCTGCTTCAGGTCACTAAAACAGTAAAGCTTGGGAGAAAGTTCTCCTTTCTGCTGAGCACTGATCTCAAGCACAAGGCCAAAAAAAGTGGCAGAGAAAAACAGTGAGGAGGGTGGGAGAGCAGCCGAGCCAATCCTGGGCGTTCCTGCACCGCTATTAAAGTGTGATCAAAGATGCTCTTACCTGGAAAATAAACAATCACATCTAATAAGTCTCTCAGACAGACTGTGTCCACCACACACACATTCACATACACACATACAGACACACACATACACATGCACACACACATACAGACACACATACACACACATATACAGACATACACATACAAACACACATATACACATGCACACACAGACACACGCACACACACATATACAGACACATACAGATACAAACACACACACACACACACACACACACACACACACAGCCTCACCCAAGTGTAATTCAGTAATGGCAGCATAATGACCGGTTTGTGTTCTCAGGCAGATTGAATGATAACAAAGCACATGTGTCACAGACAGTTCTCTTCATTTAACATCCCATCATACTGAAGAAAGCAGGAGAAAAAGAGAGAGGAAAAAGAGAGAGAGAGAGAGAGAGAAAGAGAGAGCGATGGAGAGGGAGAGAGACAGAGAAGGAGCATGGCTCAGAGAACTTGGCTTGCCTCATTAAAAGCTTGTCGACGCCTTGTAAATTTTCTAGGAGCATGGGGTGGAAAAATCATCTGACAAACTCCCTGGTAGGAGGAGATGAGCGAGCCCATCTGCGCCCATCTAACCCATCCACTTGGCTGGAGGAAGAACAGACATGTGAGGGGAGAGGGAGGCAGACAGAGGGATAGACAGAGAAAGAGGCAGAGATAAGAGAAAAGCTCCCAGACATGCAGTACACACACCATGCGTTCAATAATAGACATATAAATTGCTTCGTTTTCTTGTTTTGGGTGATGTCGATTTAGCTGCTAATTGGTGACAGAAACTGTCAAATGGGTGGCAGCTAGTGATTGCTGTGGCTTCTGTCAGGATAAGGTGAGAGGATAGTGAGATGGAAATGGAGAGGAAAAAAAAAACGCTTTTTATCTGATAAAGGAAAGAGGGATATGCTGGCACCTCCTCCCTGCCCCTCCTGCTGTCTGATATTCACCCAAATCACATTAAAAATACAAAGCAAAGACAGTAAAGGAAACAATAAACTTGGCATTATAGACCCTTCTCTCAATTTTTCTCTCTCCTCACTCACACCTTTTCTTCTTCTTTATTTCCTGTTTGCTGTCTCTCAGATTGATCAATGTGTTTGTTTGTAGAATCTTTGTTTATTTGGTGGCAGGATGCAATTGAACACACAAACCCAAGAGCTTAGCCTACTCAGAGAACGAGAGAGAGAGAGAGAGATACAGACAGAGAGAGAGAGAGAGAGACAGAGAGAGAGAGTGACAGAGCGGGGGGGGGGGGGGGGGGGGGTTAGCCCAAGTATATCATGGGGACACCCAG
Source organism: Tenebrosternarchus preto (assembly GCA_025802075.1). Taxonomy (NCBI): domain Eukaryota; kingdom Metazoa; phylum Chordata; class Actinopteri; order Gymnotiformes; family Apteronotidae; genus Tenebrosternarchus; species Tenebrosternarchus preto. The sequence goes on from JAOYMR010000017.1 coordinate 1,699,964, forward strand.
AGAAGAAGGGGTGGGTATTATTTAAAATA
>JAOYMR010000017.1:1726909-1744728 GCA_025802075.1 Tenebrosternarchus preto
CCCGTCGCGCCCTGCCGCGCTGGGCGGGTGGGCGCCGGGGGCGGGGGGGGCGGGGCCGCGCGCCCGGGCCCCCCCCCCCCCCCCCCCCCCGAGCAATTAGAGTGTGTCACAGACAATCAGCCATCACTGTAGTGTCAAAATAATTCCACTCACTGTCTGTATGAAACCCCAGGGCCAACCCCTCCTCATGACTGTAACCTACAACAGAGTCCTGCAGAACCTCCACATAAAGCCCCGAGATTTGTGGGCATCCATCAAGCCATTTCCGCATATTACCCACATCTGCTAGTATTCACAGCCATTTCCCAATGGCTTGCGGAGCCCCTAGTGCCTGATTAAAAAACAAACAACAAAAAGGAGCACCCAGCCGAGCCCAGGGTCGCCGGGGAGAGCAGCACACATGAAGATACGGTGCCTGGATGATCCGTCAGCCTCTTTAACCAGCCGGATCGATGTTCGCCCCAGCACACTCCCAGCGAATATCTTAAGTGGATGCAATTTGGCTTAATTGGGAGCTGGGCCAGACTTGGCCGCATTCGATTCCCATCATGAAGTCCCTGGAAACCGTGTGTGAGGATTTTTGTAAACTAAATGTGCAAACTCGCCATCTCTATTTGTAATCAGGTCACAGCGCTAACCTGTCAATTTGACCTACATAGCGTTGTACCTTGGAGTTAATTCCCCAGGACCTTAACTCTCTCCTTCCCACCGCATGGACAAATAGACATGAAGACACACACACCCACCCACACACACACACACACACACACAAACATGCTCACACACATGCTCACACACATACATTCATGTTCTCAGACACACACACATGCTCGCTCACTCACACACAGACACACACACACACACACACACACACACACTGCCACTCTCTCTCACACTCACACACTCACACACACACAGCGCTCCAGTCTCATTTCTCTTTCCACGCCTTGCAGTTGACCATGAAGTGGGGGAGAAAGTTCCAATTAAAATTAAAATAAGCTCTTTTAACAGTCTCTTAAATTGACAACTGAACAATGATTTTCGTATTGGTATCTGTCAAAGGTCCAGGAAAATCCTCAGTTGATAAGGCCCAATGCTTCCAATTAGGAGGCTAGCAGCACCTCGGCTGGTAATGATTTCCAGCTCCCAGAAGATGTGGCGTGGACACTTATTGCAAATTACTGACAAAGAGGCGTGCTGTATTGATGAGGAGTACAGACAGAACTCTGTGTTCCCATCAGGAGAGCCCGTAACAAGGACCAGGCCCTGGGATGAGGACAGGCCTCCCCTATCTCTCCCCCCCCGACAGTAGTGAAGAAGGCCTTGCTGCTTCATCTGGGTGCCACTGCAGCTCTTTTGGACTAAACCTCCTTCAGCAGAAGTCAAAGATGCAGATCTCAAGAAACACTTGTTGTTTACAGTGTTAGGTAGAGAAGCATACACATTTATCAGTATGATGGTACACACACTCACTGGGAATTGAACCAATGACCTTGGTGTTACCAACACTTTGCACTACTTGTTTCACCAGGCGAGGAGCAGTTATCATTAGAGTAGTCCAGTGCAGGATCTCTCCTGGTGCAGAACTGATCTCTGCATATGGAAAGGTAGTGACTGGTGTCTTTCATGCTGAGTTTTCTTGATCACATGAATCGATCAACATACCATTTAATTTTTTTTTTTCACTGAATAAATGAGTGTTGTTGTCCCACGTCAGATAAAACGCTCATACAAAATATTAACTCACATCAGACATGACGTTACTCCACATTAAACAAAACTCTCCTCTAAAAGCTTTAGAGGTGAACAGGATGTGTGCTAGTTAGTTTTGTCCTGTCCCCAGTCAATGTACGATTATAAGGTCAGTAAAACCATAAAACATGTCATACAAAGAGCACTCAAAAATAGCATTGAGCCTACACTGAAATGCTTTACCTTCCTAGTATTTTCTATAATTAATAGTTCATTATACACAATTATCTTTGTGAGGTTCATCCGACTTCATAGTAAAGCTGCTAGGAATTATGAATATTCAGTTAGTGTGCATTCATGACTGTGTATTTTTTATCCGTATCCAAAACATGCATGAAATAATTTTTCAATGGTTAATAAGCCAAACTTCAGGTCATGTGTGGGTGCATTCTCAGAGCTACACCCACAGCTACACCCAGAGCTTCACCCAGCCAACTCTAATTGCATACAGAGTGTTTTATATCCAAGGTGCAGAAGTGATTCTGAGAGTTCTTATGAGGCCTGTTTATTTATTTCTTTTGTTTATCGATGTGCTGCAGAGTGTCTGAGCGCTGTCAATGTATTGGTTGTTTCCTGTGTCTTTTTAGGCATTGGGGATTTTTGAATCTCTTTTGTTTGTTGAGCTTTTCTACAATGGAAGCAGCACATTTCATCCATATAAACTCTTACTGGAAGGCTTCTTAACTCTCCCTCCATTATTCACTTTAATTCGAAAATGACACAATGCAGTAGTGGGTATTTTTTTTATCTTATTAGTTGTTTTTTTTTTTAAATGTCTCTTATTTTAACATATACTTAAACTACACTTTATTTTCTCTTTAGCACAAATGACTTGTGTTCAAACACACTGGTTTGAAATAGAGACTGAAGTTCTCCAGTTAAGAAGCTGGTTTTACCTTTTCCACTTTTTTTTTTAACACCATCCATATAATCAACAATCACCATATAATCAACAAACAATCACCATATAATCAACAATCACCATATACTCAACACACAATCACCATATAATCAACAAACAATCACCATATAATCAACACACAATCACCATATACTCAACACACAATCACCTTATAATCAACACACAATCACCATATACTCAACACACAATCACCATATAATCAACAATCACCATATACTCAACACACAATCACCATATACTCAACACACAATCACCATATACTCAACACACAATCGCAGATATATCACAATGCATTCCCATTCTTAACATCTGAAAATTTGACTGTTCATGTTAGCAACCCATTAATGGTGAATGATTTATATATTTGAATGATTTGATGATAACAATGGTTTAATGATTAAAGTTTTCCTTGTGACTTAATTTAGATGAATTCCGACAAAATCACTGCTGCTCACTGGAATTCTCACAAATGAATACTGAGGGAGTGCTAAGGTAACAGTTTAATTTGCAAGCCTGAAAAGTAGTGATTAGGGTATAGAGGACATTAAAACCTGCTTAACATCACACATGAGGTTTTGTAAGTTACAGAAAATAATTGTTTTGTCTCACTGAGTTGCCCCCTAGCATAAATCAGTTGTATATTTTATATATTTTTTAGCTCAAGTTGCTAATTAAATTATGCAAAATTATCTCACATGAGCACTTTCCCCCATAAAACCAGCTGAGAAAATTTAACAAAGTAGGTTTTACAGTGAATTCCTCAGGCCATTTCAGCAACATACTGAAAGAAGAACCAGTCAGAGGCCAGTTCTCTCATCTCTGCTCTAAACAGGAGCATTTTAGAAGCCCAAACCAACCTGATCTCAGAAATGCAGCTATGGGCAAGAGTTTCAGCCAATCCCCTGACATCTTTTAGAATGGTGAGGTCCCATAATGCTTTGGGCAGCTGACACCCCCTCCATATACACTCTTTCTCTCTCTCTCTCTCTCTCTCTCTCTCCCTCACACACACACACACACACACACACACACACACACATTATGCTGACCTTTAAGACCTGTAAACACTCATAGGAAAGAGAAACTTCTCACCTTCTTCTGTACAGTTCAGTGAGTAGTTTAAGTTTATAGGGCAATAATGGCACACAGTTAAACGTGAGGCACGGAAGTTAAAAAACCTCTTGCTGGGTAAAAGTTCGTCATACACCAGCATGAAGTTTGCAGTGCCAACACATCTCCATGAGATGAATAATGCGGCCTTCACATTGTGGTCTCAAGATACACTGACAGTTACTGTGTAAAAATGCTATTATACTAAAATAAGAAACAAGTGACGTTTAAAGATTTTGCAGCACACGCTGACCTTGTTGCTTCTGAGAGTAAGACAGAATATGTGCAGAAAATTTAATATCGGTAGCTGTGGAGCTGAGAAGTCTGCTTTAGTCAATCACTGAAATGATGGATCTTCATTGCTTACTGCGTGTTACTTACCTGCACGTATGGTTAATATGTGTGAACGTTCCGAGCGTTTACCATGCCTCAGACACCTTGAGATGAAAACTCCCCGTTTCCTTTGATATCTCTCATCCGTGTGTCAGAGTGAGTGACGGGGAGGGGGGGGGGGGTCTCTCGTCTTTGTCTCGATCTTTTGCCCTGGGCTGTGGGCGTCAGGAACAGAAGCCCATCATTTTGTGCCAAATGTTTATCAAAGCTGCTGATTAACTGGTTTGCTCCATGTATGGCAGTCCATGGAGAAGCTTGGATACTCTGGTCTGCCCCTGAAACGCAGCTGAGAGTGGAAATGAAAATAGATTTACACATGTACACAAACACATGCTCATGTATATGAACTTGCATGCTCGTCTTTTGCTCTTTCTCGATCTGAGTCTTTTTTTCTCTGTTCCTCTCTCTCTCATTTTCTCTCTCTCTCTCTCTCTCTCTCTCACACACACACACACACACATACACATGCCCCTAAGGTACCTATGAAAAACTTCCATCAAATGGCAACAGCATCTGACTCTAAACAAGTATCAGATGCCCTTTGTAGTGGAAGCTGAAGACACACATGTGAGCATCCAGGCAAAGACGCGATACAGCCTGAGATTCGTTGTTATTCTGGTCTATCACCCCCCCCCACACACACACACCCATCCTTCCTTCTTTTCTACTGGACGGGAGGCAGAGATGGTCCTCTGGGCCGGTGCCCGGGGACTGGGTGGGCGTGCCTACCCGCTATGCCGCGCCCCATTTCAGAAGGGCAACGTGGCATAAGAGGGGACGCGCGGCCTGAAGCTGGTGGCCCCGGGGCCGGCTGGCCAACCTCAACTGCTCTGTCACTAAGCGACAGGCCTAACGCCTCCCAACCACCTCCCCTTCATATGGTCACATCACATCAGCTTGCTGGCCCATGACACATGTGCCACTTCTGACTTTTCAAATCTTTAAAGAAAAAATTATATGCCTCTCTCTGCTTTGGCGGGATGTAGGTGATGTGAGGATATATCACCTATACATCTGCATATTCTGAGCATGCTCACTGAATTGTAGAGATCAAATATTAGGCCCTTGCATGGTTTCCTTCAATTGGCCAGAATTATCCCCCCCACACAACACCACCTCCTCCTCCACCCCTCCTGTTTTCTCTTGTCTTCTTCTTCTTCTTCCTCACCCTCACATTTGAAATTCCAGATAATAGGCTTTGACTTCTGGCTGTGCGTTTATGGGTCTTTTCATGTTATCTGCATAGCTCATAGCGTGGAGCTGAAGAACACAGACTTCCTGTGACAGACCAGTGAGTGAGTCAGGCGTGCCTGTCAGGTTCTCTCATACACTAATGATTTCCCTTTAGTCTGTTTTCTGGCTCATTGGCCGTTTCCTTCAAAAACAAAATTGCTCATTTAAATTCTCGTGCCTGGGGCATTTTGGTCTTCAAATATTGTTGAAAAGTGAAAGGATTAGGCAAAATATGCTTTTTTAAAATGTTAATATATTTTCTGGTTCACTTTCTCCTCTGAGGCCAATTAGGGGATTTCTCTCGGCTGCATTAATGTCAAACTGACATCCCCAACTATAATTACACTGTGCTTGAAACCTAACTTTCACTTGTGGGCCGATGAATTTGCTTGGCAGTGACACAGAGACTGACTCCGCCAGCTTTTGATCATTTAATCATTGCTTTGCTTTCTTTCCCCTCTCTTTCCTCTTGCCCCCGTGCGTTGATGATTTCACCTTTATTCCCTCTGTTGAGGAACGCGTGTTGCCTTTCATTCGCACGCGCGTTTTGCCCGGGTTCATTAGGCGCACGCTTTTTGCGCTTCCCCTTCTCGCGAGCGAAGTCACGCCGTACCTTCTACGGCAGCAGCCATATGTAACATTGTTTACCCGCTTGATTCACAATTTACATTGTGATGTCTTGTGTTTCTCCCGTGTTACTTTTTCTCGAGGGCTTTCTTGTGGAGCGTAGAATTAGTGGAACGTCAAGGAGTGATCCATGGAGCGTAATGCCTTGCCGGTCCTCGACGCGAGCAGAGACGGGTAATGATGGGCTAACACACGGCTAAAGCACGGCACATGAATATGGATGCGGCAGACAAGCGGCCGTCAGCTTTGGCACAGACCAGCCCGTCTATGCTACCACCTGCCCAGTAAGCTGCATGTAGGTAGATTTAGGTCATCACTAATGTAAAAAATGAAACATAACACATAAACCGACAAACAAACAAACAATAATAATGACGATGAGGACAATAACACTACAACTACTGCTACTACTTCTACTACTAGTAATAATAATAATAATAATAATAGTAATCATAATAACAACAATAATAAAAAACAACCAAATTAGTAACTATAATTATTTAGTGCAAAAGCTTCTTGAAGGTAATAATAATAATAATAATAATAATAATAATAATAATAATAATAATTGTCATAATCATAATCATCATCGTCGTCGTCGTCGCCATCATCATCATATCATCATCATCATCATCATCATCATCATCATCATCATCATCATCATCATCATCATCTTTACAAGGCGAATGGGTTGTGCTGTGGGTGTTCTTTATGGAGAGGCTGTAATTGCGTTGGTGGGTGAGATGTGCGTGATCTTCTTCTTTAAATGCGCATGCCTAGGCTGTAGACGAGCTGATTTTAGAGAGGCGAGCTTGCCGTGGGTGTCGGGCTAAATTTGGATGACTGCGGTTAAGATCCTCTGTAACCAGAGATATCCTCCATTTAGCCTCCAACAGCCCGTCAGACTGGATGCCTATCACAATAATAACCCAGAGATGGTTTTAAATTTGAGCAGACCTGTGTTGGACAAAATCAATCTGCCTTTTGATGGCTTGAAAGGAAATCACTTGCATGGTTAGCCCAGCGTTCGCTCGCGTGCCCCTTGAGCTATGCTCAGTGTCCACCTCGCGCCCCCACTCGCCTAGCCTGTTTCCCGCCTTCTCCTCTTTCCTCTTCATCCGTCTTTTTGCTGTTTTAGCCCCTCCCTCAGGTAGCATAATAGGAAACGGCAGTGACCTCTCCTGATCCCCCGATTACCTTTGTGAAGCGTGAACACGCTATAGAATCACACGTCAGGAGGCGGGTTGTAATTATTTTGCAATGCCATCAGCACGGATCAATCATGCGGTCAGCCGGCTGAAGAAATGCCGCTGCCAGCCATGGGCGGGGCCGGCCGTGGCCTGTCGTGACTGACAGCTCTGGTAATTAAGTGATTGTAAAAATCCTTCCGACTGTTATAACAACCTTGTCGAGACCATTCTGTGGTCAGAGCACACAAATCAATGAACTCTCCTTGAGCGACTCTGAGCACACACCGCGAGGAGTCACAAGAAAACTAACAGAAGAGTAGTGAGATGCACGTCAACGTCCACTTCTAAATCTACTGTAACCTACACTGCATTTTAACCGAGGACGTGTGACTGGTTTACTGCAACAAAACAACAGGACAGTTTCATTGATTGACTGTTTTATATCTTTATTTTTAGCATAGAATCCAGCTGACACTCATACGCACGCATAATCTTTCTCTGGGTTTTAATATTTGATTTAGGCATTAAAACTAAGTTGTAATAGATGTCTCATTCTGATACAATGCCTTCGTAGTGTGTCCTTCAATATTGCTTATTATTTCTCTTCCGTTGTCTTTGGATTAATATCAGACTCCACTTCAAATTAAACTTGAATGTCACACGTTTTTATTACAGAGTAAATTGAGACACAGACGATAGACGACGGAAAAAAAACACTGTTAAGACCTAGTAAAAAAACTGTAATATTGGGATCTAGGAAGCCACTGTTGTAAATGTCACATCACGCAAGAGCGCTAACCTTTCACACGAGAGCCTCTAAAATATGATTTTATGTTGATTTTTGACTCATAATTTGATGTTACTCCTTTCGCCCGCTGAAATGCGATGTCAGACATACTTAGTGAAAGGCAGTTAATATGTCTACAGTGAGACCACTAGTTTCTTAACACAGAACTGTTTGTTTGTGCTGCACAGCCACACAGTTTGGCCTGTTCTTTGACTAGGTAGGCCAGGCCTGGGATTTAGGTACAACAATTTATATATATATATGTGTGTGTGTGTGTGTGTGTGTGTGTAAAGTTTTGGAACTGACATATGCTTTGAATAGTTAGGCTGTCATTATCCTAACGTAATGAACATAGTTTACACAAAAGTTCACCTCCTTCTCACTAACAATGTGTGCAATACATTCGATTATTCGCTGATCCTCAGTAGTTTGACGAATATTTTTCATTGTAATAAACAAACTTTATTTATTGGCTTACGTTTGTGCAAAATAAAAGTTTGACGTCTTTTAAGACAGGCTTTTTTAATGATTCATTGTCCGCTAGATGAGTTCTGGTCTGTGTTCTGTAACGTGTTGTTAGATATGGTGAATGAAGCATGATTTAAACTAGACAGAAGTAAACACTAGCCTAAACTTTAAGAATAACTAGCCTTAATTTACTAATGACCAGTGCTTTCTTGGGGCAGTTCAAATTGGCATAGTTCAAAATGTACAGCCTGCTTGTACACGACTCAACAAGACTGAAATAAAATGATTTAAATGACTTAAAATTTATTTTAGAATAACTTCGTAAAACTGTCTTGCTACGTAGGATTTAACTAACATTTGAACTCTAAACCTTTTCTCAAATAGGATGTTTGCTAGCCCCTATTGCGACGGCTGTGATGTTGTTCGTGCACGCAGACAGAGGCGAATATCCTGCCTCGAGGACTTCAGCTCTGAGGTGACAGATTCAGCGCAGACACGAACGAGAATCGATACGGTGCAAACTACAATTTCACTGTCCGTTCATCGACCATGAGCCCCGGCTAATCAGATGATACTACGACTGGTTGCATTCAATTTGTTCCAGCGGCGCCTTTAAACCTAATGAAGAGATTGAACGAGGCTCAATGAGTTGTTGCAATTAGGAAACTGTTAATGAACATGCTGCCTTCGTCTCATGAGATTGACTGGCGTGTTCAACCACCACTTTGATTTTCCTCAGCACCCTGTAATCAGACTACTGGGTGAGGAAAGGAAATCAACTACCAATAGATGACTCCCTCATATATCCAGTGGAACAACGTGTTTAAACTTGTATGACAGTTAATTTTGTTAAACTGGCTTTAAGGTCAAACTTATCGTTTTAACGTTTGGCCTAACATTTATTTTGGAAATAATATCAGTTTAGAGTCCAGTTATTTCCAGTAAATGACTCAACAATTACGTGTCGTTTAAGTGATACGTAGAAAACCCCCAGCATTTATTGTGACTGAAACTGGGGAATTAAGTTATAATTATTTGGAACGGTTAACCCTTATAGGAATAGGGTTAACTTAAGTCAACAATTATTTTACGTTTTACTTACTTAGAACAGGAAATGATGTTCCAACATAACAGCATGTAAATTTGGACATACAATGTGTTGAGCTGTTATAATGCAAAAGGTACAATTGCAAGCGTTCATATCCGAATACAAATCATTATTGCTCGTCCTAATGTGGTAGTTTTGTCGCCGCCTTGCGGTGAAATTGGGATTGTGCTAAACCATTTCAACACGTTCCATTAGGGTTCTGTCCAGGAAAAAAAAATATTGGGCAAATAATTATATGAAATTTTAACTTTCATATAATATATAATATAACTTCTTGATTTGTAGCAAGCCAACAATGCATTGTGTCTTTTGAATATTTTTATTGGTTGACATGCAAAACTTTTATTATTTCAGTAGTTTATTCATTCTCAAAATTCGTTGTTTTGATGATACATAAATGCGTAGTTATTTAGTTATTTAGAAAGTGAACTAACCATTCTGGGAAATACAGATTATCAATAAATATTTGCTGATTGTTACATGAGCTGCTGTAATCAGAAATTTGGTAATTAAACAATATGAGCAATATCTTGGTCAGAATAACACCAAAATTCCTCGTTCAAGAATTAGCGCGAATGCATTTTCAAAATACTCGTGCAACTCATTTATAATTTTTTTTATAATTAAAAATAATCCAGAATACAGTCAAACATTCTGCCCCTAATATGCACATATGAAAATACAATTTGTTACAAAATTTAAAAAAAAATTATTTCTAGTAAGCTAGCTATTTAAATGAATCTATTTCGAAAGTAAATCAAAACCTAAATCTATTCAGAAATCCGTAATGCTGGGCGACGCAGCATTTGAATTGAGATTTTCCCTATTTCGATTTAAAAAGTCCGTTTGTCTTACAGGATATACGACAGAATGCGAATTTTAGATGACAAACCTATCAAACGACTCCCACGCTGGTCGGTCAGCAACGCAGAATCTCAGCTTGATCAATTGCCGAATTACGTCTGGAATAGGTTTGACACCGCCGTGGTGCGCGCCGCAGGAAAACACGCGTATAACAAACCTGTGGGAGACGGAGTGTGGTTCTGCGGGCGATAAGAGCGCCCTGGTAAATAGATGCCACTTACTGAAAGAGTGAAGGGCTCGTTCGTCAACAGAGAAATTTCAGGCTTCAGAAGACATGGCCGGCTCGGTGGACTCATGTGAACAAGCCTATATAGTATCCTTTAAATGTGCTTAATAGTTACTGTAAGACAAAGCCAAGGAAAGCCCCCAAAATACTCTTGATAATGATGAGAAGGATTTGCACAGTTAATCTACTCCTCAGACGACACCCTGAATTTGGAACTGTGATTCAAAATTAAAATGACTTGAACATTAATTAGTCGTTCATTATTACGACACTAATTAGGGCGACATGGTGGTTGGTGGTGATTAGCATGACAGTTCCCATCGCTGTGATGTTAAAACGGAGGTGAAGACGCAAGCGCGTCCATGTTGATACTCAGTATCCGTTCATATTTGTCCCTTAAACTCAAACGATTTCCATTTTGTGTGATTATTTGGATCCATCATGAACTTAGAATGAATCACAGTGGGAAAAACAGAGTCAGAGTTTATTTAGAGAAACAGAAAAGAGAGGCAACTGGGCAAATGTCATTTACAATATTCACCACGATTTCGTTCCCTTGAGCTATTCAGAATCATTGCTTTCACTCAGAGGCCCTGACACAGACAATAACTATCAGTTCGTCACACAATCCGTTTCAAAAAGGGGGCTAGCTGCTATTTCTCCAAGACATGTCTCATTGACTCAAATCAATGTCTTCCCGCTCTTCAAAGGAAAGAGAGAAAAATGGCATAGCATTGGTTTGCCTCTAACGATGTGTTTCCACTCGCGCTTTTATTAAAACAGTAACAGTGAATTAAAAACAAGCCACGTTTTTAACGAACGGGCTAGACAGAAGGCTAATTACAATAAACAACCATAAACCAAAAATACGTGTTATAACGACCACCAAGATCTATTGTTAAACGGCCTGACCATTGTGTTATATTGTATGAATTTATCGTTACAACTTCTCCGTGGTTATTCATTAACAAACGTGTTACAAACAGAAGCTTTTAAAACCGTTTTAAGGCTTCATCTGAGATTGTAGCGGGAGCTGTGTTTCAAAAAAAGAGCATTCAGATTTTTATGACTGGCTGAAAAGTGAAATGATGAAGTAGAAACTCGCTGATTGGTTAGATGCAGGTCCTGTCACGCTGTGACCAATGATAGGAGAGGAGGGGAACACGAGGAGTATGTTATAATAAAGGAGAAAATACTGGTTCCCCTCGGCTGGGCCGTGACGTCAATGTAGGAAGTCATTGTAGAGCAACACTGGGACGATTACTAGCAAAAAGGGAGCATGATGTCGAGGAGTTAGCCCTCCCAATTTCTACACACCTCAACTTTGAGCGAAAGTTCAATAGCTATAACAAAAGGACGTGGACTACACAGACCCACTGCTTTCCAGATTTCACACCGAATCTAACAACGTCTTGGGAACGCATATACTACAACGTCTTCAGCATTTAACGAACTGCAAGGATTTTTAGTTGTTTCTGAAATGTTTGTTTTCAATTCTCTCGGTCTGTATTGTCGTAAACTTCAGGTCTGCCGGGTTGGTGCGTAATTGTCGACGTTTACGCATTGTCGACTTTCTTGCGTATTCTGTTTCGAATTGAATTGGAAAGTTGTTATGAAGACTCCTTGATCAGCGTCATTTTATACTATGGAAGGATCCAGCGGGTCTAGTTTTGGAATAGACACTATTTTATCTACCACCAATTCTTGTAACTCAGTGCTAATGAACGGAGACTTTCGCCTCGGTGACAGTCGGACAGCGGATTTCAGGAGCCAGTCGACCCCGTCACCGTGCTCGGAGATAGACACTGTGGGAACAGCACCCTCGTCCCCAATCTCTGTCACCACGGAGCATCCCGACCCGCATCTGGTACAAGAAAGCCTTCAGCATCGTCACCACCATCACAACCACAGCCAAGCACAAAATTTGCAGCTATCGCCGCAGCCGCAACCGCTCGGGGCGGCGGGATGTGCCCCAAGGACAGCCACCTCCTCCTTTTTAATCAAAGACATTTTGGGCGACAGTAAACCGCTTGCAGCTTGCGCGCCTTACAGCACGAGCGTACCCTCCCCGCATCACACTCCGAAAGCAGAAAGTGCCGCGTCTGCGGACGGTTTCAGGCCCAAGCTCGAGCAAGAAAGCAAACTGGAAAAGAGAGATGACATTCAGAACGACATGAAATGTAACGGTAAGAGTTCACCTAAACTTTAGTATTTAAGTGCAGAAACATTACAGGCCTGTTTTTTGTTTAGTATCTAATTACAATATTTTAGGGATCGAATAAGTGTCGAGCGTTATTATAATGGTCTATAAATATACAGAATTTTCTAGAAATTATAAGGGCAAATAATTGGAATAAAATTGTCGTAAATAAACTTTAGTTACACTAATATCGGGAGGCATAAAGACACCACAAGAACTCCAAGTCCATTTTAAATTATTTTTTCCCATACTGAGACGTTGCACAAATCAAACCATTCAACGATATTTCTGCTTATTTTTTGTACTTTTGTCCTATAAGAGGGTCAGAACATATTATTTGTAACTGTCACTGATATTAGCATAACAGAACCGAAAACAGATGTAAACCCTTGCGAGCCTTCCCTGGTGCGGGAGTTTCCCTAGTGGGTCAATTAGAGAGATTATTGTTCTTCCTAGAGGCGGGATCATGGAACGCCACAAAAACCGTTGCAAACAGAGATGGATTGAACAATCACTTCTATACTTTTTGCCGTGTCTAAAATTTTCGGGAATAAAGCTTTTTTTGCTCTTTGTTTTTTGGTTAGCGTAGCCTAACGTAAGTGACTTTACTGAAATATTATGAGTAAATAATCATACAGAATTTCGTTCATTTTCTCATCTGTCAAATTTCCTTAATGGCCTACAGTTATTTTGAAGATTTTGAATTCTCATTAAGAGTTTTCAGATAGTTATACATAACTATTTCTTCATTCAAACAGACTCATATATGAATCTATATACATGTAAAAGAATAATCCTGGCTAACTTTTATTTTCATTTTTAGGAACAAAAGAAGAGGGTGATCGAGAAATCTCAAGTTCGCGAGACAGTCCACCTGTTCGCACGAAAAAACCCCGGAAAGCGCGAACGGCCTTTTCCGACCATCAACTTAACCAGCTAGAACGTAGTTTCGAGCGCCAAAAATACCTCAGTGTACAGGATCGCATGGACCTGGCGGCCGCTTTAAACCTCACCGACACGCAGGTTAAAACCTGGTACCAGAACAGACGGTAAGATGCGTTCCTGCCATTTTACCTGACAATTTGATCATAGGTTCTTGTTAGTAATTGCAACAGAATACAACAACAACAATAACAAAAACAACAGCAATGAGAGGAATCAACGATTAATTTCAAAATATTTGAATTAATAGACTACTATATAAACGACGTTACTAGTGTATGAAATAATATTGTTTACTTGCTGGAAAAATATTAGGTCAGTTCTGTGGCGCAGTGCCTTGGACTCGTCTTGACCTAACTCATCATTTTCTTGGTAGTATTATTAATATTGACAATATTCACTACCAAAGAAAATAGTTAATTTACCGTACTCCTGAATAGGAATTTAATCGAACATTATTTTTTATATGTTGCCGGAATATCTCCATTTTGGTCATATTCAAAATGTTTTATCTCAATAATTGAAGCTCATAGATGTTTTAATTGTTTTCCTCCCCAGTCATCTGATGTTATGCAAAACGGTTTTTTTTTGGAAAAATATATTTGTATATGAGCTTTCGTTGCTTTGCACATATTCACGCAGACACGGTCACATGAGCGCACAAATGAAAAACTAGAAATAAAACCATATTCTTTATTATATCACATTAATAAAACCAAATAATTGTTTATTAAAATGCACAATATGAAACTATTTGTAAAGTCTATCAGGTTTTGTAGATTGAATTTTCCGTTCGCTGCAGCATTTTAATTCATGTTCTATTCTGTATATAATTAGGCCTATAGGCGTCATGTAAAGAATTCACGAGGCTATTAAATAAATAAATAATGTGTTGTATTTTTTATCTGATTACAGGACAAAATGGAAGAGGCAGACCGCTGTCGGATTAGAACTGTTGGCCGAAGCTGGAAATTATTCTGCGTTACAGAGAATGTTTCCGTCTCCCTATTTCTACCACCCGAGCTTGCTAGGTACCATGGACAGCACGACGGCAGCCGCGGCAGCAGCCGCGATGTACAGCAGTATGTACCGGACTCCGTCCACGCCACATCCTACTCTCCAGAGACCGCTCGTCCCGCGAGTACTTATTCATGGCCTTGGCCCGGGGGGGCAGCCGGCACTGAACCCACTGGCTAACCCAATTCCCGGCACGCCGCATCCTCGGTAAAAATCAATGAAAAGACATTGAAAGACGGCTGAATCAGACGCGACGCAAGGGGATGCGCTGAATTTTGAAAAGACAGCTTTTTCCAAAAGACCCGAAAACAGTTTTATTGAAGAAAAATGAAGTATTATTTAATATGGACCAGTTCTGACTTAACTGAACCAGAGCCTATAGCCGTGACAGTAGAGGGACTGTTCGTGTGACGGATTGTGGTTTGTTTTTTGTACAAATACACTTATACTACTAAATAAACTTAAAAAGTTTATTAGACGGAAGGGTTGAATAAAGACAGAATGCTAAAAAAGTTACGTGAGACGCTTTCTCCTAAAAAGTAGCTGTAGGAGTTCTCAAACATTTTAACTCTTTTGTTACACTGGGACTATGGAAGTAGCACGTACAGGCAGCCCGGATATTAACAATATAGAATATCAACATAAAAACCCTTGCATCTAGTAAGAAGAGCTATGCTTCTTCAAGAATATTTTCATCGGTTCTTAAAATACAGACTTTTAACAAAGAAGCAGAACAGACTAAATCAGATAAAATTATTCTTCAATTTTTTGTTCCAAATTAAATTATCATTTAAATTGTATTGTACCTTGCAAATAAATCTAGCTTTTTAGCACAACGGATTTACCGTCTTTGTAAACTCTACACACATTTGACGTCTTTAAACATCGTAACTGATTTGCATAGACGTGCATTCAAGTAGAGCGAGAGTGCGGCACGGTATATGCATATTTAGTAGGTCTTCGTCGATGAGAATACATGGCTTGATGCGCTGTAAAGCTCTGTTACCCTGGGAATCGAGAACATGCGCCTGGCTTGGCATCTGTTCTGGAGCACAACGCTCGAGACAACCGCCACGGACAGACAGCAGGCGCGAGTCCTCTCAGCATGAGTGACCACGAGGAGGCGGGTGAAATTAAAAGAAACATCAAGATTTAAACAATTAGGAACAGGCGTCCCCAGAGAGCGAGATCTGCGATTTGTCCACCACTAATGAGCTACTCGTTCACGAATTCCAAAGTTAAGCACCACGAACCAAACGGTAGACTTGGAATCTTCACAGGCCTATTTTAACCAGTTTGAGTATTTCGCTTTATATTAGGTGGCAGCCACGTGACGAGTGGGGTACCTATCATCTAACAATAGGCCATGCAAAAATAGATTTCAGTGAACATTGACCTTCCGTTTTTTAGTCCCAAATCGCAATCAATAATTAAATTATGCAGTGTGTAAGAAAACCAAACCAAACCAAATAAACAAACAAAAACATAGGCATAAAACTATTTGCCTATTTGGCATTTCCACTGCAGAGCACCACAATCTTCCCTGAGTAGATACTAAGCCATTTTCCAAAGTTTTTGATAAAAAATAAATAAGTCAGAGTGAAAAGACCCGAAAATAAATAAACAAACGAATATGTTCTATACTATACCCAGACTTAAATGTAACAATAAGCAAGATGGGCTTTTGCTGATAAGAGAGTTAGCGACGCGATTCCCGGGCGCCGCGTTAGAAGACTGTAATTAAATGAAGATTAAAATTCTACCTTTATTTTAAGTATGATAACGTTCCCTGGAGGACCGCACTATGGTGGCGCTTTCACGCGACCAGACTGAAGAACGGAAGCGCCTCAGGGCACGTTTGTTTGGGCTTCCCTAATTGGAGAATCGTATGCTGGTTTCTGTGTTATTAAATTCCTGTTAAAACGAAGCTGACCTTTGCCGTGGTCAGAACTGAAGCGACAGAGGAGAGACAATCTATGTCTCACGTTTTTTCCCCCGCAATATGCAAAGACAGAAAAGAAATACCAAGCAGGATTTATCGAATAGAATAACCTAGACTCTCAAAGAGTCCGCGTTAGCCCGAATAAACATCCATCTAAGTAGGCCCAGTGAAAACACTGTCGCTGTGACGTTAGTTAACTTATAATAATGGAATTATAAACAATCTAATCTATAGCAACTGTCTAGATAACGCCAACTCTTACAACGAGAAGCAGCAAAAGACCTGTTTTCTAAAAGGGTAACGTTCACATGGGACACAAAAATACACTCACTAGTGTGAAGTGCACAAAAGGCACCCTCTAGTAGACCTAGCATAGGTTTTTACTGCTACCCACCGCTAATTAGAACTCGGATATAACGTAGGCGAAGCTCCCTCGGGCTAGCAGAATCTCTTTACACCATCACTAATGGCAAATATTTTACTTTGGGGACAGAGCTGCAACACAAAAACGCTGTCTAGACGTAGGCCTAAATTAATATCATTAATAGTCCGCGCGTATAACTATTTCATTTTAGCTTTTTATCTTGGGCTACTGAATAGTCTATAATTTCGCACATTTACGGCAAAGTTAGGGATATTTTTAACAGGACATTTAGTCTTTGATAGTAGTACAATCTGACAACACTATGAGTAGCCATTACGTCATTTAGCCTGGTGAAAAGTCACATTCGTTTCCCAGTACTATCGATAATGCGCGCTTCTAACTGCACCCGTCCGTTTTGAAGACACTTTGGCCAATGGCGTTTATTTGTGTGACGTATAGTAGTGCAGCACGAGCTTTCTTCGACGTTAAAGTTCATTTCAGTTTAATCATGAAAATGCTACACTTACAACTTACAACCAATTTACAACACTTGGACAGACTACCGAATAGTAGGGAACTGTTTTATAGTACACGAAATATTACATTGTTCAGATATTATTTTTACATTATATTTACATATTTACCACACACACACACACACACACAGAAACATA